>QVRM01005356.1:0-335826 GCA_003439945.1 Dermanyssus gallinae
ATATTAGATACATATTTGAGGTTTGGTAGAACTCGGCAAGAGAATAATTTTTCTCAATGGAAGGAGGGGGGCGAAACGTCATTGGCAAAATTTTACGGTTCTGAACGTGAAAGCGTTATCGTACAACATAACGCACTATGGCTCTCGAAAAAGCTTAGTTACTTTGCAACTTCGTAACGCAGTACCATCACTTTGGTACAAAAATGGTGGGCACTAGATTTGTCATTGCCTGAAGTAATTCTTTTGACTTACATTTTTTGGTCGTAACGGCAAAATTTTACGATTTTGCACGTAAAAGCGTTAACTTAAGACATAACAACATATCGACTTTTATGACTTTCCTTAATCATGGTTATTCGCCTTTGCTAGGCAAGCTAGCAAAAAACAGCATGTTTTCCATGTTGCAGAATTTTCCTCCGAAACACGCCGGTATGATTGTTTCCTTCATGCGCTATCTTGATCTCCTGCAAACGTAGATATTACACCACTATGTAGGAGAAAAAGGCAGAAAAACTATTTGTATAAGTTCTCTTCCTAAAGAAGACGTTTCCGCCCCTCCTTCCATTGGGAAAAAGTATTTCTTGCCGGATACCACAAAATTTTAAAATAAGTACATATTGTTATGATATATATATATATATATATATATATATATATATAAATGCATGTAGTTTTTTACGCAGACACAGATGTATATCGATAGCCACGTGCGCCTTCCTTTATGTCTCACTGGGTCAACCAGCTTTCCACTAGAATACGAAAGTTAATGACGACGACGGGAGCGGGCGCGAAACAACTCAACACACGCACCGCACTTCCTCCCTTTCGAGGGTGAGCCTCCCTTCTTCTCCGCTGCTTTCCGCACTTTTCCCCGCACGGACGGAGGTCGGCTGCCATTTCCCCTTACTTAGTGCTGGCCTTGTTTTCACCTGCCAGCTTCCCTGGAGTACGTAGTCGTCTCGGGCACGACGTCTCACCACGCCCTACACGGTTGCGCGTTCGTGTGTGCGGCTGCACAGCTGAGTCCAACAGTATCACATCTTCGAGGTGAAACTGGCTAGCGCTGATCGGCGCCAAGTCGAACATTCATCTTCGAGGTAAGGCTGACTAGCGCTGATCGGCGCTGAGTCCAAATTCGCCTGGTGCTCCCGCGTGCCTCTCGCAAGCAGACCACTCTGCTTGCTTGGATACCAGCTCAGTTTTGTCCTCGATCTTCATCAATTTCTTGGTGTAAGTAGCCGGCCAAAACCGCTGTCGCCGCGACAACGACGAGAGTGACGCTCGGCGCAAGTGCATCTCTGTGAGCGCTATTCTTCAACGATGATGGCACCTACTACGCCTTCATGTTCAGCTCGTTCAGTGCGCGGTTCTGTTCCTGGCATCGGGTAGGTGCTGCTGCGGGGCTCTGCCGACGAGCAGTGCCAGCCGAACCGGTCAGCAGCTGTTCGGTCGGTTATCCTCAGCCCTGGCATCGTCGCCCTCACCATCGCTGTTGGGGTCTTCGGCCCACCTGCAGGCGCCGCAGACGTCGACCGCAGATGCGAACGTGGTGTTGATGCGCACTGAGATGCGGCTGAGTGGCGCCGAACCACAACAGCTCGGTATTCTATCGCCACCGCTGCGGCCCGTCGATGCGTCGGAGCCCGACGCGCTGCTCAAGTTCATCGTGTCGGAGCTCGAGCGGTCGAAGCGCGAGGCGGGCACGCTGGCGCCGTGCGAGGGCATCGAGGTGGCGCGGATCGTCCGCCGACCGCGTCCGGTCGAGAACGGCATCCGGTACAGCATCGAGCTCAAGGTGAAGCCCGTGCACATCGTCACCGACCGGTGCAACAACAACGCCGTCAAGGACATCATCCCGAGCACCGTCGAGGAGTGCACACTTGAGGTATGTGCCGCCACAGCTCGAAGCAAGGGAGCAGCCAAGAGTCGACCTATTATTGATCAGATAAGAAAAAAATCCTTTCGGGGCTGACTATCAGCCAAGATTTAACGTCCATGGGACTGCTTTTCGCATTACTTCATAGACGGACCCCCATAAATATAAATGTGCAACGGTGGGGTTCGAACCCGCGCACCTATGTGTCTTCTCCGGTCGCGAGGCGCAGACGCATGCCACCACTCTACTGGGCTCGATTTATTAAGCGGCGAGCTACTCCGGTTTGAAATATGCGCGCTCCAGCATATATATATATATATATATATATATATATATATATGTATATGCACTCGTACTCATATGATTTGTCATGTACCGCTCCGATCTTAGCTTCTACTGAATAGGCGTAAGCAAAAATTACATGCACGTGCTTTCGTGCGCCCCTGTGCCCGTGCGTGGACATTTACATACACAGCAGACCCCTATTTTTTTGTTCCTTCACATTTTCATTCAAATCGGTTGCCTTTTTTTGTCACACACGTTCCCAAGCGCTCAAGTTTAGCTGGATTATCCAGTTGATCTTAATACATTTTTGGCCCCCACCAACCCTGCGCGACGTTCCTGAAGAAGGACGTTCTTAAGGACCTCCGAATTATACACTTTGGCCATTACAATTCGTGGCTGGTTGAGAAAAGCCGGTGAAGTTTTGCCATTTGAGGTACGTCATTACCCAAAAAGGTTGACTCGAGGACTCCTCAATTAATCGGCTGATTATCCTGCTGATCCGCATCATATACGCTGCGTGCAAGCACTCCATCATTTTTCGATTTACGGTTTGCTGCAGGCCGAGATTTGAAGATCACCTTTTCACAATCAAGAGTTGCCTGTTATTGTAGACAAGTGGCGCTACGACCGCCACTCGCGAGATTTGAATGGCTAAAGCGCGCGAACATTTGAGAGCTTCAACAAAGCAATGTATTTATACATATATATATATTCCGGATCATACTGACACAGATTCGAAAGTTTGTTAGTATAGCTCTTTGATTGTATTTGTCTGAGGGCCTGTCGAATGCTCAAATTTCAATGCGTGAACACAAAGTCATCATTCATTGATTACGAGATGTGGTGTCAAACACGTTTTATTTTGGACACTTATAATTCTAGGGAAGTAAGGTGTGTACAGTCACTTTTGGCCAAAAGTTGTTTATAGAAAGTTGAGCCGAGTTGCACTATACCCACTGCGCGTTCGTTTTCTCAACGTTAACATTTTCTGACACGGAAGGTGAACGTTAAACGAGAATTTTTACGTAGTATGCTTGCTTGTGCTAACAGTTAAGCGTCGTGCTTCAGTATGACGAACATTTATGCTAACTCAAGTTGACATTCTGTTTACAGGTGTGGGAGGGTATGGGGCCTGCCGGCGAGATGCACCCAATGGCTATGTTGAAGTCAACCTGTAAACTTCAAAAGGATTAGGAAGTACATCAGAAAAAAAACAACTGTTTTAACGACTAATGCTGTGACCGCTGCAGCCTAGTAGACGCCGGACGAGCTCTGTACACTTGTTGTACTGGATTTGACAAAACCATTAATTTTAGATTATGGTGGCCTGATAGTGCATACGGTCGATATTTTGTCATCATTGCTTTTTGCACTAGCTATAGTCAACTCAAGTTACCGATAGCGGTCATATGACCTCATGCATGAGCCAAGTATCGCATGGGTATGCGGTGCCGCTGATCGGGCAGGACGACAGGACAGATCTTATGAGATCATCACACATCATGCATATCTTTGTACCTGTAGTTTTGGTCATTTTTTGCTACGATGTGCAATGTTCAGACGTACCCGAGTGCGTTGCGCTCGACGACGATGCTGTACGAGTGTGAAAGCGATTTCGGTGTGTCGGCCACAGTTCTGTCTGAAGCTGTTGAATGTGGCGAACGCGGTGCGGACAGACTAAAGTAAAAAGCTTAAAAAACTGACCGACCGATACAAAACTAAACCGTATAAATTACTGCGACTAAACTATCAATGTAACAATAGCCAGTTTCAAATACAACAGGGGCAAATACCAACAGAATCGTAGAGAATGAAATAACAAAAAAAAACCGCTTATCTGTATTAGTATTTACGTGGCATACAGTATTACTAATAGATATCTGAGCGCCAACACCTGCAGATTAGAGTCGATATATAAATATTGTATCGTGATGTCGAATGACACTTATCTCCGTATATTGTTCTCTTCTGTGTGCGACGCTCTGTTTTGGCTTTTCTTACACTGAAAGTGACAAGTAACGATAATGATTAATAAACACTTATTTGATGGTTAGCAATAAATAGGTAAGAGTAACTATTAGTACGAATACGCGTTTTTCCGATTGTAATAATTATTAGTATTATCATAATTGTGAGGTATGAACGTCCAAGCCAGGTTCATCCTGCTCTGTTCGCTTTCTGTCAATTTATGGCCATTAAACAAATACGCCTTTTGTGAGGAGAAGTCAGAGCGTATACAATGTGCTGTGTACTAAAGCGAAAAAATACAACTGGTGACTGAAGAAAAATTTGGTCAGTGTTAGCCCTCAAACTTTCCATGCAGGAAGGTCGATTATATGAAAGACGGCAGCAACAGAAAATACACAGACGACACTTGCAACAGCAGTGCATCTTGAACTTTAGCGCTAACGTCTTACTATGTTTAAGTGGCCATTTCGTACGCGACGATTTTGCAGCTTTGATGCAATCACAGCATAACCAACTTTTCGGGTTATGAAGACCCATTTTACCGATTTTACCGATTTTACTTTAAGCCGTTGGTTCGTGCACTGGAGCGCAGCCGATAAGAACTGTAGGCCCAATATTTCATACTCGTATGAGATGAGATTCTTGGGAAAGAAGGGAATACTGGGCTGGTAACCATTTGCAATCGTCGTCTATGAAGTAATTAGAATGTGTGTACGTGTGTCCGCGTTAGGAAATAAACAATACGAAATCGGTCTGAAGCGGACAAACGCGAATCAAACGAGACGACTTGGCACCCATGCATAGACAACGTGGGATTTAAACTACTAGTTTGCTACCACTAACTAGTGAGAAGATACTGAGCTTTGGTGCGTGTCGCTCAACAAATCTAAATCAAACTGGCACCTCATGCTTTTGTAGCAGTCGACCAGCTCTATTGTCGACGTTTATATAACTAAGTATATATATATATATATATATAGTGCAAGCACCACTTGCGATCTATGAATTCTCATTAAAAAAACAGGGTCGCCGTCCTTCAAAGGTATGACAGCAGCCGTCCTAACCAAGTGTCACGATGTCACTTTTAGCAATAATAATTCCATATAATATACAACTGTGAGAATCATCTGTAAGCGAATAGTTTAACTAAGTATCGTAGTCCAAGTGAATTGACAATGAAGAAATAAAGCCGTTTATGTATTTCGTCATGATCCAGTATTGTGCTTTAATCTGTATTAAATACAGTGTTCCTGTACTATTAGAATGTTAACGCTAATTGAGCCACTTAACGAAACTCTGTAGTTATAGATAAGAACATTCTATTGCAGGGCTTTCAAGCAGTAGAAGAAGAAAAAGACGCAATACAACGTACTGTCTGTCAGGACTCGTCGAGGACTTCTCTTATATTTTTGCACCGTTGTCTAACAATGATATCTACTCGTTAGTCTCACCAATGGCCTAGAAAAGCCTGCAGATGCCCGTTTGGGGTTTATATATTTGAATCTTCGAACGCAAGCGGTTTGATTGCCTTTCTGAATTTCTCGCCAGGAACGCATCCACGTAATTTTTATTTTATTTTAGGCGTACGCAGCATGTTCGGTTGCGGTTAAGCTCTCGAGTGGAGACGCTTCCGGAGCGGCTGCACTTCTCTGTTCTTCTGGTTCTGCTTGTCCTTAGGATGTTTATCCAGCGCGTCCTTTTGCGAGAAACATCGAGTGAATCGAGTGTGTAGATAGACGTATGTGTAGACACAATATGTCAAGGACACCGGCTTAACAAAGCGAAAAACGAAGCACAGATCGTAGCACCGTATACGGCAGCTATACTGTACATTCTTTAAAAGGACTTGACTGAAAAACAACTTGGACGACCAACGGAACTAATTATTTGTAGACATTTCGACTATTCTATCTGCCACACATACAGGTACGTTGCGATTGGCTATTACATTTGGCGCGGAGATGACGATGGCGGGGCCTACGATACTAGCGATACTATTGAACATGGCTCAATTGGCTAGCGATACTATTGAACACGGCGCATGGCCGTAATACATACAAAACTAAATTGAAACGTCTCAAATCGGCAAATAGGCAAGTAGAAATAGTGGACACGAAATTTGCTTGATAGTGAATGACTCGCATTTATTGCTGTCCAGTAATTACTAGAAAACTAGGCATTATTGAATAGCAAAACATGCGAAAAACAGGGAAATAAGAAACATATATACGGCAGTGATGAGCTCAAAACGTAGGAGTTTGTCCAATACGTATTATGTTTTGTTTCACAGTGTCCTCATTCGTAAATTTGATTGCGTATCAAAGCGTGCGCGTAATATTGGCTAGCATTTTATTAGCCAATAGTTATCCAATAATTAATAGCATGAAGCTCAATGCAACGGCAGTCAGAGAGTTCATGTTTTCAGTCGAAGACGGTCAAGCTCGGTGACGTTGTGCATTCGCAAGCTTACAGAGGTGCGCGGGTTTGGTCCCCGCCATTGCGAATTTGTAATCATGGGGTCCGTGTTACGGAGCAACTTGGAAGCAATTCTGTGGACGTTAAATGTTGGCGAGACGCAGCTCAGCGGGTTTCCTTGCGGAGTTTCCACATTTTGCTTAATCTTCAATACACCCTGCTCACCGTCTACAAACAAGGTGTCCTCCTCAAGGAAACTTGCTATTACACTCAGGAGAGAGCCACCTACTCTTGCTCGTTAGAATGCTTCAACCAGCAGATAGTGAGGGTCTTTGTCAAAGGCCTTGACGCAGTCAATAAAGACTGCATACAGATGACCTCTGGGTTGTGCCACAGCTCGCTCGATTTCTGACTGGAAAACGTGGATTGCATCACGGGCGCCTCGGCCTCTCCTAAAGCCTAAAAGAGTTGGTCCGGTGAAAGTGCCCACTCAGCCACGTGCTCAATCCGCCGAATAACCAACTTACAGAAAATCTTTTTCAGTGTGCGTTCTGACGCCACTCCACGGTAGATATTTGTATCCTGTTTCTCGTCACCATACCTATCCTTGAACAGAAGAGAAAGCCTGGCGACATTCCAGACTTTAGGCATCCGCCCTGTTTTTGTAATTTCATTAATGAGATCACAAAGAGTTTTTTGCCAAGAGAGAAAGTAACTGGATCCAATGCTCGTAGCAGACCTTATCGGGCCCTGAGCTTTTTCTTTTCGGGAGTGACCGTAGCATCTGACACACCTCCTCCACCCCGAATGGCAGATTCATGTTGCGCTGCTCCAATGTAAGCGGATGCTGTACGATTGGAGATACGGCAACGTCACGATTCAATAAGAGATTAGTTAGGTGCTATTGATCTGGCCATCACTAAGCGGATTCACCGCCCTACAAGGACGATGTAAGCTGAGGGCTCTCGTTCTGCTCTTTCGAGCTGCCGTCGTTTCTCCCGCCTCGCGTGTTCCTTTTTATGATCATAGTAGAGTCTTATATAAGCCTTTCTACGCTCAAAGTAGTCCTGCCTGGCTTGCAATGATGATGGTGCTCTGGCTTTTGCTTGGCACAGGAGTCCGAGCACTTCACCGTGGGCGAGATAGCAGGCTCGAGAGTACCACGGACGTGATCCCTTCTGCCATAACTTTTCCACTTCACTGCACTTCTCATCGTCCTCTCCAGTTGGTCACAGGTGGTATCGTTGTCAAGGCTTACCTCAAGAGCGCCCACTGCTCTGTCTAAAAGAGATAGATTTATCCGTCTCATTCAGACCAGCGCGGCGGATTATGTCGGTCTCGCCAAATACCGGGAACATCGACAATGGCCAACACTGGTTGGCGTTTTCGGGCCGCTTCATCGAGAACATCAAAGCTTTAAATTTCACGGCTGACAAAGTTTTGAAACAACAGGTCGTTGGTGCTGCTTCCATTGTCACTTAAATATGATTAGTTTTCGCGCGCGTTTGCACATTTTAGACCAATATTTTCCATCATCTGAAGCAGCACCTCGCCTTTATCGCTATTGTTATATATATATATATATATATATATATATATTGATCAATTATTATTCAAAATGACATCTTACTCCAATTACATGTTCATATATGTAATTGTGTCAGTTGATCTCTTTAACGTTGCCAACGTTCTCTTTCTCGCTTCCTATTTGTATCACTACGTTGTTGTAACTCTACACCGTTTAACCAGACAACAGTGTCAATGGAAGTGGGGGAAGAATTAGAGCAGGGGAGGGGAGCCAGTCATAAAGGTAGAGAATTAAGCGGTTAGCGTCGTTCAGCGAGCCTGTTGTGATGTGCTCTCTGGCGTCGGCTCCCGAGGAGGTCGGGTGGCGGAGAAGTCATCACGTGAACGACGTGAGACGTCGTAGATTGCGGCAGTGTAGCCGCTTGAGCGGCGGTTGGCAGATGTTGAAGTTCTTCATTTTTTAATAAACCTTACGTTGTTGAAAGTCTTTCAGTTGCACTCTGTCGGACCCTCTACTACGTAGGTAGAAAATAGCTTTTTCCGCTTACACTTTTAGTGGCAGCGGTGGGATCTCAGTTCGTCTTAACGAGCGGACGCACAGACTTGCGGCTGGTGGCTTGAGATAGCTTGGGTTCGAATTAGGCCTGGAACGGCAGAACGTCGGCGCAGCCAGGACAAAATGGAGGAAGAATGTCAGAAACAGCAGGAAGAACTTCAAAAATTCGTAATGGATAAAGTGTTGAAAACAGAACCACCAGAGACGGAACAGCCAACCGCAACTACGGCACCGGCGGCGGCAGCACAAATGGTGGCTGTGCGATCTGAAGCAGTTGTTGATGTCTGCAGCCAAGTGGACGCGTATTATGGAGAAATAGGCCTGCCTGCCAGAAAGTGGATCCGAATGTTTGAGCCAGCGATGAAGATTGGAGAGTAGTCCTGGGCGGAAACAAGCCGCGTGCTGTTTGTTAAGATGTGTGGGGAATCCCGAACGTGGCACACAACCCATGGACACAGGTGTCGTGATTTCGATGCGTAGCGGATGAAGTTCATGGCTGCGTTTGACCGTAAGGCAGACAAAAGTGTCCTCCTGGACGAAATTTGTGCTTGTCGGCAGCAGACGGGTAAATCTGTTGGTGGTTACGCCCGGCGGCTACAAGTGTTGGCGCTGCAGCTACCCTTGTCGACGCAGGAAATCAAATCGGGCGTGTTCTTACCGGGTTGCGTGCAAGTATAATTTTTTTTATTTCAGATGTGGCGCGCTAGCACCATGACGACATATCTAAGCTAAGATCCACGACATCCAAGACTCGATTGATCTGCAGGAGCATTGGCGGCAAGCCAGTGGCGGTTTGAGCAGGAGCGACTTTATGCCAGGTCAGTCGAGATGCAGTCGGTGCGAGAATGTTGGCCACCGGGCTGAAAGCTGCTTGGAGCCAAGTTGTATAGAGCCCATGGGTGGCCATCAGCAGAGCTCACTAAGTTATGTGTCGCAACATACAGCCGCGGTGCATCCGCCACGTCAGTGGAACCGGGCCAGTGGAAGCGGTAACGCTGCACACGGCTCCCCACGTGCTTTAATTGCGGGAGAACGCAGGGCACAATAGTCGTGATTGTAGGGTCCACAGTGTGCGACAGGTGACTTACAAAACGGCCAGCAGCGCAACTGGATCCCGCGAGGCTGACGAGAGCAAAGCCAAGCTCGTAGTAGTGGATGGCAAGGAATGGCAAGCCAAAGGAGACACCCAATCTGATATGACGTAGCATGTGTTTCGTAGGACGGCCCAGCAGACGGGTTCTTTTTAATCATGCCCATCTGTATCATCTCGCACATCATCTGTTGCAGCGCCTCTCGCTCCGCGCCCGACAATCGGTAAAGTTTCGCCGCCACTGGTCGGCTTCCCGGCACCTCAATAATTTTAAACTCCGCTAATGGCGTGTAGCCGAGATTTTTCATCGACGTAGCTATTACCGGCGCGTGTTGAGTCAGCTTAGCCTTAATAGGAGCCGGGGTGCACTCTCCCACCTGTAGTTCTTTTCTGTAATTGACGCAGCCACACGCATCGCATTCACCGACACCGTCGTCGCCGCTGGGACCTTGTCACTCGCTCTTGGCTCTCTCGTCTTCTCTCCTGGTACCACTTGGTGAGTAATATCTTCGGCGTCAACAAAACGCCCTCGTTGGACAACAGCGCCTTTCTTCAGCTGACTACTCTCATCCTCGTAGTTGACCACAGGCAACACGGCGTCCGCTCCGTCACTCATATCCAACCATATTCCACTCCGACCATCATGGCCTTCGACCATAACTGGGCCATTCACCACCTAGGCGGGTCGTACCCGAGCCAAGCATACGCTTCGAGGAGGAAGTTTCGTGCTTTCCTTGGCGACGAATTCAACCTTCGGCTCCACCGATTCTGACAGTAACTTCGCCAGCTCCAGGTACGCAGCCGACCTAAAAATGCGAACATTACCCTTGCGGTAAACTGATCTGCCCTTGGTGGTCAAGCAAGTTCTAGCCCAATAAGATTGCTTCCCCGAGCATCGGTTCATCCTCCAGCGCGGTGAGTGCCACTTCTTCATGCACCAGGCCGTCGGTCGCTACCGAGACCATGCACTCGCCGACAGGCCAGAACCAATACCCTGAACGCGGCCGATGGTCGTCGGTCGTATTTTCCCGTATTGTTATTGATTATCGTAAGCTGAACCTTGAAACTGTAAAGGCTCGTTTGCTCAAGGCTCCCGGAGCGCGCGATACAGTCTTGGCCGCAGACAGACGCAAGCGAAAACCAGTCTTTACGCCGAATAAGCTCTTAATGCTGTGTAGTACGAATGACAACTCGGATGGAGGTAACGTCGCGAGATCAACACAGCATTCGCCAGGTACTGCCGCTGACTCTGCTGGATACGCCGGCGAAAAGCAAGATGAGGACGTGGCTGATCGTGGACACGAGCCACTGTCGGCTATTAGGATCAGGCGGTTGTGGCGGCTAACGACTCTCCCGGGGAGGCAGCGAAGAAGCGGGAAAAAGCGGTCAAGCGTTGAACGCAGAGGCCATAGCGGAACCGAGACGAAGCTCCAGGCGTCGACGACAACCAAATTATTAGAGTGATTATTAAAAGCTTACAAATTCACTCGTATATATACAGGGTGCGTCAGTTCGAATCCGGACTAAACGTCATCGCTCGTTTCGGAATTTATGTCTTAAGCAAAACAGATATCTCGGTAATTTTTTTACGTGCCGTTACGTACACCTCTGAGGAACCTTTTTATTCAATGTAACCACCACCAGCAGCAATTACACTTTCAATTCTGGCGCGAAAGCGCCCGCAGGCCTTCTTCAAAGTTAGCGGATTGAGATTCTTGAACGACTCGACAATGGCTCTGCGTAGCGCTTCTGTATTTGCATGTCGAGACCTGTTAGTCTCTGTTAGCCTCTTGCTCAACAACGCCCCATATATAGAAGTCCAGGGGATTCAAGTCTAGACTGCTAGGGGGCCATTTCGTTTTGTCCCAGAACGCCGTCATGTTGCCCCGTAGCCAATCCTGGACGAGCTTACTGGTGTGGGCGGGAGCGCCGTCTTGTTGAAAGACATATTGTCGTCCATTGGACACTCTATCAATCCATGGTTTTACCACGCTTCGCAGAACACGTATTATATACTTCCTTTGTTACGGTTTCGTGTCTGTCAAAAAAGTGTGGTGGCACCACGTCTCCTTCATTCGACACAACACTTAGGACGTGCACACTGGCAGGATGTTTAGTTCTATGCACGATTGGTACATCCTCAGGGTTCTTTGCGAGCCACCGGTCATTTTTCGGGTTATGTTTTTGGTCAATGGTGAAGATTTTTTCGTCGGAGAAGAATCGAAGATGACCCGTTATTTCGTGTCTCAAAAACGTGAGGATGAGATGGCAGCAAGTCATCCTCTTACTTTTCGCGGCCTGAGACAACATCTGTCTGACTTTAAACGTGTAAGACTTGTAGCGCAGTTCTTCGATGATAATCCGACACATAGAACAATCACTCATATTGAATTTGATCGCTTAACGGCGCATCGATAGACTTGGATCCTTAAAAACGCAGTTTTGCACAATTTTGATCACTTTTGGCGTCCTCACTTCTCGTCGCGAAGCTTCCTTCCAGGTGTTGCACTACCTAGCCCTGTCTCTTCTGTATCTCTGTAGCGTCGGGCAATGTCGTAGACCGTTGCTCTTTTAAATCCAGTGATGTTGACGATTTCGGCTGGCCGATGTCCGGCACAAAGCAATTGGATAACGGTTGTTCTTCGGTCATATTCTGGACCCAGGTTGCGGCGGCCGTCCATGATGACAATGCGTTTTTGTTCTGTTGCGAGTGGGCTGTCTGCTAATGCAAACCGATCTGAATTAACGCCTTCCGTCTATGCTGAGTAGCCCGCCAAAGTTTGTCTGGATTTAGCTGACGCACCCTGTATAAATATATATATATATATATATATATATATATATATATTCACTTCACATGTGTATATTCCTAGAAAAAATGTTGATAGATTTCTTTTATGTGTATATATCATGTATGCCCTAGACAGCAATTTAGCTAAATGGCAAAAGCCTAGCAACTGCATATATCCAGCTAAACGGAGGGGCGATTATAGTAGCCTTGTACATTTAATCTTGTACACACAGCGGTAAAATACTGTCGGTGATGATTGTTATGCACGTCATCCTGCATACAGTTATATACCTGTTCATTTTTACTCGTAGCCAGCTACTCCCTAATGTGTAGCACTGAATAGTTCACATTGTGCTTGAACTCACTAGCTTTCTTTCCAACCCTAAAACGAAACCACGATATTCGAGTAACTAAGCCAGTGTAGCGTGCTCTTTGTAGTCCCGAATTGCACTCAAATTTTGTTGTGTGGTGTCATAGACGTTGGTCAAGGACTTTGTTCCACGGCAAATACATGCTATGGTCGGTCTAACACGCGATCGTCCGCCTGCGCCGTAGATTCTAGCATACTTTGTTTACTGTTATCGTTTGCCCCCTTATAGGACACTTCTGCACTGACGCTTACCGGAAGCGGATGGAAGATTGCTGAGCTTTTCCCTTCAACGTTGTGCGTTGGCTGCTTTGATGGATATACAGGAAGACGCCACGACAGGTGCGAACTACGGACAAGACACATTGGGACGGCTCGACGAGTACAAGAACTTGGGCAAAGATGTGCAGCAGATGCGACGAAAGCGATTCGCAGACGCGCTGACACTACGTAAACTGAAGCGCGATGAAACACTTTTGAAACGGCGAAACGTTCCACGCCTTTGTGAAGGCGACGACGAAGAAGACGACAACAACAACAACAACAACAACAACAACAACAACAACAACTGTGTGATAGAAGTGGACGAGGCACGGCAACGAATACTTGGGGAGCTCACGCTTCACGCCTGTCCCGGCAACGACATTTCTGTCCGACTGAAAGCCATGACAGATATCCGCAAAGCTGTCTGCTGCCGCCAACGGCCGCCTATCGAGGAGCTCGTGACGATCGGTGCACTACCCGTCATTGCCGACTGCCTTCGGCAGGCCGAATCGTGCGACCTTCAGTTCGAAGCCGTGTGGGTGTTGACGAACGTCACGTCAGGAACGGCCTACCAGACACGGGCTGCCGTCGAAGCGGGCGTAGTGCCTCTCTTGATCAACTTGCTTGACAGCCCGGACAACCGAGTTCAGGAGCAGGCTGTCTGGGCGCTAGCGAACATTATCGGCGAGGGACCCCGGCAACGCGACTACTGCATCAACGCCGGCCTAATACCGATTCTGTGGAAGTTTGCCCGGCCCGAAACGGCCGTGTCGTTCCTGCGTCAGCTAGCCTGGGCCGTAGCGAACCTCTGCCGCAACGATGAGCCGCTGCTGCGCGTGGATGTTGTCAAGCAGCTGCTTGGCGTTACCAGCGCGCTTCTGCAGCTGTCAGACGCCACAGTTATTGCCAACTCGTTGTGGGCGATTTCATTTCTGATAGATCCGGGCTGCCAGACACTTCAGTGCATTATCGATTTCGGCCTGGTTGGCTTCCTGGTGCAGTTCTTCGAAAGCACCGATCCGAAAGTTCTCGTTCCCTTGCTTCGAGTTATTGGCAATCTTACGACGGGGTCCGATGAGCAGACGCAAGCGCTTCTCGATGCCGGGGTGCTCCGCCGTTTCGAAGCGCTGCTAACGAGCCCAACAGAAAAGGTCAGCCAGAATGGCGTCTGGATTCTTTCAAATATACTTGCCGGCACAGAGCGGCAGGTACAGGATGTCCTAGACGCCGGTCTTTTGCCGTACATTGTACGTCTTATGGCTGAGGGCAATTACGAAACACGAAAAGAGGCCGCGTGGGCCCTGTCGAACGTCTCGATTACAGCCTCGCCGACTCAGTTGGAGGCGATCATCGGCATGGGAGCCATTCCACCACTGTGTGGCCTGCTGACCGACTCGGACAGCGAGATTGTGCGAATCGTCTTAAACACGCTAAGCAACTTCCTCCGGCTGTCCCCGAGTGCTGGGTTTACTCAACGGTACCCATCTGTTGCCACTCAGATTGAAGAGTGCGGAGGCGTCGACAGTATCGAGCAGGCCCATTACTGGAAAAACGAAAACGTCAGTCAGTTGGCTTCGTACCTTATCGACACGTATTGGCCTGAGGCTGAGGATATTTCCGACGACATCGCCGATAAGAGCCAGCCGGAAAGCCTTCAGTTCGACACTTCTGCGGTCGTACCAGAGAACGGGTTCCAGTTTTAACGATCATCACCTCTTAACTATTAGATCAAGCCACATACGAACATAACGTTTATAACCTGCTAAAAATTACTCTATAACATGACAACGTGTTTCCATATATTTTCTGTATATTTACTCGTTTTGCCTTATGATTACTTGAGGTTGTTTCTTATCTTGTTTTACTTGCCAGTGTAACGAAATTAGGCACGTACTTTTGAAAGCCAGTCTCGAATTACCGTTTCTAAACTGCCTACTAAAAAGTTATCATCTGTTACTCCGTTTTTAAATTAATTCATACGGCTTTCATTGTAATCATATTTACAGCTTGGTACCAGTGCCATTGTGTTACAAGAAAGCACCCCCCATCACCGAATAGTAATAATACAGGTAATTATTAGAAAGCACCCTTGTAAGCAACTAACTTTTCTAGACAAAAAAATAGCTACGTTCTTGCGGCTTTGATGAGTGGAATCTCATGGACGAGGTTAATTATAGGGATAAATATTATTACAGCTGTGTATAGATTTCCCTATTGCAGGAATCCAGACAACACTGGGGGATAACGAGGTATGGAGCCTAGCTCTAGCTGATTCAGTCTCTATCTCCGCGAGTAGACCTTCTTTAAAATACTTGATCTGAGAGAGTTCTGAAAGGCAATTCCAGTTACAGTGGAGACTCCAATTACATTATAAAGTGTAGCTCAACGATACGCTGCAAGGACGCATAATTCGTCCAAAGACCGCACCACCACCACAGGGACACGTACGAATTCGGCAAAAAGTCTACGTATTTTTCCAATCGATACGTGAATAGCCGTAGTACATGACAATGTTCACCCTTTCTTTGGCTGCAGGTAAATGTCTTCAAATCCGCTGGAAATAAGCGAAACCGCAGCAATGAGGACAGCGATAATTTAGCGACTGGCCCTGCAACCACTGCTCATTTAGCTGCTCAAAAAATCTAACGAGGACCAGGTCCTGGCAAGAAACTAGGTGCTGGTATTAGCGTTTTTCCTAGGTTGTTTGCGAATCTGAGTTTACTAGGTACATGCATGTTAAACTTTATTTTGCAAAGAGGTAGCGTCTACGCAATTGTAGGCCTATGAACATGTAAGTTGTGGCGGCATCAACCCTTACGACAAGGTACCCAGGACCGGCTACTCTGCGTTCAGTTTACACATTATTTGACTATATTTTTGACTGTTTCGAATGTGAAAGTGTGGGCTATGAAGGTGGTATTACCTAACAGCAGAACTCTCCTTGTAGTCGAACAAAACAGTCAAAAAACCTTGGCGTTGGATCTGCTCTGTCTCCTTAAACGCGCTACAGAGAATTAGGCTCTGTTTTCAATGTCGGAACTATATACCCATGCCTCGACTCCTATAATCACTCTGAAGAGATCCGGGGTCAGCATTTTTGGAACGAAGTTCGCCGCCATTATTGTTACACATAAAATATCGGTCAAGAGTGTTACAACTGATCCATAAGAGATCTCTAGTTCCTCCGCTATATCTCTGATAATCATTTGGCGGTGTATGCAGCTGATGAATAGCACTCCTAAGCAAAGCAAATGGAAATACCTTGATGGCTCCGCTCCAATTTTTAAATTTCAATGTACTAGAAATTGCCAACATGTCCCCATATCAAGAGAAACATCGTGTAAATACAAATCATTTGCGAAATAAACGCAATAACAAATTGTACCTATGGTTAGACTGGAATAAGATGGTACAGTGACTAGCAGTCAGTATACTACAGAAAGCTTATCAAAATTCTCACTGCGTTCACCAGGAAGAGCTTCAATGCGTCTCTTTTTATGGCCGCATCTTGAGTCAAGTTGATGAAGCTTATTCATCTGATTTAGCACCGTGCAATTTATTTCTTATTTCGAAAATAAAAACGAAAAATACTATTTGAGTTGTGCTTTAATGTGTAAACCCATTGCTTGAAAAAAAATGAGAAAGTACGTAGAAATCTAAATTATGATTTTTTTCTGCAGATTATAATGTAAAAACATATTTATACCAGAGGAGAATTTGAAACATATATTTATAAAAGACACACGCAATTTGCAGTCGGACAGAGCGCTGCCGGCAACTACTGAATTTATCTCTTTAGTTTAGATAAACAGGCTGATTTTGACGATAAGGCAAAAGTCAACCCTTTAAAGTGCAATCCTGAGGATAACGACGATAAAAGTTACGAAGAAAAATATGATGGAACAAACCATTGAAGGGCAGACCGGTCCCAACAAGTTGAAAAATATGAAAAGTAGCCGCAAACTCGCGGCTACTGAGCAAGGCGACATGTGAAGTAAAAGTCTTTGCAAAATAATAAATGCCGTACAAGAGGGAAATGACGTATTGCGCAGGACAGTGCAGTCGATAGCTGTAGCAAATAAAGCACTCACATAGATAGTAGATGATAAACTAAAATGAACCTGACCTGATTGGCAAACGCAAGGAAGGGTCCGAATGCAGATCTGCACCCAATGTCCCAGCGAAAATAAGCTAAAGCGAAACAAGAGCATGCAAAAAGTAACGTTTTTTACCTCCATTAATATCACTAAGTGAAATACAATGAAAAATATACTACAATAGGCTTAAAACTATTGCGCACAAGTACACAGTGCTAAAATATCTAGCCAGGACAGAGAGTGGCGACGTGAAGCCCCATCAATCTGCAGTACTTACACTTGAGGTAGGGTTTCTGGGACAAATTTCGCATAGTTTATGGTGAAGCTTGTGTACTGAATAGCGGGACATTAAATGTTTTTTTTTTTAGAGAAGGGAGTTTGTGCTTTAATACTTAAATTTAGCATCGCAGTCGTCATGTAGAAGTTGGTATATTAAAAAAGATTGAATCGATTCATGAGGTCCTTGATACAGTGTGTATCTGAAGTTGGTATCTGAAAAAGATTGCATCGATTCATGAGGTCCTCAATATATATTGTCGACTTGACAACACGGTTCGATCCCCGTTGTTAATCAAATTTTCTTAGAGCAATGCTTATTGAGAATAGACGATAAACAATACCGATGAGTTATTTCCTCTTCTAATAAGTGAATTACATTTATTTACATCTGACAGGTAGCCATTAAAAACTTAAAACCCTAAATACTTCAACATATTCGGCCCACCGTACGTTGAAGATATGCCTAACGGCGACTTTAGGCCAGTAGGGCACGGAGAACGACTTGGGCTGTCCAGCTGCGCTGCTGAAAAATATTCTCACTTGAGTGTGATGCCACATGAGGCCACCGATGCGACTTTTCGGTTGAAGAGATTTAGGACCGTGTTGTCGGACAGCTTGTGGGAGATGCGTTGGATGGCATAGCGACTGCGCTACTGCAGACCAGACAGGAACTGTGGGCTATGAAGGTGGTATTACTAGAGGTGAGTGTGATGCCAAGGTGGACACATTTGAAAACAAATTTTACAAAAGAGATCTATCTAAGAAAAATATGTCCGATCTTCATGAACTTAATAGCTCTCGTTTTGTTGACGTGAATGGTAAGGCCGTTTGCTGACTGTGTGCTGCGGTTCCAAGTGACCTCAGGAAGTTTCTGTAGGTTAACGCATACGAGGCTGTAAATCATAAGATCATCCGCTTACAGCGTGATGTACACGTAAGGGAAGAGGTCCCGGATGAGAGTTGGTTACCTAAGAGGTTTTTCCCCGGCGTGATTCGCGACAACATGCGCCTGGAGCTTACAAATCTGATCAACGAGGTTTGTTCAACAGCCAGCAGAGATTCATATTGAAGGATAGCAGTGTTCGTTATGCAGCGCAGGCATAGACAGAGTCGGTTGGCGGCAATGGCGAAGCAAGCTAAATACATAGCGCCAAAGAGAAGATGCCGCCAGCCTACTAGGGAAGACGCGGGAAGTCACTAAATACGCGGGCAATCTGTGAGTATATAAGGAGGCGTGAGAATAAATGAGTTAGTAGTCGTTGGTGCGAGCCAGGCAAAGGACGTGTGTCGCATTAGCGAGAGAATGGCGAACTCGTAACAATCGCCGGCCAGCCATGGGGGTGGTGGACACTACACATATAGAAGACAAATTCAATTCACAACTGCTGTCTTCTGCAAACCGTATTAGAAGGAACGCGGTCGAATTTTCATACAGGTACTACGCGAGAATCTTAATTCATTACGGGTTCAAAACTAACCCATATGTTTCAATATTTCCTTACTCAACACTTCTTTCATGGTGTGCGTGGTTCAGAGAAAACTAGCTCTTGGCGATGTTACCTCTGCAACAGGGGTTCTTTTTGCCCCCTAACACGACGCCGCTCTCCGCCAAAACAAAGTTGGCGCTCCTAAGCAAACGTCTCCTAGTTCAACTATTAAATCATTTTCATGCCTCTCGCATCATCGCGGCAGAACTATGAGAGCATCGTTTGTGCGATAAGTCTCATCAATGTCATTTGGAACCTTGCCCAACAGCTTAAGCGGTCCTACATTCCTGCCGGTTGGGAAATGGCCGTAGTATCACCAAACAGCCAACTGCGACCGAATGGCCTGACTCTAGTTCCATAGAGTGAAGGCCGCTGTGACGTCATCGTGTCGTACATATTAGTCGCATCGTATGCTCGTCATAGCCTCCGCTCGCCTTGTAGACGACCGTAAGCTGGATAACGAACACCGCTCTGCCAAGCTTCACCATACGATCCTCTGCGTCACCGCTACCACTGGTCGGCCAACACTATTCTCGCTTGTTTAAGGCAAGGGCCGACTTGTAGCCCTCAACATCGAGACTATCTGAGGAGAACATTTCAGTAAGAAAAATGACATCTTACCCCACAAAGTTGCTTCTAGGGGCGATAGGCAGTCGTCCATCCTAATGCCCTCGCAATTCTACGGACGCACCCTTATTTGAAGCGATTGGGTCAAGAACCGCCCGTTTGGTTGTTGCAATTGCTCCGGTCTGAGCTGCAACGTTTGCTCATCGAAGCGCGCACCTGCAGAACCTTACGCTTGGTCGCTCTCCCTCAGCTCCTTGATTGCCTCCTCGAGAGATTTGCGTAAGCAATCATATCTGACGGCTGGCCAATTACCGGCGGATTGGCGTGTCGGCGTTTGTCTCGCGAGAGGGAGGGCCTCCGTGTCTTGTCTGGTGATTTTGTCTTCCCACTTTGGAGCCTTTAGACGAAAAAGAAACTCAAACAAACTAAAAAAGAAAGGCACGTTCCGAGCAGCTACACGGACCACATTTGAGGCCATGTCCTAGTCCTAATAAATGGTGTTGGCCTTAATGAGCAGTTGTTGCTAAATTCTGGTGAGGGACCGGATATATTATCGAGCCATCCCAATCAAGATCCATGATCACATCGTTGGTGGTCTCAGCACTCAGGGTGAAGTACCGCGATGGAGAAGGCCTTAAGTTTAGCTCCTCTCGAGTGCAGGGCTACAGCGACCCTACAAGAGCCTACATCTGTACTGCTCGGGGGCTTGCTGCGCTAACGTTTGATTTGCAATGGAGAGACATGATGCGCGGAGGATTCGCATAAACACAAGGAAGTTGCATACTGCGAGAATATGTTAAAGCATTACTGTTGATGCAATGTATAATCATCTGAAAACGTGTGGTGAACTAACGTGCGCGGGGCGTTTGAACGTTAATCGTCCTACCCCATCTTGCAAGAGGACGTGGCGTGCTTAAAGTCACCGCTTCTCATCGCTCGACAGCTGAAATAGAACTTGCTGGGCCTCCTACCTTATGTCGGATGGATCTGCTGGCAAAGCCAAGCGTGTCCTGGGAGATGAACTCGAACCAATTATAGACGTTTCTCGAACTGTTGTATGCGGCGATGTTAACTGTACGGATAACGAGGGAGACTCTTGCCCGAGGTACAACACCGAAGCAGGGCCAAGGGAAACAAAGCCAATATGCATCATCTTAGAACTCTCCTGCGGTGCTGGATGATCTTTGAGGGTCCAAGAGGTCACGAACAAGAATGAGGCCCTTCTGGGTTTTGTCAACTGTAGCCACGATTGCATCGAATAGATCATAACTTCATCTTATAATATTTCTACTACAATTCAATGTTTAAGAATCTATATTGCTCTTTTCCCAATTTCTCTCAGGAAACTTACTGTAGATTCGCCCATGACCCCCATTGTTTCTATCGCAACTGGCTGTACTATAAAGGTTGCCTCCAACTCGCGATACTTCAAACTTTTTCGCTGCTCCGCTAAATTGGCAACAGCGCCTGCTGATCTTGAAGCTCGATCCCTGTAAGATGGCGCTAGTGTGTCCCACACGGTTGCGTCCCACACAAAGGCCTTTCCGGAGGACCAGGGAACCAGGGTCATCCCGTCTGGCCGTAGGGCTGAGTCCGTTGCCAGTCCGACTGGCTCTTTTCTGCAGGGCACGTTAGCGGACTGCAGCGCCTTTGAAATAACTTCGTTAAGAGCGGCGTGGCGCAAATGTCTTCCGCAGCTTCTAGAACAGCTGAGGCCATGCTCTCCCCTCGGCGACACCGGTGTGTCGCAAAGGGAGCAAGCATGAGGCGCGCAAACGGCCACCCCTAGCCGCAGGCCAGAAACAATGCGGAGTGTTGTATTGTCCAGCATCGTCCCCAGCTGCGGCGAGGGAATGGCTTGTAGCCATTTGGCGCTTGATTCATTGAAGGCTGCTAGAAGGCGTGCTTTGCCAAGTGTATCGACAGTGTTGTCCAGGATTTTCTTTTGGGTGGCTTTGACTACGAAGGCGTCCAAGGTAGACTGACGTGCGTCATCAAGCACCACGCGGTGACGGGCGGCGAATTTCTCCTTTTTGGACTTTATAAGCCGTTCTAGGAATGGCTTGGCGTTCGGAGGAGATATAGATACAATAAGCTCGTGCAACGTAGTGATTGAGCCCAATAATGCGGTTTGGGCTAAATCCGTTGCACGACGGATTCCCAGACCTCCGGCTGAGGTAGGAAGGGAGGCCTGGTCCCAACTTACTCCATCCAAGTTCAAATTTAACACCTGTTTCACGCATTGTCGTAACTTCTCGTCAAATTATTGTAAAATGCCTATCTGGGCAGACGCGTCCGTGCAACGGAGAATATAAATAAGTCTTGGTGTCGAAAGACTAGTTCGCATTAAGTATAGTGCTGGATGCGCATCCAGGGATCCTAACCTAGAACACCAGAGATCCATAAGCTCGCACTTCCTGTTCAGGGCGAGTTTTGCTGAGGCCATTGTGAGGGGAGCTCCAAGAAGCTCGATGTCTTCATCGGTGCATAGCTTGATGTCAGGAAGCAGGTTCTGCGCCCGGCGCAAGCACTCGTCACGAAAAGCGTTGTCGGATGATAAAATGAGCAGCTCACACTTTGACGCGTTAAGTTGCAGTCCAGACACCAAGATCGATTACCTTTTTCACATCACTAAGCGCGGAATCAAGAGTACCGCCAGTCGTTCCATCGTCTAAGAACCATGGCTTAAATTCCGACCCTAGAGCGGAAAGCAGTTGGCAAATTGTCTGGCAGAAGAGAGCCGGGCCACAAGGGTCTCCTTGCTGTACCCCACATGTGGATAGTATTATCTCTTTCCCCCAAAAGAGATTGGATGGACTTCTGTACATCTGATAGACCGCGGGATAGATTGCTGGAAAGTCTGATCTGACAGTGTCGAGAATCGCATCTCTTCTGAGGGAATTAAAGGCATGTTTTAAATCAAGTTTTATCAAAACCTTATTTGATTCCGAGTTGATATTTACAAAGGCTCTTGCAGCGTGGACCGCAGCCTTGCAACCTCCTTTAACTCCACAACCCAGTTGCACGGGAGCAATTTTGTCGACAATCTGCGCCATGAATTTGCGGATTAGCACTTTACCCGCCAGCCGCCGCAGGGTATTTCCGACTGCTATTGAGCGGAGACCACCGTCCTTCTTTTTTAAGGCTATAAGGTTGGCTCCATAGAAATTACTAAGTGCGAACCCTGGTAGGCGGCCATTCACGACAAGGTTGCAGAAATCCGTCAGAGCAAGGAGGAGAGGGCAGATCTGAGCGCCTTTTCCAATGAGGTCTTTAAGGTGTCTAGGCTTGAGGCCGTCAGGGCCTCCGCTTGAGCTGTTTGGGAAATTCTGGATTGCTGCTCTGACTTCAAGGGGGGTGATGTTGATTTGGTCGGCTGCTGGAACGTCTCTGGGCGGTGGCGGAAAAGCCGATGTTTCTGGCATATTCGGATGTTTTTCGCTAAGTGTGCAATGCGTGTTGGAGTCTTGTGATTGTAAACTTGTACAGCTACACCTAACGCGTACAAATTAGACACATTTATTTCAGCAATGTAACCATGCGCCAATGGTATGTAAGACATGTTAGTTGGCGGTCACTGCGGCAGCAAGGCACCACCTTAGCCCAGAAGGGCCGACATATAACTATATCACCACGCGGATTAACAAAGATGCAAAGTCGCGTTGTTATAACGAAATCGTTGCATATATCGAAGAGCGTTTTGTGGTTAAGGACCCCACTCCCTTTCAACTACTATTCGACGCCAAAACGACAAAAACATACTTAGAAACACCCTTAGATGACAGAGGTTGCGCCATCTGGCGCGGGTTTTCGCCATAGAGATGCAGAAAAGTATTAACGATGTTAACACGTCTTCACTGCGACTATTGCTCCACCTTTAAAAAATAGGTACAACGTCAGAAAAAATGTGCCATTGAAATGTGTATATCACATCACAGTTGGACGGCAAACGCCGGATCTCTTCCAAAAGGCACCTGACATTTCAACGCAACAAATTGTATTCATAACTAAAGCACTAAACAAGAAAGCGATTTTTCGTACGGATGAACACTGTAAGCCTTTAAGAAAACATTGTAGTAAACAAGGTCATATATGTAAATACTCACAAACAAGATCTTATAAACAATAGACGATTTACATGCCTACTTACTCTCAACACAACACTACAACACAAATACATACCTACGAATGAGTC
This sequence comes from Dermanyssus gallinae, assembly GCA_003439945.1. Classification (NCBI taxonomy): domain Eukaryota; kingdom Metazoa; phylum Arthropoda; class Arachnida; order Mesostigmata; family Dermanyssidae; genus Dermanyssus; species Dermanyssus gallinae. The sequence continues at coordinate 23,765 of QVRM01005356.1, forward strand.
AATATGCTTCGTGGCGATCCATTTTGATTTTCGATCGTATCTGAATCCATCACTCATTAATACTAATTAGTACTAATCCAAATTCTACCATACTACGGCGCTGAACCAAAATTGGTTACGTGGACTGCTGTTTCTCTGCAAAACGGGGCTGTCAATGTACATAAGGCTTTCATAGAATGCCTTCTTTGGATGCCCTTATGGTACGAACTTCGGCCATCTTATGTACGCACTGTATACAAACGCAGTTGCCTATACTATCTCGTTTGACGTCTCTATTGAGGTTTATGCCGGTGACATAAAAATATATTAAAACATATAGTCAGATGCAGACTTTCCAATACACTTTCCAAGGATTTAAAAACAATTGATAAGGTTATTAGACTTGGGATCCCTAATCAGAAATAAATTGGCAAACATTGTCTTGAATCATACCAAGTGGTCAAGGATCTAGGCGCGCTCATTCACCTCCTCAGGCCTAGAGGTCATTGATCACATATATGAGGTAATTGCTAAAACAAGAAGACGCGCAAACTGGGTACACAATTATTATATATTACATAATAGGGTGACATGTGTATGTACACATACATATGAAGCTCCTGATATAAAAGGGTGACGTGTGTATTTAGGTATGTATGTTAAGCGAGTAATAAATCAATTATAAAACATAAGCGGCACTTGTGTGACGCCCAACATTTACCGACAACCGTGAAAAGATAGGTAAAATATAAAGCAAGTTTGTATTTTCGCCATTCGTGTCATACACAAGTGTAACAGTGCAATCGGCGATATCTTGTCGAGATATGTCCTAAAATAACCTAACGATGCAGGCTATAGGCCCTTTGAAGGATTCCGTACAAATATGAACTGTTTCATTAAACGTTTGGCATCAACATGCTGTTGAAGTAAATACTAAAAAGAACACCTATAAGCAACATGTGTCCATAGAAGATCTTTGTTTCACAGGTATGAAAGTTGCTGAAAAAAATAAAGCGAAAGCGTCAAATGCAGCTTTAATTTGTTTCAACAATTTCCTTGAATAAATGCGATCATAGAATCATCAGGCTCTTTTTTGAGAGCACTAACTGGAAATTGCGAAACGCACACACAGTCACCACTGCAGAATTGTCCTCAACTGCAAGTGTTGGTTGGTAGTGTGGGGCTTTAACCCAATAAAAAACAGTCATGTCCTCCTTCTCCCCAGCAGGGAAGTGCTGTTAGCATGCACGCGCAATATTGTAAACCAATCATCGGTTAATAAAGCTATCTATATAGCTAGCCAAGTTCATACTTGAAGTTGATATCTGGCACAACGTTATGAGTGCATCTGTGGCTCAAGAAGCTTCTGCACACAGGTCTCACGAGTATCTGAAGTCCCTCTGTCGTTGTAGGGCGGGCTTCTGTTTTTACCAGCTTTTTCCGGGGGGTCAATCGGCTTTCTGACTTCTTGGGTACGGACGCAGCAATAGAGGCAGGGATCATCACTTCGAACCGTGTATTATTGTGGTCATTTAAAGATGATTTTTAGTATATATTTTTCCCCAAGTAGAAGAAGAGGCGCTAACATTCTCTGTTATAACCACGACATGTAAGCCGTGTTGCTGGATAGACAGAGATAAATCATTTAGAAAGCTATTGAGATTGATTGATTGATTGATTTATTTGTTATTCGCTTGGCATGCATACCTAAATACACATGTCACCCTTTTCTATCAGGGGCGCTTAGAGCGGCAGCATATATGTTACCTATGCATCTGAATAATCAATGTACACTTCCATACCTACTGAGTATTTGCTTTCCATTGGGACAGCCTCTTCTTTGTAATATCGACCAGGTCCTTTCTAACGTTTGGTCCTAGAGCTAGGGCATCCGACAGCTCTATATCTCTGTTTCCCCCTAGGGCTGTACATTCTTTAACAATATGCTCAATTGACTCATTCCCTAGCCCACATGCTCGACATTCTGTACTTTGTCCCTCCATATATTTAGCTCTTTGTATCCTTGTATCCAACATCCCTGCCCTGGCATTTGCCAATAGCCCGCTCGCTCTTGAATTATCGTATACCCATTCTACCCCGCCCCTTTCCGTCTTTTCCTTTCCATATATACTTGCCAAACTCGATCTGGAACCCATCGCCAATTTCCATTTGCCTGTATATGACTTGTTCACCCTCAATTTCACCATCTTCTCCGATATTCCCGCTCTGGCCCATTGCTGACTATTGTACCCAATCTCCCTAGCTGCAAATTCTACTCTGCGATCCCATTTCGTTTTCATCTTTAGTGCCGTCTTTACCAGCTGCATCTGTTTAACCCATCTTTTATTTGTGACACTTTTAATCCTAACACTAAATCTTAGCTTACTTTGTACTTCTTTTTGTATACATTTTGACATTCCTCCTTCGCCCTCAAGAAATTCCCTAGCGCAATTAAAACGGCAACCCAATGCAAATCTTATCACTTCTCTTTGTATTGTTTCTAACTTCTTTCCTAACCCCGCGCTGTGGACCAGAGAGGCGTTAGCAAAGGTCAATCCTGGCACATACATGGCCTTCCATATATTCCTTGTTACTATATATTTGTTAAACCCCCAGAGGCCCTTACACCTTACTGCATTTCTTCCTCTTTCAGCTTTCTTCCTCCGTAATATCTCTTCTTGAGATCGTCAAGTGGAACATTAGGGCTATGTTGCAGAAGTTTGTATTTGCGCGCCATGATGATGATCTCTGCATGTTAGCCACAGCCCGCAACATCACTGTTGGCTACAACCCGCCATGGCACTGTTAGCCACAACCCGCCACTGCACTGTTAGCTACAATCCGCCACTGCACTGTTCGCGCACTGTCACGGTGCCGGTCGCCGGCCGTATAAAAAGGGATGCGCACCATTTTATTAACCTTTGCAATCCCGAGCGTTTGGCGTAACGCGTGCTCTGCAATCCCTCAGTCCGGCGGCGACCGGGACGTCCGACGGCGTGATAGCGACAACGGCGTAAGCGTGGCAGTGATACTGCCCTAGGGTGGTGAGTAATCGTGGATAGCAGGCGCAGGTAGATTTATATATATATATATATATATATATATATCTACATTTATATATTTAGTTAAGTAGCACAGCGGTATTGTTAAGTGTGTATTGTGTGTGAGTTCCCGCGGCGAAACAGCTTAGCGCTAACCGCCGGGACATTGAGTGTAAGTTAGCTAGGCAATAATACTACGAAGAGAGGCGGCGCTGCCGTATGGCTCTCTGTCGTATCGTGAAACATAATAAATAAGATCAGTGAGTGTGTGTACCCGTCCATTTTTGACTGTTTCCATTCTACGGTTTCGTTGGCAACAGGCTATAATACGAACCAAGGCCGTCGCCATATCTGAAAATCCAAAAGCGATATAGACGGCCCAGTGTTGATGCTGGTAAACTAATTTGCATTCACTGTCATATCCGGAGGGAGAATTTTTATTGCACCGGGCGCTGACCTCACTTAGTAAAGAAGATCCGCGTACCGCCTGTCGGCAGTCTCCGTATGTGAGACGGTCAGAGTTCGGGCCAGGGAGGGCCGGTCTTTTGCGGAAACCCTCAAGGACGTCAGGAGACACCTTGCCGAGCAAGGTCCCTTCGATGTCACAGTGAAGCTAGTTAAGAATACCCAGGGCGACCTGGTCATCCGCCTCAGTGAGACAGCTCCCGGCGCGGGTGAACATGGCCTCGGCCCTCACGGCCTCTACAGGCCTCGCTGCCGACAGTCGCTCAGATGATTCCCTCTAGAAAACGGCGCTGTGAGGGATTAATCTCCCTCTGACCGAGGCCTTCATCGAGGCTCAGGGATCCGACGCTAAGGCCTTGGTTAGGAAGCTGTGCGGTGCCCCAGCGCATATCCCAGTGAGGGTTTCATTTCATAATTATTCACTCAGGTTCAGTAGCGATTATAACCACAAATACATCACTTTAACAACTATAAGGACATTGAGTCAAGACTATCTCGGCAAGGCCGCGGCACAGCCAAATGTAATGTGGTGGTGCGAGCATCGGCTGCAGTAGCGTGTCAGCTTCAGGCACACCGGAGCATTCGGATAGGTGATGGGACGTGCCGCCCGGACGCGTGGCTGCGGTTGCACACGTGTTACCGCTGCCAAAGGCCTGGTAAGGCGAACATGACAGCGGATCCCGTGTGCCACCGCTGTGAGTCCACTGTGCCCACGGTGCGCGCCTGTGATGCTCTGAATCGCAGTGCATAAACTGCAATGCAGCTGGCTATAGAGCTGACAACATGTGGTGTACAGTCTACTGAGCCTAGGTACTGCAAGCTTGGCGGGATTGTCAGGAGGCGATGGATAAGAAGGAAGCAGCAGCAAAGCAGGACTCTAATAAGCCATCGCAATCCGAGAAGTCAGCTAACAAGCCTGCCGGACCTGATGAATCGACGGAACGCGTCGCTAAACAGGGCCCGGCAGCCGACGGCCCCAGGAGACGGAATCGCGGCAAGAAGCAGCCCAAGATCATCATCCCTGCTAACGATGCGGGTGCCGACTGGCAGGTGGTGGCTGAGAATATAGCTAAGCAATGACCGGTTTTCTACAGGTAACTCTGAATAGGTGTAGAGCGGCCCACAACCTCCTTGATGCCTATTCTCGTACCCAGCGCGTAGGGCTGTGTCTCCTTACAGAGCCAAACGTCGTCATTGGCGGGCGGACGCCGAATTTGTATATGGACAACACAGCCAATGCCGCGATCTGGTGGTCTAGTTTGGATACAGCTCTTGCAATTACGGATCACGCTATAGGTCCAGGCTTTGCCTGGGTGAAGTTGTAAGAGTCAGTTATCGTTTACAGCTGTTACCAATCGCCCAATAAGCCTCTGACGGAGTTCGAGGGATTTTTGGCCCCATTTACGGCCTCGATACGGGCCCACCCCCAAGAGTCCGTGGTGGTGACAAGAGTTTCAATGCTTCGGGTCTTGCCTGGGGGGGGGGGGAGAAGTCGATGCACAAATGAAAGAGGGTCGGTGTTGTTAGATTGAGTGGCCAAAATAGGACTATCCCTGACCAACACTGGCGATGACCCACCTTTGTGCGGGGTCCCAGTGGTCGTTCCTGGACCTCACCCTGGCGGATGACGCCTCGCTCCCTGCCATTCAGTGTTTTACGGTACAGGTCAGAGAAGAATCGATGAGCGACCACAGATGCATCACCTTCAAACTGGCCCCCAAGGGCGCCTCTACCCTTTCTTCATCTCACCGCACATGGCAAATGAGGCATCTTCATGAGGAGGCTCTCAGTGCCACGTTCAGTGCAAGATTGGGAACTGCACAAGACACGGGCGTCGACGCAGGGTTACTATCCACCATCATATAAACGGCCTGTCGGATGGCGGGCGGTCCCTCCGCGTCGTCCGCCTAAGCCGTGGTGGTCTCCCGCCGTTAAAGAGGCTCGGTAAAACTGCATCAGGGCTAACAGGATCCTGACGAGAGTAAGGTCATGGATTGCAAGACGACGGCGGCGAGGAGATGAAGACTCCGTCCTTCTTCCAGCCCAGCAACGGGCGGACGAGTTGCAGAGTAAGTACAGAGACTGCCAAACCCTAAATACCGTGCCGCCCGAGATCATTCGCCTCCTGGCAAGGCAGCATCCAGATAAGTTAGCGGGCATAGCCACTCGACTGTTAGGAAAATGAATGTACCCTGCGCAATGCAAGCGGTCACACCTTGCGTTCATTCCAAAGCCAAGCGCTACGTCATTTGGACCAACTTGTCTACTGGACACAGTTGGCAAACTCGTTGAAAATGTAATAACAGGGCGAGTTAATGCAGAGATCGAGGACTTCACGCTCTTACGGGTAATCTGTATGGCTTCCGACGGGGCCGGTCAACGATGGATGTCCTGCGAAACGCGGACCAGGAGACTAAGAAATCTCTGAAGATTCAGTTAGTTGTTCTTTTTACTCTCTTCGTGAAAAACGCTTTTAATACAGCAAACTGGGAAGTGATTATGACGACTCTGAAGCATACAGGTATTTCACCTTACCTCGAGCGGATAATTTCTTCTTATTTAAACGACAGAACGCTCATAACAGGGTATAGCGAGCACAGGACGGTGTCTTGTGGCTGAAGCTTCCGGAAGGCGTAGAGACTGTCGCGTACGTCGACGCCTCGCCCTCCTCGTCACGGCTCGCCGAGAGACAACACTGGAAGAAATTGCCAACGCGGCGCTAGCCGACATACAGACATGTATGGCCGCCCACCATCTACAGCTTGCCCCACAGAAGACGGAGGCAGTTTGCTTAACGGGTCGGACAGTGACACGTGAAGCCAACCTGACGCTCGCGGGCCACCTTATTCCTACAAAAAGCCTGCGAAGTACGTAGGTGTCATTTGGGATACCGGTTTTACAGGTGCCGCGCATAAGGTCAGCAAAGTCGCTCAGAATCTGGCCAGAATACTCTTTCGGGTGGGAGGGGCTATGGACGGGCGCCATGTCGCGGAGTCTTCGGCGATGTACGCGGCACCTGCGTGAGCCGGCCTGGCCCTACGCACCGCTCGCAACAAACGAGCTCTTCGTGCGGCGCAGCGCGGCATGGCCCTTTGGGTCTGCCGGGCGTATTGCACGGTGAGCACGGGGTCGGCCCTCGTCTTGGCTCGTCAGCTCCTCTGGGATCTCCTGGCCCGGGAAAAAAGCGAGCGTAAGACGGATCAGCTGTTCTTGTGACAGGGTGAACATCGTAGGGATAAGACAAACTATCGAGGCCAGTAATACCTGTTATTTCGTCAAAAAACTTTGAACGGAATACACCTAGGTATGCACCACACCACGTTGCTATCGCAGGATCAAAATGCCGGGTTGACATCAATTCCGTACTTGGATATTGTAACTTTCTCCGGCCGCTAAGTCAAACACGTCCACTTCGTACGAAACCGAAACCAGTACTATTACATCTAGACCGTAAAAACTGCCTCTAGATATGAAATCCGTCACCGAACCTACGCCCTCGATGTTCCATTGTGCGAAGCGTCGTTCTATTACTGGTGGGACGCGGGAGCGCTTGGCCTGAGATGCCTCGTAGTGTTGTAGAGCGGCTTCTATATACTGCATCATAGTTTCCCGAGCTGGAGATGATCCTATTTCCTCGCGTTCGTGGAGCTCCTTCCGTTTCGTGTTCACTCCGCTGGGCCTGCGGAGCTTGGAATTGCTGACCGGGTTGCGAGGTTGTGGTAGTTATTGTCGTTGTTGCCGTTGTGGTTGCGGCTGCTGTTGTTGTTCTTGCCGTTGCCATTGTCGCTGTACTTATCTATATGATGGACTCTTGGAGGAGCATGTCCCGCGTTGGTCCTGGTTGCTTTTGGCAGTTCTACGGCCCGACTGGTTTTGCCTTCTTTCTTCATTACCTCCTTGACTTCGCTTGCTTTCTGACCAGCGTCTACTGCTTGTGATATTTTGAGGTTGAACAGCAGCTCGTACAGCCGATCGGAGCTGCATCTCTGGAATGTCGAGAAACCCCGCAGCGTGCTTTGCCAATACATTTCCAATACGCAAGGCTGTGTCTGTCTCGTAATCATTTGAGTTAGTCACCCGGAGCTACATTTGAATGCTGGTGACGGGGATGTATTTAATTAAACCGAGCGTTTGTAGACGCTTCAGCTCGTCATTCGCCTCCTTACACTCTCTTGAAAGTACAGGCACTAACAGCACAGTCAATGTTGCAGTAGGAATGTCTTGGTTTAGCCACACTGCAAATTAGTTACCAGCGGAGATTAATTCTTCGCTTTCAAAGTTAAAGCAGTTTCCATAGCCAGGGTGGTAGATCAACTGGTATGTGAATTTGCTTTTTTCTTCTAGAAGACGTGCATGCATATCATTTAGGATATCTGGCCTCGACTTTCGTGAGAAGTGACGACATCTACGTTAACCTTTTGTGTCAGCACTCTTCTCATTGTCTGCTGAAGCTGCCTGGCAGACGAATGCCCGAATGGAAGTACCTTTTTCTTAGGTGGTAGTGATGCCTAATCAGAGTCCATAGACTCTAGTTAGAGATAGAGAAGGTGTGGCGCCTTGAACTGCTTCTTTAGGCATTCTACCCGCTGTTCTAGAAAGGTCATACGTTGGTAAATATAGCTCAAAGCAGCCACTAATGCCGGTTGGGTTGCAAGAGAGTCTAACGCATGGTACATTACAAGTACAGTTTCCTTTTTTATGCCTGCATGTTTGATAATACTACATCAGGTGGGAACGCGATATAGTTGAGATATGCCGCCGATCCAGACGGGGGGAGTTGGCCAACTTACCGGATGAAATGTAGACACCTTCAAAGTATTACTTAGGGGCGCGCGCCTTATTCGGGATTTTGACAAGAGTGGTGTCATTTACTTGGAGAAAGAAAATTTCGCTGTGCAGGTTGAGGTGCAGTAATAAGCGCTGCGTAACAAAAGCTTTTAGCATCACGAACATTCAAGCGTTTCTTCTCTAGCCTTCTGTTTAGTTGCCGCTCAGACCAATTGGCAAACCCGTCTGTCCGGCGCCATATCACGTTTCAGAGCGACAGATGCACGCTGCAGTGCTTTTTTTTATTAAGCAAGAGTGGAGCATTGACCCGTTAACGGAAACAATGGCATCTACAGAGGTCCATTGGCGTAAAACTAGACATAGATGTGTCACATGGATCGTTTAAATCGTACCTGAGTAGCCGCAAATAAGTGAAACGTGCCAATTTATAAGTATTGCTACTTAACTATGAGAAAAACGCAACTAGTATCCGAACAAAATTAATCCTAGAACTATGTAAATTGTTACTTTTTTCCCCATATTTAGTATCATCAGCTCGAGGTTAAAATATTTCAGTAACTTGTGAGGGGAATGCTCTATTTGCTTATTTTGTAGTTTTAATTTTATTAACCAATGATTGGGTTACACATATACTTTATAGGCATCACATTTCCAGAGCTGAGACAACAGAATTGCTCTTTCGCAACGCTGAATGTGATATAGAACACACGGGCGGACACAAAGTTCACATATACACTCTGATGAGGTGATTTGGCCTTATCTCTCAAGACCGAACTTACAGGCGTTTGATCAACTCAAAGCCAGTTTCCTAAGGAGAGCATTGAACGTCCACCGCACTAGCCTGAATAGGTTAGTGTACTAACTGGCGTAGTCGCTGTTATTCGTTTAGGACTTGCAGAGAATGTACAACCTACCGAAAACGACGGTCTTTAGAGAGCACGTTTGCCTATTTTGTAATATAAGATAAAAATTGATAACATGGACACGTTCGCACATTTTAACCAGCTTGAAAGGTGTTTTTCATTATATATGAAACGAATGCATTGCTTGCTTAACCGAGAAGGGAGCCGCTTTGTGTGTCTCATGACAGGCTGTCCACCGGCTGCTAAAACAATCCGACTTAGGCTGAAGATGTCGCCTACAGTACCTTACGGATGCTTTAATTTGGAGTAGGAAGCTAAAGTCGAACAAGTCAGACAGGAAGTCGGTAGTTTGCACCTTTGGTCTGGTCCTGCATGTGACAGTCGCCACGTATACACCAGGTACATAGAGCATGGTTATCACTACCTGGTATGTCAAAACGCAGCCTTTCACGAGTACGAGTTGTGTACCTGCCGGTTTTTCCTACAGCGGTGTGTCAAGTACCATGCAGTGGAATGCACAGCGCTGGGCCAAAACTCGTTGTACTACTGAAGAAGATCGAGCTTCATGAAGAAACATTTTTGAACTGTATATTATACTTAATTTGAGTAAAATAAACAAAAAAATTAAGAAATATAAAAATATATACATATGTGCTCATTTGAAATAACAAAATCGATAGTTTTGAAGCTCTTTGAACGCGGAAAAGTCCTTGCGTATAAAGACGCCTGGGTTTGGCAATATACTCGTATACTATAAAAAGGACGTCAACTCCGAAAACTAATTCAACTCGTTGAGTTGGCAAATAGGTCAACGTTACGCAATTTCTACTAGATAAAGAAATGTAATGTTTTGATATTTTGCTTCTTCCACGTTAAAAATAAATAGTAGAAGATTGATTGTTTATTTTTTTTATTTTTTTTATTGCTTGTTTTTTTTCTTCTAATACTTTTCCTACTAGCCATAAATATATAAATACATTTTATAACAATACGATATTCAAAACACACAGATGAACCGTATAAGTCCCTCACCGTGTGTAAATGCGTGTAAGCATCGAATACACACTGCTTCTTTTACTACCGTAAGGAAAATGGCTATTCGTAAAAGATGTAAACCCATAACTCAAACAGGCCAAAGCAAGACCACTGCAAAAAGGTACACTAGAAACAGTGTTTATTGAAACTGGGATCTTTGTGCACAAAGTCAATCACTCGAATCGTTCAATCGGGAGACACATCTGGGTGGGAGGGAGGAAGTGCAGAGCAATATTGGTCGGGTCCGCCCTGTCTGTTTCATTCACAAACCACGTTGAAACTCGGTCGTCGTCTATTCACGCGCAGCGAACTGCCTTTTTCAGTTCGATTTCGTCCGAGAGAGGCATAAGTCACAGTCAAAAAGGCGAATTTTTCAACAAACTTTTCTTACTAACAGCAAATCAATTATGGCGGCACGCACGTGTTAGCTGAAACAACGCCTGGTCAAAGTCTGCTCTATCCGAGTGCACCTGAGAAGTGTGTGGTAAAGGTGGCCATACCTCCTGCTTGGCTTACTGTGGTGTTCGGTCGGTGTAGGCAGGTATCTAAGGTGTTTTTGTTCAGCCTTCACTTTAAGATGATGGTAATGCATAGATTTCCTTCTCTCTAGTCGCGTCAAGGTCACCGCCAGCTTTGGAGTTTACCAGCCAGATGGCCGTCTATGCCCGCTAGTAGTTCAGCGTCTCTTGTTTGTCTCCCAACGAGCCTAAGTGTACTATTGCTACTCGATCGTGTATTGAGTATGGGGTTCGTTGTTATACATTCTGAATGCTCGTCCGTTTGCCGACTGTTGGTGACAGTCGGAAAACCATTGACTGCTCAATCCAATTGTTCGTCATACTTGACTGGTCTGGCTTCATGTAGTTCGATCTTTTCTTTCCTTTGCGCGACCGCCGGGGGTGTTCCGGGCTCGGAGGGCTGAGATGAGGGGTGCACTGCCGTCCTTAAGGTCGTCGGTGAGGTGGTAGTGAGCGATGTGGTAGTAGTGATAGTAGTTAGTAGCAATTATTGCAACACTACGGCTAACTGGATGTGAGATGAGGGCAGTAACTAGAGGACAACTAGTCTTCGTAGTAGTATTAAGCCGTAGTAGTATGAGTGAGTAGTAGCAACGAGAATCATTCATAACATTATTATTAATATTATTATTAATATTATTGTTGTTATAATGGTTATGAATAACAACCGCAAACCACGTCGCCGCAACGATCATTGCCGTAAATTCACAGTGGATCAAATGTAAATGACAAAAAATCGAGACAGCGCCTGGTGCCGACAGCTGTCGAGTATGATGCGTGCATTCCTATCAATTCATCACTGAGTGAGCATGTGGTCGACTGTTTGCGGTCTCCAATCAATGCACACGTCGTTCCGCTGGCCGTTGAGGTATATTACAGCAGCACATACTTCCTTTACAGACACAGACACACAGACATGCACAGCCCAAAACCTAGACATATAGAGTATACATACGAGACACAATCAAGAAGTCAATTCGTCAACTCTCGCAATCCCACTTCTGTTGTTCGCCCTGATCTGGGAGGACCGCATCCTCGCAAAAATAGCCCACATATTGAGGCAACCATATATATATATATATATATATATATATATATATATATATATATATTTATGTGTAGATATATATTGCTAGACACGTTGAATTGGGCGACATCATAACTAGCGTACAACTGAGCTCGTAGAGGTGTAGTAGGAGTAGTTCTGTTACATCGGCTACCACTTGGAGCACGTTGCAACGACTATGACTAACGCTATACCTATGAGACGGTGAACAAGAAATGTTCGGGCGGTGTTATAATTATGATATAATTATTAGAACCTCCGTGGCTGTGGTCAGTGCCGTCATTGTGTCAAACGTCAACGGCAGCTCGGTCGTGCTGCAAGGATAGGTGAAATACGCTTGAAACATTTGCTGTAAAGACATTTGTCAACCTCGACGATAGGTGAATAGAATAAGAAACTGCATATCATCATTACGACTTGATCAAGTCTCACGGTCAGTATTCGATGTTCGCCGTTGTCAGCAGCCTTCGTTTTTGTCACGCCGCAAAAGGGAACGAAACTCTTTGATTGAGGGCGGATACGTTTGTGCGATACGATACGCCCACATCGATGAACCAAGGGAAAACAAACAATTCAAGACGTATGTACGCACATATTTCAAACGGAAAATTTGGCATGGTAACGCCGAGTCAAAGTCGACCATAGTGCATGGTAAGCTCTCTCAAAGATGCCACATACTCCTGAAAGTTCACTCATATGTGTTCATAACCACATGTGAGTTCACCAACGCAGATACACGTATGCATGTCAGGGTATGTATACGCGTAACTGCGTGACTAACCTATGAATGCTGAGGACCAGTGCCAATTTATGCATGCTTACCAAACAAAGCAAGTCAGATCCCCGTTTGTGAATCCGCTTAACATTGCAATCTAAACTGTAGGTCAACGCCAACCTCGTTGGTCGGTCAAGAAATCAGGGATTTAATTTAACGTGTACGGTGGTTGAAACCCGTCAGTCCAAATATTTGAAGATCTTGTCAGGCCATACTTCCTTTGCCTGTCGCCCCTTATTGGCTCTACGTGTACAAACAAAGTAACCAAACTTAGGTATAAGAGCGTAAGAAAAAATTACCTCTTTAGTTCCAAGGAAACGTCTTATTAGATTAGGACACGCGAAACAAAGTTGAAAAACGTTCACCGTAGCGTAAAAAGAGGAATACAATTGTCAGATTTCATTCATTTGGGTTCCGCGATATTGCCTAAACCCTTTGCGACGGTCTTCTATTATCTCCCGTGGTTATCCAGGCTCGTTAGCGCACAGGTCCACCAACAAAACTAACCAATACGCCTTACCTAATGTCGTATACGCGCCCATGTGGGTAAGCCATTGTGTGCTACCCGTACATGGAAAGCTAAATTTCAGGTAAGCTATTAAGTGCTTTCCCTATTAGCTAACATAACGAAGGTAATGTGTATACAATTTTAAAAATGATAAACCTTTGTACATTGCAAAAAAAGAACAAAGGAAAACGAAAAAGGGCAATAAAAGTCGTTTCACTGTCGAAAAAAGGAGACTAGTTGAATGCGCTTTATTAATCAAGCGACTGTTGGTCACTATCAAGCCAACCTCCGATGACGCTAAGCTACATACTGTTTACCTGATTCGAATCTGGGCGATAATTGCATATGTATCTACGGTCTCTTTGGCCATTAATAGGTATCTATGCTTGTTGTGTTCAATTATTATATATATATATATACATATATATATATATATATATATATATATATATATATATACTGCGTAGCTGCGTCTGCTAGTCGTGATCAGAGTATAGGCGACATGTAGAAAATGTCAATGATGTCTATGAAGCCATACAGTTTTCTCGTATTGTGTAGTGCAATCAATGACCACAGAGATTGGAATGATATGTGCTCTGCTAACCGAAAAGGTAGGCCTTATAATGCCGGTGCAGTCTGCCTCTTCGTAGAGTAGTTTAGTGCCAATCGTTTTCTTCGACACCACACAAGAGCTTGGAAATGATGAAGGCTGCATAGCAATATTTTAGACGATACGAAAAAGGTTACCGATTCGGTCATTTGCTCCCCCTCTCTTGACACACGCGCATACATACATTCATCAGTGTATATATATATATATATATATATATATATATATATATATATATATATATATATATATATATATATACATATATATATATATATATATATATTGTCGTCAACCCAAGAATATAGGCACTTGAAACGGAGAAAAGTGGAAAATCCTCCTTGTGACCTAATTTTATCTGTCTGTTTTCTATGAGTGAAGGTTACTCCCTCACGGACTACACTTCTTCTTTAAATTCTGCATTGGACACTTCATTTGAACGTATTGCGGTCAATTATTATTAGAGTCGTCCACCTTAACATGACTCTAGTCATGTTCTCAGCTTGTATCGCAATCACTGTCACGTCTGTTCATATTGTATCCTTGTTCGGATTCCGGTCATAGAAGTCCGCCATGCTATGATCATCGCAGGACCAGCGCCGTTGTAATAGTACTGATTGTAATTAAAACAACAGTAGTAGTAATAGTGGACTTATACTAATCATCATTACCCAGAAGGTAGAAGTAGTACTAAATCGCGTTTATCTCACATTTATCGCCATTACAACCAAAGAAGCCAGATCGACGCTACTTGAGTGTTCCTCCGTATCGGTTTAGTCAACTTGCGACTCCTCTAATGTTTAACACTAGACCTAGCGTAGAAGACTTCTTGCCGCAGGGAATACATCTTCTCTCTGTGTTGACGAGAGCTTCGTTCGACCGCCGCCATCATTGCCACATACAATTTATAGTGAAAGTGATACAGATTCAGTCAACGTGTTCGTACATAGTGATGGCTGAGGGCCACACGCACGATTAACACCGTGTCGAGCTGTTCCGGGACAATCAGATCTCTAACTATGTCATCCAAAAACAACGACTAGTTCAGTTCTTATTGCTCCTGCTAATTGTGGACCAGACTCGCTTGCAAAGTGGCCTCATCATCCATGAACATCCTCTACTGAGTCGCACATGATCTTGTCCATGGTATGTAATATGCTGGATGTGTGATTATTGTTATTGCTGTAGTGGTGTTTTGTTCTTGTTTTAAGTTTCTGTCATTTTTTCGTTCGGCTTCTGTCATTGCTTTTAAGCTTTCAGAACCGTTATTGTTACTATTAGCGTTGTCACTGGTGGACTGTGTCGAGTTTAAATGCGTTATCTGTGTGAATAACGTTATTAATATTGTAAAAGTGTGTGTGTTTGTGTGTGTTATTGGCTGGTGTTACGATAGTCAACATCGAGTTTCAGTTGGCTAAACAATATGAGCGGGCCGAAAAAGGATGCGTGCTGCCCACCGAATCCTTAAGTCTTTAATCACTGAAGATGGTAGGTACAAAACTCACTGCTAGTTCTACCTAGTCCCCTTAGCGCGTGCATCTCTGCGGTATCCAAGTACTGTTGCTTCAAAGATTCGTTTCAAAAGTGCTCAAATGCTAATACTATTCGCATTCGTATCACTCACTGGCCGCGATATTTGTAGTTTACAAAGATATGTTCTTCAAATGTGGCATCGTTTATCACCAGTTCTCTTAATTATTGAAGGCCCTTCGCGTATTAAGCTGAAGTGGAATCCTTTGAGTCTGGATGCCTCGGTGTGCTGTTGCCGCATCGAGAAGTTGTTGTTGCTACTGTGTCGCTGGTTTTGTGCTGGCTTTGTTTGTTTTTACTCGAGTTTGTTCAAAGTGGCGACCCCAATTTGATGTCTCAGCTTCAGTCGAGTTGTCAACGTTGATTGTATTTCTCGCTCGATCCGCGCCTCCAGACACTTTGCAGCTGATGAGTATGAAATAGAAACAGATACGATGCTCACGTTTGCCTAATGATCCCCGTTCAATTGCAATTGTCCTTAGAGGCTTCTAGAAGTGCATCTTGGCGCTTAAATTCAGTTAGGCGTCTTTCTCTCTCTCTCTCTCTCTCTCTCTCTCGCTCTCTGACGCGCGTGCGTTCCGTTGCACCCAAGCCTGGCTAAGATAGTGCACTGCGAAGCCTAGCGCTATCGTCTTCTACCGGCTCTTCTTCGTCGGCGGTTTATACCGATACGCCTCGACATTCTAGCGCCGCCGTCGCTGCTCATAAGCGCCGCTGTAACAGGCAAACAATAGCCACAGATTTAGTGGTAGTTCTAGCTTAGTTAGTCTAGTTAGTCTAGCAGCGCTACAGTGCATGGAAAACGTAAGACGTATACGAGACGTGTAAAGCCAGCTACTAATATATATATGTATATATATAGCTTAACATGACACTTTGAGCCAATAACAGTCAAATACGACAACAATTATATATGAATTATTGTACAACGAGAATAACAATGTTTAAGTGTTAGCCTTAACTTATCACTGATTTCCGATAATCACGTAAATACCTTGAAGTTATTTCTCTGCTGTATACCATATTGGTTGCCGCTGTTTTGGTCAACATCTAAACAAAACTTATAAACACAGTACAGATCGCACAGAATATTGCTTTGGGAGTCATATGAGGGACGAAAGTGTATCACATCTTAAACGCTAAAATGCCATTCATTTTACAAATACACATTAGGTAGCCTTGTATATAAACACGTGCGTGGCATGAAATCTTTATATTTACCATTTATCTTGCATTTTGCATTATCTTGCATGTACTATCAATTGACAGTACACCTCCTGGAATCCCTCATATGTAACGCCATTATTTCATGTTTATTCGCCATTAATTGGTAGCATAACGCAATTATCGAGTTAAACCGCCAGTTATGGCCATAGAAAAATCATGGAACGCTTTTGATAATATGTAAAGGAATTTACACGCGAACATCATCTCGATAGACAAGACATTTCAACGATATTATGATGATGATATGATAACTTATGATGATAGTGAATATTCTTATATACAGTTTAAATAGAACGCCATTGAATACTAATCATTTTAGGAACAGCTGTACTATAGCCGCCGCGACAAAGGACCAGTCACGGTTACACCGCAAATATAACTTCTGCTACAATTAACTAAATAACCGAGTTCCAAATAGTAGACACTATTGTCACGGTAATTAAGAGTTTCGTGTACCTGCTAGTAGGTTGAGAACCGGCAGCGAAAAAAAAACAGCGTCGGGCTCAGGTCACCCATTACAGGACCATTTCGGCAGTTTTTGTTGGAGCGTCAGGGGAAAGTGACCGGAGCCTCGACGCAAGCAGCGCAGTTAGATATGTACCTCGCCAGGGAGCTTTGGGATGGAATGACATGCACTAGTAAGCACGCATACCCAGGGTACATTGTACCAACAGGCTATTATTACTTGGTGTGTTCGACTTAAGGATTTTACCAGGCTGCCGCTCGCTTGCAATTGCCGTATGCTTACATTCGCTCAACGGTAGACGTAGATGGACACTGCGCGTCGTATCACCGGATTGCTAACTTGCATACTTGAGGCAAGGTTGATATTCGCTCCAGATGTTATCAGCTTCAAATTCGCTGTCCTTATGTAAATCGCAGTTGCGCACCGAGGTCTGTCTGGTCGCGGTCTTCGACGACGGTCAGCGAACCTAGCGTGGATCGCGGTAGAAACTTACTGGCGGCGCGACGCCAGAGTTGCGCCTCTCGGGGGCGATGCACAGTAGGCAGCGAGTTTGGCTGCAAATGCCTGGACTGGTTCTTGCTCGGACAGCAGACGTATAATTGGAAGACAAAATGTATCAACTGAGAAGCCAAAACAGACGAGGCCATGACCAATTCAAACCCAAACAAGTGACGTAGCAAGGGAACTATATGTCCTGCCTTCTCAAAGTACTGCATTGCCAGTGACCCATCATTCGAGGTTGGCTGGCGAGAAGCTACGTCATGTACATATGTAAACTCGCCACTTTCGGTACCGACGAAAGACCCGTGGTGGTGGTGGTGGTGGTGGTAATAGTGCTGCCGCTACTGCTGTTGCAGCATGTGCAAATCCAGCGCGTTTGTTATCGGCAGCCACCTCGGTATGGTATATCTGCACCATCAGACTGCCAGAGCAAAGAGTGTGCAGAACAAGGTGTGCATCCGACAACCATTTCTGATGGGTCGCTGATTGGCCACATGGCAGGTAGCGGCAAACCGTTCATCACCGTTTGTTGACTGTCGTGCGGTTCGAGCATAGACGGATGAAGGCTCGTTTGCTTTTCGGCAGAAAAGCTCGCCATTTCGCCTAACCCGTTCGCTTCGTCTGGATCGTTTTAACGCTTCCGGTTCAATCCGCGAAGGAAATGGTGCGCGCGTCCTTTGCGTCTTTCCAAGCGTCCTCCATCCTGATCCTGATCATCCACCACAACATGGTGGTCCGTGACAGTTTAGCGACCTCTGTTGTTGCCTCTGCTTTGCTACTGCAGTCGGCGTTGGGCTCTGTAATGCGGCGTTGAGTAGCTGGCACTGTAGATATACGCTGTAGACTGAGACCAAAGGGCTGTTTCTTCTCTGCATGCGATTACAGGTGACGTACATCTGGCGGGCTCCTCCAGTCCTCGTTTAGTAGTTAGTTGGTAGAACAATTGTTGCTGTTAGTGCTGTGAATCAATAAGACGCTTTGCTGGTATTAATGTTGTTGCTGTTGTTGTTACTGCTGCTGGTGGTGTTCTTGCCGTTATTGCTGTGGTTGTTGTTCTTGTTGTTGTTGCTGCGGTTGTTGCTGTGGTTTTGTTGTGCTAGCACGAATCGAGTGACGACTGCGCGACCAGAAGCGGAGCAGTTAAAAGGCATGACGTGTCTCTCGGCAGCGTGTGACACTCGCATAGGCACGGGCCCTGGGTGGCCGACTCCTCGGGGGACAGCAGGCTCTGCTCGTCTTCACGCGGCGATCCCGGAACGCCGTTGATCTCGACAATGCGGCTCATCGGGTCGTTTAGGTGCGACTCGCAAACCTACAACAACAACAACAACAACGACAGCATAGCAACATCATCAGTCGGAGAGGGCGGTCACACATATGTATGCCGGCGGCGCACTCAAAGGTGGCCAACAACATTCACGCTAGTTAGTTACCTAGTTGTAGTTAGCCTAACGGTTGTAGCATCCTGGTCTCTAAGTATGCAAGATCACATCATTTGTTCGTTACGAGCTAGATACACTCTGGATGGCATTGTGGCCGACGACCATATAACTCAGTGGTGAACCTTGAGAGATCTACTACTGGTACATACTAGGACTGCCAGCCAGCCGGTCGTCTAACCTAAAACCTATTGTTTCGTAATCGAAGTAAAACGAAGCAACGATGTAAACGAATAAAAACACCAAACAACGCTCGTCCGGGCCTAAGCGGATGCAACTCTAACAATACCCCATCGTGGCGTACGACGTTGTTTACGAAATGGCAACAGACTAGCAAGAAAAACTGCACTCTTTGGCTGCTGTCGATGACAGCACAGCAGTGGCGCCCTGCCGCCTCGCCTGAACAATGTCTGCAAGAATATACGTAATGTAATAATAATAATAATATAAGATTATACGCCTGAGGTTAACGCGTGTGAACGAGACCGTTGCAATGAGACGCGAGGTAAGCTGACAACACGTATAGGCGTACTACGTTTTTGAAAACTTCAATTCGGACTTCGGCTATTTTTAGATGACGTTTTAGTGGCGCGAACTGCAGTGCTGATCTGCAGTGCAATTCCATATGTGCATGGTGGCTGCGTGTATTCAGTAGAATAGCAACCCAACAATTTTGAAGGCT
This sequence comes from Dermanyssus gallinae, assembly GCA_003439945.1. Taxonomy (NCBI): domain Eukaryota; kingdom Metazoa; phylum Arthropoda; class Arachnida; order Mesostigmata; family Dermanyssidae; genus Dermanyssus; species Dermanyssus gallinae. Next base: position 43,258 of record QVRM01005356.1, read on the forward strand.
CCCAACCGATGAACAAGTTCGATTAACAAGTTTCTAACGACATGCTTAGAGTAGAGTGTAGGTTCGCTAGGACGATTTTCAAGCGTATGATGATAGCAATCGTTTGGGTTTCGCTCAGCATGAAAAGAAGAAGCCTTAGCAAAAGATACAAAGGAGCTCACAAAGCACACGTAGTCGTTGGCACGGGACGCACGCAGGACTGTTAGTCATCATTATGTACATGTGAATCAAGGTCTAGCTTTTTCCAGGTATCTCTCTCTCTCTGCCTCTATAGAAAATATTGTGATGATTAATTATTCATTTACAATACGTTTGCACACTCGGTAGTGCTCGCCTATATATATATATATATATATATATATATATATATATATATATACATACATATATACATAAATATATATAAAAGTCCCGTCGAAGTTTTTCGATAGGTATCGACGCACAGTGAAACGTTCAGAGTGTACCGTCATATTCGATTCACACAAGAAAACCAAACGATATATATATATGGTGGGCATATGGTCTCATCCGGCGTATCGTTCATTGTAGCCAATTTTGCCAGTGCCCCTCTGACCGAATATGCACCACATCAGGTAATTCCAAGTATAACTGCCTGGATAATGGGAACAAAAGATTCGCAGAAAGTACCTCCGAGACGAAGATAACCGCCGCACAAAGTCGACCAGCCTAAATGGCAAGAAGAAGAGTGGCCAAGTGAAGTAATCTCAAGAAGACAGTAAGTAGTATTGCGGCCACCCCATCAGTTACCTTTATACAAAAAAAAACCCAACAAAATAAGGATAACTGCCACGCATAATCGTGTGATAGTCATCGACCATCCCCGCCATGCATGCTCGCCAATGGCCAATCGCTTGCGCATCTCTAGCAGCACAACAAAGTGCACGATCCACTAATAGTACAGCGGGTAGCAGTCGCAACGAAGTACTGTTGACCCAGTAGTACAGCGGTATGACCAGTAGCAACAACAGCGTCAAGCTCGGTGGTGGCGTGGTGGTGGTTTAAGTCTGCGCCTCGCAACCGGAGGAGACACTAGATAGGTGGGCGGGTTCGAGCCCCACCGTTGCACATTTGTATTAATGAGATTCCGTCTATGAAGCAATGTGAAAAACAGTTCCGTGGACGTTGAATCTTGGCTGAGGGTCGGCCCGAGAACTTTACTTTAGTAGCAACAACAGCAAGATGACGAGCAACAGCAGCAGCAGAGGCGGAGGCAAGTGGGAGTGGGGCAGTAGGCCAACTTTAGAAGCAGCTTAAGCGCATAGCCAGATAGATAAGCACATATATATATATATATATATATATATATATATATATATATATATATGCATATATATATACACATGCATATATATATATATATATATATATATATATATATATATATATATATATATATATATATGTGTGTGTGTAAGTCTTTGGAACTTTTGTGTGAGAGACAGAGAGCAATAGCAGAAGAAAAAGCGGTCTGGAGAGAAATGGCTAGCGTAGTAGGGATGTCGTCCGTCACCCTTCCACCCACCTTCTGCGTGTAGAAGTGGCAATCACAGTCACAGCCGCCGCAGAGACAAGCGCATGTGCGACATTTGCATGAACACGTCAGACGTCTCCTGCAATGACAATACAAATCCACGACAAGAACAACAACAACAATAACAACAGCAAATATAATAACAATACCAACAGACATAACAACAATAGCAGCAAACACAACAGCAATAACAGTAAAAACAACAGTCGCAGCAACGCCGAAAACTACCACAACAACAAGCCACCAAAAGACACAAGGCTCTCACATAGGCGACACTCGATCCCATTATCTGGCGCTCCATTCCTGCCCCTAGATTTGAGTTTCACCAAGTTTTTGTTGGTGTTCTAAAGCGACGCAGCCATTAATAAGATGCAGCGTAAAATGGTTGTATAACCAATAGTAAAATATTTACATGTATCAGCTGTTAAGAGCGACTTGCGACCCCTTTTGATCAAATAATTAACCGGCCGTGCGAGGGCTTTAATGCTGGGCAGTGGTGCGAGTAGTATCCATTGACAGCAAAACGCTCAGTAGTGAACGTCTCTGTTAAACGGACAATATCGTAACCGGAGAGGTCGCTATTTGGAACGACCGGAAGAGCACCGTCCATATGTCCTCGCAATTCCACTGGCACACTCTTAATTGAGCGGTCGTCGGCCTCTGGGACGATTTGACCGGTTGTTGCGGCTCTTGGACTGGTAGAACAGTCGTGCCGGGTGGTTCTGAGAGTTCTTCTTCGTCTCGGTTGCTGCATTCAACTTCTTGATCTCAGCTCTCTTGCAATGACTTGCAAACGCAGATTAGATCGGGTGGGAACAGAGCGAGCCGGCGTAACTTTTGAGGCAATTTTCTAAACGACTTGAGCGCTGCCTTTCTTTCTGACCTCTGGCATCTTCTCTGTTTTTCTTTTTGTTTTTTTTTGCAGCCTCATTTGCACAAAATATCATCATGAAGCATCTCCGTCAGCGCCAGCTATCTGGTTGCTGGCTTGGTGTTTTCCGGAAATGCATATATAATACAATGCCTACGCATATTTTCTGCGGAGTTCCAAAACGGACCTCCCCGCGCGTTTGTGACCTCTAAACTCAACTTCTCCTACTTCGTTTGACATATTTGACTGATCTACTTTGCTACTCTCTAGTTCTGAGCCAGAAAATATATCAGTAAATTACGTATGTATAACAACAATAACAACAGCCGCAAGCAAGAACAATGACGGCAACAATAACAACAACAGCAACAATTGAAATCGTAACAAAATCACTCGAATAGCGACAACAATAACAACAACAACAACTGCCATTCTACAACCTCTACACATGATCTTGCGTAATTAGTGGCCTCGAAATCACTGTGGCTACTAGAAAAGGAGAGCTAAAAATTCAGCAGCTCCTCCTTTACAATCATCTGTCACACAAATTGCATACAAATACGTATTAGTCACAGCAACAGTAGCTGAGAACAATGATAACAATAAATGCAGCTACAGCGACTACCATCATGGGTAGTAAATAATAATAATAATAACAATAATAATAATTCCGCATTGGCTTTTGAAGTTAAGTAAAGCTTGCCTTTGTGTTTTTTTTTTGAAAATACATTTTTAACGTCAAAGAGTCACATAGAAGACGCTGCGTTGATTGACAATTGATTAAGTAAGAGCAGCTGCTGTACCTGTAATTTTAATTATAGTACCCCTAATGCTCAATTCGGCACATCTGTTCCGGCATGCGGTAACCCTCTAGAAAGGAGAACAAAACTCATAATTACAAAAGTTTCAAGGGTAAACTAGGGTTAGGATGCATACTCCATGTGCAATGCAGTTGTTTACTAATAACCCGTAAGATAAACTTGACATATGCGTTAGATGCTGCTGTCTTGTCATTTATCTGAATGAATAGTTATATTATCTTTATTTGTAGACATATGAAAAATATGACTAAGCGGTATAAAAATGCTTAATAAAATAATTTACAGAATTGAAATGTTTAACGTGCTAAACATGCCGGACTGCAGTGTGCAGTTAGCAAATAACTTACCAATAACAACAACAGTATTACTAAAGCCTCTGCGTTAAGCCGTCTGATTCGTTAATTTGCCTCTAAGGCTAGACATAGTTCCTGCTGTGTGTAGCACATTCAACAGACTTGTGAAATACGTAACAGGTGTAACGCTACACTAAGTAATGGGTAGAGAAGATTTACATTCCTTACATTCCAGGGTTGACATACGCTCAGAAGTGGACAAAGAGCAAAATCCGGGCATCAGCTCAAAAGGACTACACATGCAATCAGTCAGCGAATCATCATAAGCTAAGCCTATACAGAGTGCTGACTAAGTTGGAGTCGCGTGCTGAAAAGGAGAGTAGTGCTTAGGTGGCAGCTAATAAATATCTACCTACAATATAAGACAAAGGAACTTATATTTATCCCCATTGGTACCATTGGGTAGGTCTAACTTCTGGCGCGTCACCTCAGATTAAATTATGCGCCTATAGTGGCGCAGCCTCCGTAATTATTTTCCTCTTCGAAAAAATCTGGAGGAGATGGCCTAATAACACGAGAATATATATATATATATATATATATATTATGATATAGTATATTATGTTGCTTAAGTCTGTCTTGTTGCCACATATGGAATATGCCCTTAAGCTTTGGATGGCGCCAGCTGATGTAAAGTATATGGTTACTTTACTACGAAAGGCCAGACATATATATATATATATATATATATATATATATACGAGGTGTGTTCAAAAAGTATCGCGACTTTTGTGTTTTTTCAAAAATTATTCATTTATTCATGAATATCTATTTTGTCCCCTTCAAAGTAATCCCCATGAGATATTATACACTTGTGCCAACGGTTTTTCCAATCTTCGAAGCACTTCAAAAAAACATTTTTTTTAATCTTGTTCAGCTCCTCCTTCGATGCCGTCTTTATCTCGTCAAGCGTAGCGTAACGTCGTCCTTTCATGGGCCTCTTCAGTTTAGGGAACAAGAAAAAGTCACAGGGGGCCAGATCTGGGGAATACGGTGGCTGCGGCATCATTAGTGTGTTGTTTTTGGCCAAAAACTCGCGCACAAGCAACAATGTGTGAGCAGGGGCGTTATCGTGGTGCAAAAGCCAATTTTTGTTCTTTCACAAATCCGGGCGTTTCTGGCGGATTGCTTCGCGCAAATTGCGCATAACTTGCAGGTAATATTCCTTATTGACCGTTCTACCCTGTGGCAAGAACTCATTATGCACCACGCCCCTGCAATCGAAGAAAACTGTCAGCAAAACTTTCACATTCGACCGAACTTGGCGCGCTTTTTTCGGTCTTGGTTCGTGCGGCAGCTTCCATTGAGATGATTGAGCTTTGGTTTCCACGTCATAACCATAAACCCACGATTCGTCACCAGTTATGACCCTCTGGAGCAAATTTGGGTCGTCGCGGACAGAGTCCAACATCTCATTAGCAATGTTCATGCGATGCTGTTTTTGGTCGCAATTGAGCAATTTTGGTACGAATTTCGCGGCGACCCGTCTCATGCCTAAATCATTGATAAAAATCGAATGGCACGAGCTAATCGATATGTTTAGGTCCTCAGCAACTTCTCTAACGGTGATTCGACGATTGGCCAATACCATTTTCTCCACTTCATTAATTTTTTCGTCTGTTGTTGAAGTGCTCGGGCGTCCGGCACGCTCTTCGTCGTTCACATCTTCTCGGCCTTCTGAGAACATTTTGTACCACCGATAAACGTTGCTTCGGTCCAAGGTAGCTTCTCCGTATGCCACAGTCAACATTCAGAATGCATCCGCGCACTTAATTTCGTTTTTCACACAAAATTTGATACAGGTTCTTTGATCCATTTTTTTGAATAGGTAAAAATCGAAGACGATCCAAAACACGTGCAAGCAAAGCAGCTGTCAACAATTAAGTGAACATTCAAAATGGCCGAGCTTGTCGGCATAAGTGAGAGACATGAGTACTAACATAACGCCACAAAAAATCGAAATTCGAATATACGTAACCCGCGAAAATTCAAAAGTCGCGATACTTTTTGAACACACCTCGTATATATATATATATATATATATATATATACATACATAGCATGTGCAAACATATACCATATATAAACGTATGCCCCCAATTTGTGGATTATTCAACATGTCAACAATGAGCAGCAAAAGTAATCTTAGCTAATGCTACCTGAATGGATCCTGGTAATCGGATGGGCTCTGAATTTCATCCTCAGCTTCCGGTGGCCGAGGCGGGGACGCCGGAGAGAAGTCGAGAGGATCGGGGAAGAAGCGTTGGCCCAAAGCGGCCGCGTCTGACTTAGAGCGTGCCCGTGGGCTATGCTGGAGAGCCTCCTCACAGAACTCCTCCCAATTGCGCAGGGAACCTGTGGGTTAAGAGCCGAGTTCCTCTTAATTTAGGCTAGTTACCTTTATACGGAATACCAACATATTTGTACGAAAAAAAAAGAACGACTACTGACCAGATCTAGGTGCTTTCAAAGAACACAGTACGCACAGGTGTGCTCGCTTTCATAGTTTATACTATGAATAAATACTAAATAAATAGATGACCTTGTATTGCCAGGAACACTGTTATTGTGTCTCTTTCCCGTGTCGTGTCATGACGGAGTTGCCGTGTGCCGAACTGGGCACCACAACACCTCTCTAATATATTATACAGGTCTCGAGCTCACTGGGACTGTTGGTATAGATCTGTCTTAGAACTGTCACCACCTTGCTTTCCCCACTATCCACGGACCTGGTTTTGCACTTGTGTAAGCCTTTAGTTTAAAATCCCCCCCCCTCCCTGCTGATTACTTATTAGTTATTACTGACAAGGTATTAGCTGTGGCACCTTTCGCAGGTGCTTTACGATAAACATTGTTCTTTAAACTACAACCGTGCGCGATTCCGACAAGTGTTCTGGTGGCGGAGACAGCCCCACAGCACTATTCCCAAGACGACAGCTAAGGCAATATCCCACCCCACCTTTTCGTGGACTTCTGGCCAGGTTGCCGCCGAGGTTCTGTCCAGGCAGGGTCAACTTCAAGCGGTCGGGCGACCGCGAACCGCCGGCCTTGGCGCCCGACGACGAACTCGAATGGCTTCCGGCCCTCTGCTGTCCGCCAGTGCTCTCAACCTGTTGTTGGATGTACGCCTCAAGTGGAGCTACATTGATCGGTGTCGTCGAACGGGGTCGCTCGATTGGAATGGTCACCAACTGTGGCCGTGGGGGGTGCGAATGAGGTGTCGTTGTCGGCTGGGGCTGCTGCTGCTGTTGCTGCGTCCTATGAGGAGATACCGTGGCAGCATCGCCTGTTTCGAGTCGCTGAGGTTCGTCACTCTGTTCCGGATCCGCTGGCCCGACAATCACCTCAGGGCCCCGACCCAGCTGTTGCAGCTCATAGTCGCCGTCGTCGTCTTCTTCGACATCGACCGAGTCTTGAGCCGGTAGCAGGCGTAAACTTTCGAAGCGGTCGTCGCTCGTCTGAGGCCGCAGTCTTCGCCTTCGGCGACGTGTCGCCGCCGTACCAGCAGCAGACGATGAGAGGTCAGCGAGCGCATCCTCGTCGGCATCGGCGGATCCGGCAACCCCTGGAGCATGGTCTGAAGCACAGGCACATCATTTAGCGTTTAAATTCTATTCAGTCTATATAAGGTCAATGTCTCGCCTCTGTGGCAGTTAAGGTGGTTACTGATAAAAACAGTTATCGATGTTTTTAATCGTGCCCAATGTGAGCCCAAATTCTACTTCTTTTCCTATTTCTTACACCTCCTCTACCGTTTTAGCCACATCTTTTTCACTCTATATTGCTAGATATAAAAGCATAGTTTTTTATTAACCAAAGTTGTTGGTTTGCACACACAAGTTGTAGATCTGCATAGTTAAGCCGCTATTCTAGTGTTCTCAAAGCGACTGCATTGAAACACATTTAAAGGTGATAGGTGCTACAGTCAGCTTCACAGAGTTTGTACTTATATCGGTTAGCTTATGTTGGTAAATAGAAGCTTTTAGCTATGCAAAGGCGACTCTGACAGCAGGGTGACATAATACGTCTTAAAATGTTTCATTGTATATTTGTTTAGTGGCAAAGCCATAGCTTTGCATTCGAGAGGTCGTGGGTTTAAGGCCTGGACCGGCCACTCCTAAATAGGTTCTCATGGCTTCTAATTTAGAGAAAGTAAACGCCGGAGTGGATTCTAATCGACCATGATCGTACAAAAAAACGGGGAGCACAGATGTCTTAATAAAAATATACTGCACATTACCATCCAACCCTCCATTATCACTTATTTTTCAATGAAAGAAACAAAATCAACTTGCCGCTATCTGATTCAGAAAGGCCATTATTTGTCCTTGATGGCTCTTCCGCCGGTGCCTCGGGGTTGCTGGGCGTCGACGAGACATCAGGTCGTTTCTCATGTGGAACCAATGGGATGTTATCTGCTCCGGTAGAGCTGGTCTCCTTAGGTTTCTTTATCTCTAAGGAAGCTGGTTGTTCCTGTTGCTGTACCGACGACGAGTTTTTTCGGGAATGTGATGCACTTGGAATATCCGCAATTGACTGACATGATCTGCATTTAAATAGGCACACACACACATACAACACGTTGCATAAAGTTGCCTATTTTAATTAGTTGCATTATAGCTGCATATTTTATATTATTTTTTATTAGTTGATCTAGAATAAACACATGTACGATTAATTTGTTTGAGAACCTATTTCATTAAGTTCTAAAGCCACCCCCCTCTTTTCGCTCACAGGTCCATGGCATTGGTCATACGCCCTGCTCACCCTCGTACATTCTTCACGTAGTAGTATCACGTGTTAAATGTCCAAGCCCTTTATCGCACTTATAACCCAACGAATTACTGCATGCGCCGAGTTTACTCATCGCCCATCCAACTGACGGGGACCGCAAACAAGATATACTCGTACAATGCATATAAAAAAAATCCTTTCGGAGCTGACTCTCAGCCAAGATTTAACGTCCATGGGACTGCTTTTTGCATTGTATCATCGATGGGCCCCCATAAATACAAATCGGTGCAACGGTGGGGCTCGAACTCGCGCACCTGCTATGTGTCTCCTCCGGTCGCGAGGCGCAGACGCATGCCACCACGCCACCGGGCTCGACCATACAATGCATATTAACGCCGCTAAAGTTAACTCGATGATGGAGCGAGCGCCCTGACTAGCGAAGAATTCGGTGATTTACTCGGCAACGCAACGCGTGGCCAACAGAAAAGCCCTTGTTGGTTTCTTTGAAATCATTCATCTTGATGACGCAAGCTTGCCCGAGCTCTCCCACAACGTTACGGTCTGCACCTTCATCCCCCCGGATCAACTACGCCAACGGCATCTAAACTAACTGATTGTTGTTCCTGTCTGTCCTCGGAATCAGTTAGGTTAGCATTTCATTGCGACGCATTTACGTAGCGAACGCATGAACTCACTACGTGCCTTTCAAGGCGGGCTGCCAACGGAATGCGTTCCTCTTCAAACTTGAGCAGCGACTCGAGAATGGCTTCGGACGTGATCGCCGTGTCTGCCGCCATTTCGTCTGCGGCTGGAGCTGCTGCGGGCAGGCCCGTGCGCTGTCTGGCCACGCCCGCCAAATACGCTTCGCAAGCGTTGTTGTCGTCTTCGCCGCCCCGGCTGACGATCTCAATCGTCGCCTGCGTGACGCTGATTCGGCCCACCACAAGTGGGCGCTCGCCGCAGCCATCAGGGACGCCCACGACGCCCACCCTGTCGCCGACTTTAGCCAGCTCGTCGTTGTTCTCGTTGACCACCTGCAGCAGACCGAATAATCGTTATATACACACATACATGTTCATACACAATGCATATAGTTCGATGAGAGTCGATACATACGCATGTGACTGGCCATGACACAACTGGGGCAGGAGCTGGGAGAGTTTGTGTCTCATTGTGGAGACGGTCTATGACAATCCTCAATTATTATACTATTTTATTGTATGTATATAATAACTTTTTTTTATTATCCTCAATAATTAGTATTTTGTAACAACGCTGCGGTTGGCCATATCTGGTCCGCGGAGCAATGCGGACCAATGCCACTCTAAAAAGCAATTCCATAATTATACTAAACAACTGCATCTGTATTATATAAGCATTACTTTTATTAAAAAATAACAGGCTATATGTATCTCTTTTATTCTCTCTCTCTCCCTCTATACATATATACAATTCAGTCATTCTTCACAAGGCCTATATATATATATATATATATGTATGTATGTATATATATATATATATATATATTTATATATATACATATATGTATATATATGTATATATACATATATATATATACATATATGTATATATATATATGTATATATATATGTATATATATATATATATATATATATATATATATATATATATCTAATATATCTATATATATATATATATCTATATATATATATATATATTTATATGTATATATAACCAATCGCAATCAGCGAACCAACCGTTGGAACTGTTATCACAACGGCTAAGTACGCGATAACAAAGAAGACACCTGCGTTGTAAATAGATCAAACAGATCTGCACGGTGTGGTAAGGGCACGGGCTTTACTTGGAAGAATGTAGGGCCTACGATATGCAAGACTGGTCCCAAAACAGAATTACCAACTTCATATACTAACTCCAAGAATAGGACGCCCACCGCAAGTATTTGTCAGACCGATATTGCAGCCGCCAACATCAGGGAAACGATCAACACAAACGGATTACCTAGAACTGGAGAAGAGATACAAACCCTATGTTACACATGCTGTAAACCCGAGCAGAAGCTTTGTAAAAGGTCCGCCTTGCTCAGGCCCCAATACTGGTGAATCTAAAGCCAAAACGATTCGCTCGGCCGCAAAAAAGCCCAAATCCTTTTCTTGATTGTTCTGTTGGACGTCAAGAACGCTTTTTGTAATCTTTCGTGAAAAACCATTATTGATGCACACAGACGAAAGAAGGTCCCACCTTATCCAATCAGGTTGATCTAAGATAATCTGGTATACCGCGCAGTTCTGTGCGAGGACAGAATTTCCCATGACTGTGGAGGTTTCTCAAGAGTCCATACTGGGGCCGCTGCTCTGGAGTCAGCATACGATGAAGTGCTCGGCCTCAAAAATCTCCCTTCTGGAACTGAACCCATTGTGCTTGCTGATGATCTCTTGATTACAGTAAGAGCCAGACCCACGGCTGAAATAGAGCTCTGGGCAGATGAAGCGCTTGTTGAACTTTCCTTTTGAATTGAAACTAACGGCTTAACGCTAGCAGCAGCAGCAGCCAAAAGCAAAGCCATTCTTCTAATCGGCAGAAATAAATGTTCACTTAATCGGATATTGTTGGACGACATCGAGATAAATATGGTAAAAACAGCAAGATACCTTGGGGTCCACCTAGACCATGGTATGACCGGTAACTTTTACAATAAACGGGCAGTAGCAAGGACAGCACACGCCGCGGCCAACATCGCCCGGCTGATGCCCAATATCCGCGGGGGCCTCAGAGGCATACAGGACGATTAGTACGCCGTGTGCGCTAGTGCAAACCTGATGGCAGGCTTGATGAGATGCGTCTTGTCAATAGAGAAATGAAACGAACGTCCTGGGGGAGAGCTAACGTACTACATGTACCAATTTCTGACAATACACGGCAATTTTCAGGCATATATACTGTATAGACACCTTCGGCGTCCTGCCTGCACTGCAGGACGGGAGTCGATGACGATGCACTTCATACTCTGGCCGTCTGTGAGACACTGCAGCCTAGGGATAGGCTGGCAGACTTAGGGGTAAAGGAGGCACTTAGAAAGAGCATGTTGGGTATGTTTCACAAGCTAGCTGCAAATGTTTCACAAGCTACATTTGCAAATCGGGCAAACGCTGGAAAAAAGGGGGAGATCACTGGCGGAAAATGTACGGAGAAAGAAGGCTGATCTCGAAAAGGAAAGGCTTCGGCGACTGTTCAAATAAGAGGAAGACGGCACTGCTTACAGAAGATCAAGTTTACAGGTTAATGAGCAAAACGCGTCTGACGAAGTGAAGAATCCGGGTGCGACTACAACCGCTTAAGCCCTTTGGCACCCGCCGCAGCTTCTTCAGCCCGTAGCACTATTAAATGAAGATCCGGGCTGATGTATTGTGAAGCTTAAGGGAAAGGTGTATTTAGTGAATATGGAATCCAACGGAACAAGAACCAACACAGCGCGGGTAGGCTGCCATGCAATGCTCGTCGCGGCAGTGCGTAAATTCATTCACCTTCTTCTACCAACATAAGAAAAATATATATATATACAAGGCGTGACGGAAAGATTTGAAGAACAATATACAGAATTGTAGAGCTCGTTAAAGCAAATGTTTTTTTCCAATGGAACATAGTCTCTGAGAAGTCTTGTTTTGGAGTGAGAGTGAAATGACTACAATTTGTAACACTGGTGTTTTTGCCCGACATAGGAGCACAAAATGTGCTGTTGCGAGACAACCAGGATTCCTGTACAGAACCTAAGCACACCTTCGTCTTCGTGATAAAATTCTGCTCCATCTGAAGAATATACAAGTCCGGTCAGAAGACTCGACATGGTCGCTTAGAAGAGAATTCACCAAAAATGAAATTCTTTATTTGCGTTCATGCCAAACACTTCAAAATCATAACCCTACAACCACTCGCGCTCAAAACTGACATATTTATGCGCAATTCATGGCGATCATTCTGGTACCAAACACATGTCAATGCGAGCTATGGTTGCGGAGTAATTACGATTTTTCGGAGGGAATGTCCAGATGAATGCATGTAAAATGACTGTGTGGCGACGTTCACTGCCGCCGACGTGTCGCGCGACAGCCGCAGCGCGTCATTTTCCATGCACTTAATCTCGACATGTTTGCCGAAAAATCGTCATCACTCCACAACCACAGCTCGCATTGCCATACGTTTGGTACCAAAATGATTGTCATAAATGCGCATTTGCTGAATATGTTTTAATATGAAGTACGTTTTGGACGCTGTGGGTGGTCGTCGGGTTATGATTTTGAAGTATTTGGCGTGAACGCCAATAAAGAACTTCATTTTGGCGAATTCTCTTCTAAGCGACTATGTTGCGTCTTCTGACCGGCCTTGTATATTCTTCAGATGGAGCAGAATTTTATCACGAAAACGAAGGTGTTCTAGGTGATTGTCTCGCAACAGCACATTTTGTGCTCCTATGTCGGGCAAAAACACCAGTGTTACAAATTGTGGTAATTTCACTCTAGGCCGCATTGCCCCGTTGCACATCCAGCGACAGACGCTGTCTAAGGAAATTACTTGCTTGCTTATCTCCGCTTATAGCCGCTTCCCGACCTTCTGTAGCAAACTGCGAGAAGACGGACCCAGCCCGCCAAGGGTCTCGAAGGTAAGTGGGTGAAACTCGTACGGGTAACCGATGTTCTGGTACTTTCTAACCTTGCCTACCTCGGCGAGAGCCGAAGCATGACCAGCCTGAGCCGCGCCAGCACTGACCATTGAAGGGGCTAATGAGTCAGTAACTGTCGCGTCCCAAACCAGCATGCATCCACGCTCGAACGTTAAGGTCAGATCGTCAGGTCTCTTCCCGCCCTCTCTGTCTAGTCCGACGGGCTCCAGGACGCACGATAGACCACTGGATCGTAGAGCTCTGCTAAAGGTTTCGTTCAAGGCTTGGTGTCTTGCTTGCCTACCTGCGCTGACAATACAGGACAGCCCGTGGCGTCCATCTGACTGGACGACGTCTCCGCAGACGCAGGCATGAGTGTACACAAGGTCTGTCCCTAAACGAAGTCCGACCGCGATCCTTACTGACTCGTCATCTAACAGGGTCCCGATCTGAGCACAGGGTATGGCGTGGAGCCATGCGCCCGCCCCCTTGGAGGAGACGGCGCGCAGCCTGGCCCGATCGGCGTCCCTGGCGCATTCCGCAATGAGGTTTTCGACTCTTAGCTCATAAAGAATTGCTGTCCATTCTCTCTGGTGTCCAGCCTCGGCGGGCTCGTGGACGCACAGGGCAACTGCACTGCGGTCGCTTGTCTCCAATCGAGCTTCTAAGTCCGTGAGAGCAACAGAATCCAGGAGGGTTCTTGCCTGTTGCATAGACCTATGGAGGGAAGCTGCCAGAGCTGTCTACGATAAGACAGTCGCATCAGGTAACCCTCGGCCACCCCAAAGAACGGGGAGTAGAGCTTGTTGGCGCGCACGAGCGGATAGGCTGAGGTTTAGCAACGCCTTTAATGTAGACATCACGCGGTTGTTGAGTCGTTCAAGGATTCCTGAAGCTCGCGAACAGTCTGCCCCTCGAAACAAGTGGTTGAGACTAAGGGCCGAAAATGATGATCTTAGAATATATATATTATATATCCAATTGTATATTGCATCTAGTTGAAATAAAACTGGGATGTTTTAGTTGCTTGTATATATAAGACGTAATAATGTTCTCCATAGGGACGTATACACTAAATAAAATCAGTATACAAATCTTCCCGGTTTGGCCGTGTCTAGTCTAGCAGAGTTCCTTGCACAGAGACGGCGTTACCACGCTGAATATCCGGCGATAGTCTCTGGTACAGTTTTGGTGTACCCTGACGAACGGTTGAGCGCCTTGCTGACTCGTTGAACCATTTTCTTAGTCTTGAGGCCATTGTCCCCCAATGTCTTCAACGCCAACGGACGCAAGCGTGGGAAAAAGTAATACAGGCATACTTCCTACATTTATTGACTTGTGCTAACATAGATAGACGCATGACCATCGTGTTCCGCCGCTTCCTCCGCACTGATCGTCGAAGGCTGACAGCTAATCAGTCATATGTTAAAATCATATACTGGGATATCGTAATGTATCATCATACAGATTCAGACTCATATGTTGCATGTGGTATAGACTCGACATGATGTCGGCCCGTTCCTAAAAACCGAAGCCTACCCCGTTCGTGATGAAGAAAAACGAACAAGCTGCTTACTCTGGCTGAATGCTTAGGAAGCGTCGCGGAGCCGTCCACCTCGTCTTTGTTACGGCACGAACTCTGCTCGGTCAGCAGCGACGTCGGTATGGACGGCGACTTCGTGACGACAATCGCGGTGAGGTTGTTACCGCCACTGTAACAGCCGTAGGCGGATGCGGTGGTGGTAGTTGCGCGACCAGCTACCAACAGTTCGCCGGTCAAGCGAGTCGCGCCTGGTAGAAGCGGTGACGCGTTACGGCTATCTGTAAGCTCAACGAAATCCCCACGGGCACCCACCGACCACAGAAGCAGAAGCAAACAACGCAATGTGAAGCGACGACACATCTCTGATCCGACAGCTCACAGTGGCAACCCTACTGTGGGCCCATACTGCGTACACAAGAGCAGCTTCAACTCAACCGAGAGACTATGAGGACTGCCCCCATTGGTGCAGATGACTTTTGTTTGAGTTTCAAAGTTAGCCTGACTCCTCGAATTGCTGCTCATATTGATGGTTGCAATATGAGAATATTGCTGAAAATAAAAATAATAGTAAGGATTTTCTGCTTCTCTGGTTTCACTGGCGTAAGCGCACACGCGTCACATGGATCAACAGCGATGAAAGACACCAAACCGAACACAGTTTCGAAACGAAATTATCCTTACGTAAAACGATAGCCTAGAAAAATGTTGCAATCAGGCCGCATGTATGATCTACAAGAGAATAACTGCATTATATAAAGAGAATCGATGGGTTTACCTGAGAAAATTATATCAGGCGTATTTTTTGACACACGTATTACAAAACAATCGCGGCTTGATCTTGACCTTGTACCAGCAACAGGAAAGTCTAATATGTATATATATATATATATAAAAAATAGGGCCACCCATGTTTGCCACATTTCACGCATTTATTATAACTAATCGTGTAAAGATCACAGTGATACATGCTCACAGAGTAACTGCGGAGACTTTCATCGACATTTGGGATCTCGGATTACTTTGGACCACGAGATTTCCACATTTGGCACAGCTACACTGCAAAAAAATTATAATGCCACTAGCAAGATGCATGTCTGAACGAGTTAATTAAGCAGGATAACAATGTTTAGGCTCATTTAACCGCTTGACAGAAACAAAGACAGACATCTTACTAGAAGTTTTTCTTAGTTGAAACGATAGGCTTAGGCTGGCGTCTCATGAGTGACGAAAAGGCCCATATCAAGGCTTATAAGGACAGCGGCTTCTCTAATCGCGAAATTTCCCGTCGATTAGGAAATTGTCCCCATGTAGTGAATAACTTTGTTAAATTAGGTAAAAATTACGCCGTAAAAAAAGAGTTCCGGGCGTCCAAATGCCATTTCGGAACAAAGCAAGCAGCAATTCTGAAGAAAACGTCGAACTCTGCGCCCTCAGTGAGGGCAATTGCGGCGGCGGCCGACGTGCAAAGGAACGTGCGAAATGTCCAGAACTTCCTTAGGAAGACACATTGGCTCACGAGAAAAGAAAGCACAAAAAAAACAACGATTGACCGCTGACCGAAGAAAGCTCGTCTTGACTTCACCCACGATACGATATCATGGACCACTGAGTGCCCACGATACGATGCCATGGACCACTGAGTGACACAGAATGCTCTTTTCGGATAAAAAGTTAAACTTTGGTCAACCGGATTGATTTAGCTATTATTTGCATAGCGTTCGCGAGCAAGAACAAATTTTGTCAAAACGTCATTCAGGTAGCATTTAAGTGGTGATCTGGGCTGCTGTCGGGTATAATACAAAGTTGTCGATTGTGTTTTTAAACGGTCGTGCTTATTCGACGCGCTACAGGAATTTACTAAAAGAGCAATCGGCGCATTTTGAGCTAATGGGAGGGCCAGTCTTCGTTTTCCAGCACGATTCACATCGCCAGGCTGATCGGAAGCAGGTTCGACCAACGTCACATTGAGGTCCTACGCTGGCCTGGAGTCTCACCTGATCTTAATATAATCCAGAATATGTAGAGCTGGCTCGCACGATAAATTTACACCGACGAAAAATAATTTTCGAGGCTTGGGACAAGCTCTTGCAGGACGTCATCCAAAATTAGTTCAACTTTATACCAAATCGCATTTTTGAGGTTATCCGACTTAACGGGAAGTTCACTGAGTATTAAGTATAGTTGCTCGCCCAAACGTCGTTAATCCGCTTCATTCACTCGTTAAGACATGTATCTTGCTAGTGGCATTATAATTTTTTTGCGGTGTAGCTATGCCAAATGTGGAAATATCGTGGTTCAAAGTAATCCGAGACTCCAAATGTCGATGGAAGTCACCGCTGTTACTCTGTGAGCATGTATCACTGTGATCTTTACACGATTGGTTTTAGTAAATGCGTGAAATGTGGCAAAAATGGGTGGCTCTATATTTGTTTCAGGGACTGCATATGCGGATGGCGAGGTGGGCACACGCCAACAAATCTATTGCAGCTTTATTCCTTGTTATGCGCAGGGGCCTATAAGGTAATTATGTCACATCGAAAACAAAGTGATATCGCATTACGATCTATGTGTACACGCCTCATTGTATATATAAATAGTACTGTCCCTAAGGTTTGTATGTAATATAACTTGTGCAGTGTTACACGTTTACTGTACTAGAGTGCAATATAACAGGCACAAGTGGCATTGCGTGCTCTTATTACTTAACCATTCTCATTACTTAGAAATCATTAGTCTATCTTCGGCAGTTGGTGTAAGGTCCTTCTCGAGTTAGGCGTCTCTTCGAGGCGAGTATTAGATGTAATTCCAGCCCTCGTGTTTGTATTTGTTTCTTTACAGAAAGACTTTACCGGCGCCGCGAAAAAAGTAACTGGGTTACTCAAATTACTATGAACCAAGTATGCTTACATTCATCGCGCGGGGGCGGGGGATAACTACGTTCCAACGGCGGTTATTCCAATTTAATCAGTTGGATAAGTTTAGTTTATAATTTTTTTACCTTTTATTTACCAAAGAACACCCGTTATAGACTCGAAAAATACGTGTAAAAATCATGTACATATGAGAGAAGCTCCCAAGGCATGATCCATAACTTAGATGTAAAATTATAATTTTTGTTAAAAGTAGTACTCATAGTAGTAATGGTAGCACTTTACAAATTGTTCTTCGTGTAAGTAAAACAAAGTGGGCACCCATGAGGAATGCATGATCTACTTTCTGAAGTTAGATTTAAATTCATTTTAGTTGTTTTGTAAATTATAGAGGAATCTTTTTTAAATTCTAGCTTGGGATGAGGCACCGTGAGGCTTATCTTCAATGCACCGAGGATCGAACGTATTGAGGTATCTAAGGTCTTGTCCAACAGTCTTGTGGCAACATGTGGCAGCATAGCCACTGACTCTCAGGGGCACGGATTACAATCGGTTCTCAATAAGTGTCGCCCAAAGAAAATTCGATGGACAACAAGGATCGAACCGGAGACACCTCGGTGGATGAAAGCCATGACTAGTGCACTAGTCCCCTAGACCACGCCGCCACACCCGGTGTTAGACTAGTCCATGCAGAATTATACACTGCTGGCTAAATAATAGCTCTCCCAAATCTACGGACAAAGCGGATGAATGCTGTACGTCCTGAGGTCTGTGATCGCAACCGATACAGCTGCAAATACAGTGGAAGTAAACGTTCACAAAACGATACAAAGAAAATCACATAGAAATAACAAAGGAGCCAATTAGAACAAGGCATCTACGGTGCACAAATTCATGAAAAAGTGATGCTCGTTTGGATAATCGTTTGGAGATGACAAACTAAGCGTGCGGATGGGTGGTTCTTAAAGCCGATTATTTTCGTTTCGCCCGGAGATGAAGGGCCGTCCCGAAGCGTCGCCATCTAAGGGCAGCCACACCCCGTGATTCTATTTTGACGAGCATCCCTTGAATGAGGAGTAATATATATATATATATATATATATATATATATATGTGTGTGTGCGTGCAGGAAAGATGAGTAAAAGCTTGGAGAAGCTCCGAGACTACAAAGACAATCCGGTTCGAGAAGACGGCCGATTTAGATTGAGTCCTGTCACAGTGGATGCCATGCAAAGCTCAGGCTTGAGAACGCCCAACCGGCGTCAATTTCGGCTCTTGCACAGGCCAGCCATTGAGGGATATATTCGCATGTTTATACTCGGGATGGCCCTGGCCTACACAAAACCGTGACACACCTAGAACACATGTTAACGCCTAAATGCTAACAACAACCCAAAGTTAAGGTCAGTGTAATGAAGCACGCAGTTGTAGCCTGCAAATTGCAGATGCAGGTTACTAATGGAATACTGCGCAAGTCGTGATGATCTGCACACATCGATTGAATTGCATATTTTGACACACGATCTTGTTTTCAGAAGTAGTTACTGTGGCAAAATTTCTCATATGTTTTAGGTCAAAGTATCAGACACATGACCTATGGGAAATTATGTCCTTTATGTCGGCAAAGTCCTACATGATGTTATTACTTCTCAGCCGGCAACTTGCATCAAGTGCCGGCTGTCCACGTTTGCTCCTAAGAAGTTCTCCGCATGTTTAAAGCTTGCAAAGGAAGCCATCGGCTATTTTTTTTGCAACAGAGTCGCCGGGAATATGCGGGCGAAGCCCTTCGTACACAAGAAGCAAAACCGCATCCGTATTAATGCGTGTTACCATGGTCAAATGCTAAGCAGTCTTTACAGAAGCGCGTATTCGTTTGAACCACGCCTTACTAGTATGTACGTATCCTTGTAAAGCAGGGACGTCGTGCCAGATCAAGAGGAGCATATCAATAAACAAACGAGTTGACGCGGAAGGGGGTCGGGCGGACTTCGCGTCGCCACGGCGTGAATTAGGGGCGAATGCCTTTTGATAAACATAACCACACGCTAACCGATTTACGATCTGAGTGAAATTAATTAAGGACAACCTGTAATGCGAGTCATCGAGGTTCTCCTTTTAGATATCGACTTGGAGAATTTTGGCTCATCGTGGATGAGCTTAATCGCATTGGTGTCCTTCAGTCCAGTGGCCGCATCTACCATCCTATAAACATTCGGGAGTAAACGTCAAACAGAGTACCAACGTAACAATACCTCTCGAGCACGGTGGTAACGGTAACACACACACATAAATATATATATATATATATATATATATATATATATATATATATATATATATATATAAATATATAACAACTACTACTTACCACAAAAAATACCGACAGCAACCACAACGACAATATACTCAAAACGACCGTGCTTCTTCTCTTGCTTAGCTGTAGGCGCTACACGAGTTTTTGTTGTTCTAAAGCTGGCCTCGGAGTTTATACCTGCCGTCGGCGTGATGGTAGCTTGAGAGATGGCGTCGCTGTCCGGAGCGACCGGTGTTGAGAGCTCCGACCCGCCGCGGCTGTCGGAAAGCAGGTCCGATCTCGAGCTGGTCCGGTGATGTTGGCCGGGCCGAGCGTCCAGCTCCAGACGTAGGTGCCCAGTCGACAATTGCTTTGACCCGCCAACTAGAGCGACCGAACCCTCCTGCATTACAACAGTGAATGATACCCGGCGACGTGTCTTTGTGAATATATGTATATAGTGCACGTACATTTGAATGTATATATATATATTACACAATTAAAACATATATAAAACATCTACTAAATACCGTTATGTAATATGAAGGATGTTGACACACTCACAAGAGCGGGCAGACACGGGTGATACACTTTTCTGCAAAATTCCCTGAATAGTTACAACTGTTTGACTTTGTGTAACTATGAAAATTTCAAGCTCAATGAAGAATTACTAAATTGAAATTAATTTGGCGCCCGGAAAAGACGGTCTCATAAAATATATATCGAGTTGATTGTGCAACAGAGAGATGCAGCTTCAGTCAGGGGAACGAACCCATCAGAGATGGCTGGTCTCTACAGTGGACCCCATCTTTGATGTTAAATTAAAGAAAAATAGTGTTTATATGGCCCAGATCTCCATAGAACAGTACTAAAGGCCATCAAGAGAAGTAACGGGCGTCCTGTCGGATTTTTGGCGTGGGTCAATCATGGGTTCCCCCACCTGTCCAACGCGTCTTGTCCCAGTCCTTGCAAAGCCGTTTAACTTAAAGCAAAAGCTTTTGCATCTCTTTTGTTCCTACTTTCCGCGCGTGGGTCGACCCCAAGAAATCATCCACAATATATTTTTTGAACTCTAGAATGGGCTACTCCCAGACCATCTCTTACAAATCTGTCTGGTCGCCAGGGTTCTGGCCACCTGCATGTGTAACGGTCGAACTTTTTCTTGCTAGTGAGCAGAATCATCTTGCTTTGCTCTGGTGCCAGTGCCAATTTCGCGTCCTTGATCCATTCCACCGCTGAGTGCCGAGTCTTTATTCAGCTCAGGGTCATCCTTTGTTTTCGCTTCTGCCACCGCCGCTTGGCCGACAGCACAGGCTATCATCTATCATGTTTACTCCAGGGGGCAGACCGGTTTGGCGCAGTACGTCGGCAGTGGGCCCAGGATTAAACCCCGGATTGACCCCAGGGGCACCACAACTGTCATCGTGGAGACTTTGCCGTTTGAAAAGGCACCTTTTTACCAATATTTGTGCCCAGAGTGCTCTTTTATGGTAGGCTGGTGAACAACCAAGGGCGTGATTACGACTAGCTGACTTGTACAGATGGTGGATCTACGGGTTTGTTTGGCTCTGCTAACGACCCTGTGGATCGTTGCTAGGATTGATCTGTGTTTGCAAAAGTCAAACTGTGCCGCTAACAGGAGTCTGCATTTCTCCGCAAACAAACCGAGACTTCCCTTGTCAATGGCCCAATTCATAGCCCTTGGCTAAAGTGCTAAGTAAACAGATTGGCTTTTGGGGATGAAGACCATTTCCGCGTGTTCCATGCTATTGGGAACTCCTGTTTTCATCGTCGAGTGTTTCCTGTTTGTCCCCCGTGACAGCGGTTTTCCTTATAACAGTTACAATACTGTACGGTTTTCCTCATGGCTTCTCTTGAGCCTGTTCTAGAAGCATTTTAATATCCACAATATATTATAGAAACAGGACAGAGAGTAATTACCAATATCCCGTCATAAGTAATTAATAATACACTCATTTTTGCAGATTTAATAGTAGCCCGCCGTATTTACAGGCACATGTCTAACATAATAAATAATGCAGAATGTATTGTACTTCTAAAACACATTTTTGAAAATTCAAATTAATATAATTGTTGCATGAGTGTCTTTCTACTTAATAAGATGTTTGTGTGGCGCATAATTTATGTATGATATTTATGATTGGAATCATATTGGGAACGGTAGCGAGCGGTTGTGACTGTTATGCACTTTGCCGTTGTTTTGCACTAGCGTATGACCATAAATAAATGAATGCTACAATGTACAATACCTCTAACGTTGCTACTACCATCTGCTTGTCCTTGTCGAAGCGTTGCTCATTAAATTGATATGCTCGATTTTTCTAAAGGTAGCCGCACCATTTTGTTTCATGCTCTACTTTTCACTACCATACATAATTAGAGCAACGACAATTTCTTTTTAACGCAAGAAGTCCCGCAAGCTCGTCCGCGCAGATACGTCAGCGCGTTTGTTGGTTGAAGCTAGAGACAACGCTGTGAAGTGGTAGCGCTATAGAACACGTGTTTCACACGTGTATTTGTATACACCTTAATCGTAACCACTAACTGAAACGCAATATAGGGCGTATCAGAAAGATTTCGAAAGCAATAGAAGGAATTGCAGAGCTCGCTAGAGCAAATATTTTTTCCTGAATGAACATGCTCTCTGGGAGGTCCTGTTTCGGAGTGAAAGTGAAATTTCTAAAATCCGTGACACTGGTCTTGTCTTTTAGTAGCCAACCAATTGTAGTAATTTCACTCTTACTCCCAAACAAGACTTCCCAGAGACGACGTTCCATTGAAAAAACGAGCTCTACAATTCCTTAAATCGCTTTCGAAATCTTTCTGTTACACCCTATATATATATATATATATATATATATATATATATATATATATATATATATATATATATAATGAAAAACTGCACCCTCAAATAGGCGTAGTGACAACTGTCGCACCATTCGCGGCAAACTTTTCTAGCGTTCGTAAACGTAAGTAACGATATGAATTGAATAAAAAACACTTTCTAAAGAAAATAACGGCAGTTACATTTCGTCTACAAAGAGGTACAGTAGCTTAGTATATTTACCCAAATACTAGTATAATTTATATATACTTTTACACACATTACACGCCTGCAGCAAAGACGCTGTAGCACAAGACTAGTCACGACCTTTGTAACCCACAAGGAAATAGAAGGCGAGAGTACTTTTGCCATACTGATACCGTTACCTGATACAATGATTGAATTCCGAGGGTAGTTAATGTCTCATGCTTCACGTTTACTGTCTGGTAGCCTAAACACGGTGCTTCATCTTAAGTGGCTTTAACACATTAACCTCTCCTTCTCTCTTCATATATATATATATATATATATATATATATATCTAGCCATCCAGAGACTGCGTCAAATCCGAGGAGATCCAAGCCGTTGGTTTGAGTGGTATTCTGAAGGCCACCTGAGACATTCTCAATGACTGGGCCACTGGAAGGGTAACGTAAACAAATTGTAAAAGGCTAACCAGACATCTGACAACGAGGTTATTGCGGAAAGCTTGCGACCGGGATACCATTTGTTACTCTTTCTACACATCTTTCTCTATATAATACCAAGCTAAAGGTATAACGCTGAGCAAGAATAAGGGATACCACTTTTAGTAACAAAATCTTCTTGAAAAACGGACCTTATTATTTCAGGACTATTATGTGCCTAACCCTGGTCATCGTTGGTCACATTTTAGGGAACGTTGACCATAGATCACCACACGGACCAGTTATTACACTTGGCTTTTAGCCTGGGTAAGGTCACAGCAGCTCGGAATTCTTTTTTCATGGCACAACACAAGTGTTGGGATGAGCAAGGAGTTAAACGACGAGAATGCTGTATATCTAAGAAAAACAACAATCGCGGCAAAAAACTTGTACGTGTCCTAAATTACGGCCCAAACAACCTCAGAATATGGTAAAACGCGTATTTTATAAATGGAACATGGCTCATGACATCTAAGAGGGTCCAAACAACCTCGGAAAACAAAACCCAAATAATTCGAAGGAATTTGTCGCTAGCTTATATATATATATATATATATATATATATATAGTTTTTAAATTTCATCCTTGATGCCTTAACCTCATGTATGGGTTTGCAAATTTCTTTTTTGAATACTTGTAATTACACTTACAAAATACGCATACACAAGCAAACTATCGGGTAGTATGGTTCTCCCCAATGCATCCCAGTAATTACTTATAATAACTGAATCCTATACAAGGCACGCGGACGGTCACTGCGGTACGTAAGTGGTTGCAACACGGTCAGTAGGTACAACGCGATTTGTACCACGAGACTTTACATAATATGGTGTGTAAAAAAATGAGTGTGGCTTGTTCGAACAACTAAAAACAGGAGAAATATAAGAGTGTTCGAACACGAAGAGCTGACGGAGGCATAGGTCTCGGTGATCCACTGCCTAGCGTTCTAGCAAAAACCACACTAACCCTTGAAACTTTTCCTGCCAACAGCATGACGATATAGAAAGACTTTCCACACATACACGCCATTCGTTACCTTCTGTTTTGGACAACCGTATTAGCCTTAACATAAGAAACTGCTAATGGCTTACGTAAGACAAACCTTATCGTATATGACGTACATATCTATGCGTACGTAATTTTTGCGGCCAATATTCTCCATTGGCGTTCTAGACAATGGCAGGTCCAGCACCCTCCCCCCGTTACACACAAGCTGATTCAGCGCGTAGGTAGAAGCCTTAACCTTTCGACGGGAGACTCGAGGCAATTCTTGCGTCAGAGGCTGTCGCTCGACATTCAACAAAGGGAAGAGCAACATCTGTTCGACGCACATTGCTTATCTGGGCTAATCCTGGATTTGAGAACCCGTGACTACACGTTCGCGCGGAGACAGTTGCTCACTAGTTTATATAACAACGTTATATATGTAAAAAAATGCGCATGTATAGAAATATACACAATAAGCACTGACGATACACACATATATATATATATATATATATATATATATATCGTTATTGAAAAACTCGTGTACCTTCAGATCTAAATACTTTTCGGGCTGACCTCCAACCAAGATTTATCGTCCACGGGACTGCCCTTCACATTGCTTTATAGACGGGCCCCCATAATTACAAACGTGCAACGGTGGGGCTCGAACCCACGCACCTACGTTTTTCCTTCGGTCGTGAGGTGCAGGCAAACGCACCGCGCCAACTGTGCCTCTATATCTGTACTAATCTATTCTGACTACTTTTGATTATGTACGTTTATATAACGACCTTATATATTGAATTTCGCGTATAATAATTTCATAAAGACATTTCCAGCACGGAAGAATTCCACGATCCTCAGGAGTGTTGCAGGTGCACGAGGTGCTCTGGCCAGTGCGATAGATACCACGCCGCAGCATGTCCTGCAGTTCAGTCGATAGCTGAACTAGCAAGATGTGCGAAGACCCAATAACGTGAAGGAAGCACTAGTTGTATCTGATGTACATGTTTATAATTTTACCCAACCTGGATGTTAATAAACCATAATAAAATTAACACCGTTCGAAACATTTGCGGAAATACAGAATTACCAAACACCGGTCCACGTAATTACAGATGTATGCCAACCTATTTTTCTCGGGCTGTCCCACTATGTACTAACACAAGCTCCTCACAAACTGGCGGCAGGTGCTGACCTCAAAAATGTTCAACAGCGACTATCGGTGGATGCGGCGCGCTGGCAGCGCTACGTCAAAGGATCTGGCGTCCCCAGCCGTGCATGTATACTGTACATGATTTTTTTCCGTCATACACGTCTGTGCGTGCATGTGGTCACCATACAAATACGGAGACACCCACTGCTAAGATACTCGTAGGATTCGACCCACAAACACATGTCACAAAACTTTGGGTGATGATATTTTGGTGTTTCGGCTGCATTTGCAGGAAGGTTCTTAATCGCAACCTGTTAATTTTAGTAAACCTTGCCTCAATCCAAGCGATGTCTGTGCGTTTGCATTTGCGAGTTATTGGCATCGACTTTGAGCGTTATGCTAAGGTAACCTAGAGAAAAATCTGCCATCCTTCCCTCCAAGTGACCTGTCGTCCCAAGCCCACTTGCCCTATTGGCATCCTTGGATAGAACTTCACTATTCACTATAGATGGAAGCATCGGTGTCGTTTTTTTTCCTAGTCAAATACGACTCAAAACCGATGTGGGCAATGCTCCGTGGTTTGGCACTTATTTGCTAGTTGATCAGCCGCAAAATTAGTGAGCGATAGCATCAAATGTTGCAAATTTTCTCCTGAGAGAAAGTAAATAGTATTTGCATTGAAAACGAAATCGACAAAGCCAAAGTAGCGACCAATTTTACGTTACACATACAAATTCTGAGAGGGGCATAAAAACTTCCAGACAACTGCGTGGAATCATGAGAACACCCGCCTGAGTAAAGGCAAACTACGCCATCGACATGGGCGGGCTGGTATAACCCATCTGTCAATCCTGCTAGACAGCAGGGAACGAGCTCCACCCCGTGGAACAAGAGCACTTTCTACAAGCGCGGTTCGTGGGTCGTGTTTGAGCACAACCTGGCTAGAAAGGTATAGGAGACAGGGTCGCCTCAGGCCAAGGGAAGGGCCGAGTGAGCCAGCCCCAGTGCACATCACGGAAGGCTATTTTACTAAGCAGAGGAATTGATGCTTGGACAGTTCTCATTCGTGCTAGGGCGGATTTTTAGGTGCTTTTTAGAAGAAGCAAAACCTTCAAAACATCTGCAGTGTTTAGAGAATCTGGACCTCAGCGGACTTACGTCAACCGAGTCGAAGTTGACCCCGCAAGGTTGTCATACGACAAAAAGACTTTTCTACTGTACATATATGATTAGTACAGTAGGGCTAAAAGCAGCTAAAATATTATATAATGTCCATAAAACATGATAATAATGGTACTCGCCCCGTTATACTGTGCGACATTTTTTTCCAGACGGCGTAAGGATTCCCGGAATCTTAGCGGTAAAGTGAAACTCATAACATACATCGCATATCTCAAAGAAATACAAACAATCCATCACGTCCGTATCGAGTAATGTAAAACACTCAAACTAGGTGTGGCCAAAAAATAATATATATATATAGGGAGAGAGAGAAAGAAATAGATAATAAACCTTTAAACCACTCGTATTCAAGACGTTCGGCTAGGTAGGGGAGCAAGGGAAGATTAACTTGCAACTCCTTAAGTGGGATCTGCCAAAGTTAAGTCAAAGCAACTGAAAATCTGAAAGAAGATGACTACGTCCTGCAAAGGTATTGTAAGCCGCAACGCAGCAGCGGCCCATGCCAATAATCGATAATGACTTATTCTATCTGAGCGTTGCAAATCCAATCATCATCAGTCAAAAAAAAATCAGTCAAAAATATTGCGTTCTCTCGCGTGGATATTCTGGTTCTGACGGAGACGTGGCCAACCGCGCCTTTTGATTACCCAGGTTTCTACGCCGTCCACAGCATGGCTCAAAAGAGTGCTGGCCCCGGACGACCCAGCGGTGGAGTCTCCGTGCTGTACAACCAGAGAGTGGGGGACCTCACCCCCTGCCTTATCGGAGACAATCTCGTGGCCCTACGAGGCTCCCGCTTTCGACTCATAGCGGCCTACGCAAGACATGTGGACTCGGAACCTACCCTCGCACTCGTTGAAAAGTTGGTCGGCGGCATTCAGGTCACGCTTCCGTCTGCTGCCTCTCTGATCGTCGTGGGAGATTTCAACGCTCGTCTTGATTGTCCCTCCTCCAGTCGCACGACAGCCTTACGTGATACCCTAGCTGACTATGGTTGCTGGTTAGTTACCCCAGCGGCATGTCCGACCTTCCTCAACCATTCGGGAAGCTCGGTGATCGATTTATTTGCGGTCAGCTTAAGCGAGGACAGAGTAAACTATATTGGAGAAAGGAATTCGTTGAGTGAAGGCGACCTTATTCGATCACATATCCCAACTGCGCTAGAATTCAAGGTACATGACGACACGTCGAGAGCCCCCAGACGAGTGCCTCGGGCCCGCAATCTGGACGTTCCGGCTCTACTGGAACGTTCGCATGAGGTCCTGCCGATTCCTGATTCCATTGACGTCGAGCATGCTGCGATGCATACGAGTATGCTGATCGCCTTGTGGAATTCCTTCAATCGTCTACTTGCTCCCCCAGGAAAAAGAAACATCGCCCTTGGTTCAACTACAACTGTCACGTTGCTCAAGCGACACAGAAGACCCTCCATCTGTTGTCAGAGCTGCAACCTGCCGTTAAGCCGCTTGCTGATGTTTTCCAAACGATCTGCCGGAAGACATACACTCAGCAGAAGAAACAATATTTCGAACAACAGGAGGCTATCCTCCTCACACACGCAGAACAAGCTTCATAAAAGTGGCTTACACACGGTGGGCAGACCTCCTGTCCTATTAGCTCCGTCACCCTCGTTAGACATTTCACCGAAATGTTTGCATCGAGCGACATGATCTCCCGCGAATCACCATTGTTCGCTACTGTTTGGGACAAGGAAACGACAAGACATCAGAGCAAACTTGAGAAGGACTTCACGGTCATGAAAGTTCTGCAGGCTCTTCAAGGGCTATGCAACAACAAAGCATCAGGACCGGACGGCGTTCGGAATGAGCACCTTAGAAGCTCGCTTGTACTCGCTTCGTGTTGGACAGCATTGTTTAACAAATGCCTTAAGACGGAACTTCTCCCAGCATAATGGAGAAATGCAACCCTGCAACTGATGATCCCAAAAGGCAAAGGTGACTCTACCCACCCCTCGGTCTGGAGAGGCGTTGCAAAGAAGAGCGTGTGCTATAAGCTGCTGTCGTGCTTGATCACGAAAAGACTAAGCGCCTTCTTGGAGGCCACGAACGTTATATCTGAAGAACAGCATTAATTTCGGAAGGGGCGTTCCACGCAAACAGCGTGCATAATTCTCCTGGATGACGTCAAAACAACCCTCTCCCGACCAGGGCAGTCTCTGTTCGCGGTATTCGTCGACTTCAAAGCCGCCTTTAACTCCGCTCCACGTGATCGTGTGCTCAACAATCTGGCAGAAGTTGGCGTTCCCTCGAAGATGCTGAACCTCATAAGAGAGATCTTACAGAAAAACCGGGTGACAATTGACGATGGAGTGTCGGAACTGCCGGCGTTTTCGCAAACAACCGGGTTTGCCCAGGAGGACAATCTGAGTCCACTTCTCTTTTCTGCTTTCTTGAAGGACCTGCCAAAACGAATTCGGGGGTGTAGATATCTCGTTAAGGTGTTATTATATGCAGACGATTTAGCTATATATGGAAGTAGCCGTTTCCAGGTCCAACAGGCGCTGGCCAGGCTCAACACAGCCGTTACAGAGCTGGGGTTAACAATTAATCTTCGTAAGACGGAGGCACTAAGGTTCCGTAGCAGGGTCGCGCGTGACGACTCTCTTCATATCGGTACCTTTTCTCTCGCCTACGTCGATAAGTTCCCTTATCTACTACTAAGTATGCCGTCAAATGGGGTAGGGTTCTCGGTGCATGTTATGTAGAGATGTAGGAAAGCCTTTATAGCGGCATCTTCCATCAGGAGCCCGCACCGTCTGTCCCTCGCCACAGCCATTCGCCTCTTCGACCTGAAGATCGCTCCCGTGGCTTCATATGGAGTGGAGTTAATATAGGCGCACCTGACTCCCAGAAATCTCGACCAGCTGAGTCAGATAAAAGCAGCTTTCCTGAAACGGACTCTGGGACTTCTTACGTCAACGCGCAACCGCCTCGTCTTCTTATTAGCAGACTGTCCACTTTTTATAGAAGACCTAAGGCGCCGTTATAACCTCCCGCAAACCACAGCCTTAATCGACTGCATTAGAAAATGGGAGGCGAAATTTTCTGAACTCGACCCGGAATTCTTCAATACCGGAGCGATGAGAAATGCGGAGTGGAAGGGGCCAGAGCGTAGCAACAGGCACGTGATAACACGATTTGCAGTACACGGCTTTCATCACATTTTATGTCAGCGTGCTGAATTCCATGAACCATGTGAGACTTGTGTATGCCGCCGCTGCGGTAAATTCTGCCGAAGATTGTGCAATCTTTAAATGAATTAGCCCATCATTGTGGGGCCTTGTAGCTTATATATTGTATATATATGTATGCGTATGTATATGTTTATATATGTGTGTATATATGTATATATATATGTATGTGTATGTATCCATACATATGCAGATCACCCGGTGATAGTCTTGACTCACTCTCCTTATAGTTGTTAAAGAGATGTATTTGTGGTTATAATCGCTACTCAACCTGAGTGAATAAATATGAAATGTATGTATATATATATATATATATATATATATATATATATATATATATATATATATATATATATATATATATATATATATATATATTAACGCTCTAAGAAGCACATTTTAGACGTTTGTCATAAACTAAATGCCTGTGTGACACGATAGCGTCTAAGTGCACTCATCGTCATCACGTTCTCGATACTGGAGATCTATAGACTTGCTCCAGCAGAGGCGTGTGTAGCATCAGGGCAGTAACAACCACAGCTAACCAGAACAACCAGCAAGACCGGGACTCGAATTTGCGATTTTCGTCTGTTACTTATAGTTGCTATGGCAGTGGACCTTTGCGAACGGTGCTTCAGCCACTTAAGCCACCTCCGCTTAAAAGAAGCTTAATTTCTTTGCATTATTCTGCCATATCAATATATAAATTATTAACTGATGATCGATCCCATCCAATTTAAATTCTAAATCTAACTATTTAAATTACATATATATATATATATATATATATACCATAAGCAGCACGTATCTATGTGTCATCCTGTGATTCAATCGGTACGCCTCTTATTAAGGTAAACGACAGTGCCCAGCATCCGAAACAACAACAACAGCGGCAGCGTCGACTACGGGACTATTCTGCATCCCGTATTGCCTACCTGTGTTTCTCTCGCAGTGTGAGCACAAGCCGTGGCCCGAGCGCGTGGTTCGTTGTTTTCGGGCGAGCTGTCCTGATCGTCCGTGGGAAGGTCCTCAAATGAGGCGAGTGGTGCTGGCCCGAACCTTTTCTGTCTGGAAGGATGTCCTCCTCGACGCGTGGCGGTGTCCGCTGTTGGTACAGTCGTCGTCGTCGTCGTATTCGCCGGCAGCGCAGGACGAGGAGCGGATGCCGAAATACTGGTGTTGCTATTGCTGCTGCTGCTCTTGTTGTTGTTTTTGCTGTTGTTGTTGTTGCTTACGTTGTTGTTGTTGGAACTGGTGTTGTTGTTGTTGTTCGATGTGGTTGAAGACATGGCGAGCACGACCAGTCTGCGCGACGGCCCACGTCGAAACCGGGAACAAGGCGCAAGAGCCACGATAAAGTAGAAAAGCCCAATCGACGCAGCGGGATTTTAGTAGATGGCCGAGCAAAACACCGAAGATTTCGAACGCCGACGCACGTCGTTGTCGAGACAGCAGCCGCAACGATAGCGTGGTTCCGTGGTACCCCCCGGCGATGGTATCACGAGAATCACCAACGATGATGATTATGATGATGACGATAACGTTTTCAGCCACAACCGTGACCGCGGCGGTGGCCGGGGCGATATGAGATACAAGAACGAGAATAATAAGAGACGCGTGTTGTTGACCTGGCCTGTTGATCGCCGTGGTGGAGGAAAGTCGACGCCGGGCGGGCGGCTACCAGGCCGGAACATAATGGATCAAGGGCATCATGGATCGTGGAGACGAACGCCGGTAGATGTTGGGTTGACCAGTCAATGGGTGGGTTGGTGGGTAGTTGTTTAGTTGGTTAGGTTAGACGTATCGGGGGGATCGTTGCGGGACGTGTGCGGGACGTGATGAATGGACGCAGGACGACAAGTGCCAAAGAACGAATGATCGGGCAGGAACGTTCGAAGCCAACCAATGAATCAATTTTCATTTCGAGCATCAACAACGTCGCGAGGCAACGACACGCACAAGTGTTAGAACGACCACCGATGCAACACAAAACGCCTGTAATGGCGTGACAATCCAAATATATATATATATATATATATATATATATATATGTACACATATACGGGAGAAAGAAAACCACAAAGGGAACAACAGAAACTTTCTGCGATTACCGCGTTTTAAGGCACTGCACTTCTCATCAGCAGTATATCAAGCGTTCAACAAAGTTTGCTGCGCAGTATTCATCGCATCGTTTTAAATCTCATCGCCTTTCCCTTCTAGTAAACGTCTAAACCAATGACTTTAGTCAGGTGACTACTCAATCGCACAATTACAATTTCTTCTCTGGTTAGCAGACGTGTTGTCTATGTCAAAGGGAAACCAAGCCATTTTTTCCCCACGGAAACGCACATTCAAATGAGCAGCGCTCCTGAGAATAGACAGAATCTTTTCGGCGGACCTACGACGACGCAGTGGAGCTAACGGATATGCAAACTCTTAGTTATTAGTCTGACATTCCTAAGAACAACAAGCATTCCGAAATATTCATTCGTGCACGCGAGCACGACGCATGCGTAGCAGCGCCACTGCTGTTGGTTGGTGGAAACCCTCCGTACACAGCGTCCAATCCAAACAAACGAACGAACACACGATTGGCACACGCACATAAAATCAGAGGTGGCTAACGTGTCTTTCGCCGTATCGAACGGCGCGAGTTACTCTTTCGATACGGCGCGCACACGTTTCTTTCGCCTTCATACACGAATCTATGTCCATCGTCATAGTAGCAATAGGAGGATAGTACAATAGCATTGCCCCAACGGACCCTACCTGAGTCTTCGGGCGGCGACCCCCTGAGTTGCTGGGTCCTGGTGACTCCTGCAACGACCTGTCGGCGACTGCTATTTGGGCTCGACCACCTCCTCGCTGGTTTGGTCTGCGGCAGCGGCGAGGACCTGCAACGGAACTCGACTTCATCCAGACCGCTGATGGGATCGCAGATTGCACTATGGCTTCAACACGTCATCGTCGTCGTTGTCGTTGTTATTGTTGTCGTTGTCGCCGCCCTCGTTGTCGTCCCCATCGTCGTCGACCAAGAAGACCTCACTGATGATCGTGTCCTCATCGTCTCATTCACCTGGGCGCGCGATATCCCATTCGCAAGCACACGCATCCACCAAGGAACAGGCAGCCGACCCTGCCTGTGGCGGCAGCGACGGCGGTGGTGACACGTAACTCGGGCTTGTCGACGTCACTTGTCGACGCGTCTCGGCTAGCCGATAATCGCTTCGCTGCCGAAGTGAATAAAGTCCGGACGGAGCAGGGTTGCAGTCGTGGCGTTAATGGTGACATTCGCAGTCGCCGAGTTAGCTATTGCTGTTGGACTGCTTCTGCTGCTGCTGCTGCTGCCGCTGCTGCTACGGTTGCAGTCTGCTTACACGAGCGTCGTATAGGCCGACATCGAGTCCCGACTCACTTCCACCGCTGAATGAGAGACACCGGGGGGGGGGGGGGCGGTCTGGAGGGAAAGAGGCCGCTCTCAGGGCCCTCTCCAGCCGCCGTTCAGCGGCAGACGTGCTCGTCTGCGTAGCCCTGTTTCCTCTCTTCCCCTATCGCTCGCTCTTTTCCTGCTTTGCCCGGGCTGCTACAGGGCATCATAACACCGAGTTCAGTCCAGCCTGTAAATCAACGCGGCAACGACTTCGACCTCCAACTGCTAACGCGTGTTTTTTGACCCCACACATTGTTTCTCCTGCTCGAGTTCACC
The DNA here is from genome assembly GCA_003439945.1 of Dermanyssus gallinae. Classification (NCBI taxonomy): domain Eukaryota; kingdom Metazoa; phylum Arthropoda; class Arachnida; order Mesostigmata; family Dermanyssidae; genus Dermanyssus; species Dermanyssus gallinae. Next base: position 76,731 of record QVRM01005356.1, read on the forward strand.
TAGTTCACCCACGTAACATTCTGAAAAAATTGCCCGCCACATATTTGATCGGCATTTTTGGACCTTCTAATACATATATATATATATATATATATATATATATATATATGTTTTATTTAATCTTTAACAAGAGCGCCAGTAGGTGCACCTAAATGCCTTTTGCTAATATATATATATATATATATATATATATATATAAGGCTGTTTTAGCAAAAATAGGTAATTCTTATAAAAAGTAATATTGAACATAGACATCTACCGCGCCCTCGGAGCGGACAGATATTTTCCTTTGACCTGTCGAAAATTAAATCGGTCAAGCAATAATACAACCTGACGTCTAATTGCACCCTGCTTTAAAGATTTAATATGTGTTTCACAGTCCTTTCGCGATATCCTGCTAATGACACTACCATGAGGCTCTGGACTAACTCCGTGCCACTCTTTCACTTTTTCACCACAGACCCATTCGCCGTGAGGAGATGAATCGCGTCTTCTCTTCCTACTTCCTTACTTCTCCTTTGGCGAAATATGCTAAATACCTATTCAAATAAAAGACGACATGTCGGCCTCTATTAAGAACACTCCTTAGTGCAGATGCTGTATGTTCTCAAGTATATTTGCAAGTACACATTTATTTCAAATAAATATGCAAGTACAGAAGGATTTCATGTATATTTGCAAGTACTCATATGTACGTGATTTAAAAATAATAAACATTGCATATCTTTTTAAACGGTACATAATCCGGCCGCGTCTGAATACCATCTGCGTTCTCTGGTGAGGTTGCGAAACATCCTAACATTTCTAGGGTTTTCTTATTTTCCTTAAGGTTTATTCATTGCACTTCTGACTTGTCTATGTCTCTCATAATATGTGGGATTTGCTATGATCGACGATAACCAACGCTGGTCAGGTGGACGTCGCTATAATACATTTCATCTCAAGTTAACAGAAATATTGTACTCTAGCTATTTTGAGAGATCGAAGTAGATATGAATAGGCCAGATTAGATGGAGCTCCGGTAAACGGGAGAGGAGGATTTTTGTGAACACCGAAACGGGAACGTTCCTTACTTTTCAATATATATATATATATATATATATATATATACACGTCACAGGTGACGTTTCTCGAAATTAAGAGATCGCTCAGCTGATTGTGGATGCTAATGACAATGAAGAGGCTGCGAATGATGTTTCAGGTAATGGATGGACCCAGGTGATAAATAAAGATACAGCGGAGACGTTTGGAAGACTTCAGTCACAGATTGCGGCTATCAGGGCAAACACAGTGCGTAATTCCAAGGGTGTTTTCCGTATTGTAATTGCACGGAGGGTTGAGCACGATTGTGACGGTGAAATAAATATTGGCAGCGGGCCTTTCTAGGGCAACATGCTAGCTCTCTGTAGTGAGCTGTTTCGACCTAACCCTGACGCTAAACCTGAATCGAAATCAGGTTATATTCATGTTTGGGCCAATGCAGTTGAAGTTACCAAAATGGTTTTGGGCCTTACAGAGCTTCTTGGAATCCGCGTAACCACAAGTTGTAGAGACCTGAACAACAACTGGGCACGGATTACTCAGGTTGACCGTGGGTTCTCGGATGAGGACATATTAGCAGCGCTGAAGCAGGACGGGGTAGTGACAGTTAAGAGAGAAGTTGGGAAGCGACGAGTTGGAGATCAGCTGACAGAGTTTGTTACAGACAGAGTTGTTTTACGCTTTAATCGTGTGCCACCCACAGAGGTATTTTCGGCGTGCAGAAAGCATACATTTGTTATGCACGCTAGTGCACCTAAAGCGTGTTTCAAATGCCAAAAACTTGGTCACATAGCCGCTAATTGTAAAAATGAGATAGCTTGTAGAAATTGTGGTGAGACTGGCCACCTTGCAGCTGAATGTAAAAAGGCACCTAAATGTGTAAATTATAAGGGTTGCCATGTATCTCTCTTGTCGTTATGTCCGTTACGCGCATACAAAGTTGACAAGCGAAAGATTTGGATGGAGCGCAGACTACTGCAACAAGTCAGTGTAAAGCATCCCGCCACGGCTGTTAAAGTGATTGATCAAGTCCCTTCATCAACACCAGAATTACCTGCTAAACATCCTGTCACGACGCAGGGTTCCAGTCGCTCTTACGCATCGGTTGTGAGATCAGTTGTTGTGGAAACCGCGGCTGGTCCAGAAGTAAACATCAATTTTCCGGGAATTACAACGATCCCTCAGAAACAAACGATAAATCGGCTGGCTAAGCCGACCTCTACGACGAGTAAAACGACGTTCGGCAAAAAGAGGATGCTGCTGAAGTCAAGGATGCGCCAGGCTGCCAGGACAAAGAAAAGCGTGGCTGCAGCGTTTATGCCTATTATGAGAATTTTAAATGCTATATGCCCACAAGCGGTGGGATGTTTGAAGAGCCTTTTTAGTGCAATTTCACCCTTGTTAGCGTTACTTAAGCAATTTAACTAGAGTTTTACCCTTTCTTGTAATACATAACATGACCATGACATTGGATAGTTAAAATTACATTATATCATACAACCCTGCGAATGTAAAGCAGTGCCAGACTTGTTGAAACCGCCCGAATTTAAAGCTGTAACTCAACGCGGAGCAAAATCACCAATTTTTTGTAATCTTGCAGCTATCCACATTAATGCGAGGACGGCTCAAGAGGTCAGGGCAACTCGAACCGCTGGAGGACATACTGGTACAAGAGGATTCTGAACGTGACGAGACAGGAAGGAAAGGTTGGCATTTACATAGACTCGAACTGCCTTATACTCTCTAAGCTTGCTAGAAGTAGTGATGATGGTAACGTACAGGTTATCCGGGTACATCTAAAGAAGTGCGGTTTTGAAGGGTTTATTATCGGTATGTATTCCAGTAAGGTCACGCATAAGGATGTCCTGCTGGGTTTGTTGGAAGAGGTACTTCCAATGGGTTCAGCTCTCCGATGTATAGTTATGGGTGACTTGAATCTGAATTTGCTGGCTAATACAGACAGGGAAAGCTATACATCATTTTCAGAAAGAAGCATATTTCAGGTCGTCAAGCAAGTGACTCGCCCCACTTCCGGTACCTGTATTGTCCATATTTTGAGGATTTTCTGGAAATCTGCCCGGTTGTTTGGTGCACCAGGCTATTTTCGGATCACTACCCTGTAGTAGTGTTCTTATCTGGAAGGTGTCCTTCGGCTACAGAGGCCCTACCTGCTCCCTTAATCTTAACAAGGATACATGATCGGGAGAGTTTGTTTCTTGACCGAGCTGCCCGTTTAAGCAGGTTAAAAGTGTATGACGCTGGCGGCACGGAAGAATCCTTTAAAGCTTTCAGTAACTCTTTAGTTAATGCATATAATAGATGCTTTAACAATTTCTGCCAGAGTTATTTGAGACAGCATCTAAAGGTAAATTTTTCGTTTTAGCGGTAAAGCGTTAACAAGCTTTACCGCTGGCACCAAAAAGCGCAGTCGGTAGAACGTCTGCTTATTATCGTAGTTTCCTCCGCTACAAGCGTGAACTTCTTAACGCCAAGGCAAATTTTTCTAAGACGCCCTTTAGGCGACTCCAGGTTGACACTTCCAAACTTTGGAACTTTATTATTGGTTCGTGTGGCAGTGCCAGAAAGTCGGTGGAACTTCCCACTACTCTGGAAGCCAGTTCTAGGCTTCTCACTGAGCCAACGGAGATAGTGACGGAGTTAAATCATCATTTTGCTACGATAAGATCCAATATAGTAAAGGCTCTCTAAGTCAAGGAAAACGTTCAGCCAACTCTGGAAGCCAGCGGGTTCAAGAGAGATTTGTCATTCTCTTTTTTGCCAGTAAGTACGCCGGAGGTATAGAAAGGTCTAGAATCCAGAATGCTCGAAAAACTTGGTTTTGATAGCACCGTTGTGTCTTGGTTTCGGTCATACCTAGCGGAGAGGCAGCAGACAGTAAAGGTAGGTTGTTGTTTTGAATCGCCCTTAGAAGGAGTAAACATCGGGACGCCGCAAGGGTCAATCTTAGGATCGTTTATCATTTTAATCAACTTCATTATTGAAGAGGTCGCGTCAGCAGGGTCATGCACGCCCATCGCCTATGCTGATGATACAACCTTACTTTTTCGAATTCAGCCATCTGCTATACATACTGATGTACAGAAGGCTATGCAAGTAGTGGAGTATGCTGTTCTTGTGTTTGAAAAATTCGGTCTGGTGATAAATGCAGCCAAAACTGGACTCATGTTGTTTCGCCCTGCCAAGATGGCCACACAGGTTCAAATGCTGAGGCTCAATGGAACGGAAGTGACACTTTCCCCTACTATCAAATGTCTGGGCTTAACTTTATATGAGACGCTTAGATGACATGATCACTTAGATGTTATTACGCCTAAATGCTATGCGGTAATTTTATCTATTCGTCGTCCACGAGAACTAGGAGTGCCTGTCGAGGGTTTTTTTATGCTGTATAAAATGCTATTAGTGCCAATTCTTTGTTATGGTATATCTATTTGGAGAATTCATAATAAAGGTATAACTCATAGGGCCGAAGTCATTCAGAATGATACCCCAGGGCAGTAATTAACTTGCGCCGCAGCGATTCGGTTCGTAAGTGTTTTCAAGACTTTAAGCTTTTACCACTTAGGGATATTTACAGGGTAAAATATGCCATGCTCGCATTTAAGATGTAAAAAAGAGTTATTCCGGATGATGCTGCTTTTTCTATAAGAGCTGCTGTTAGAAGCACAACGGACGACGCGCAACGGAATTTGTGAGGCCAGTAGCTCTAGAGCAGTCCACTCGTCATGCTCTCGCGTACACCCAGCCGACTATCTGGACTGAACTTCCCAAAGAAATTCGTGTACTCACCTCAGTCAGATTATTTAAACGTGAGGTGAAAAAATGGGCAAAGAGTTTAAACTAGTCAAAACTAGTTATCTGTCAATAGGTTGAAGAAAGCGTGTCATGTGTGTGAACGGGAGAAGTTTCAGTAGCGACTTCAATTGTTAGTTTTGTATGTACTGAAAGATGTTAAAGTATGAAATAGATAATGTTGGTGCTAATACACATTTTAAATATTTTTGTGTACGAGAACTTAAGCATTGTGAAATTGTGGTTCTGTGAATAAACCTCAAATTAAAATAATAAAAAAAAATATATATATATATATATGAAGCAGCACATGGCGAAATTCATTTCGACATAAGGTTTATTTGAGTCTTTGTCGGTCAGGTTTCACCGTAGTAGTAGTAGTTGTTGTTGTAGTAGTAGCTGATCATGTTTTTCTTGCTGTTTTTGTTCTCGTATCCATATATTACACCAATATCATAACTAACGGAATGGTCGGACGCATACAAAATATCCATACTTATAGATGGATGGATGGATGATATTCCTTTATATATATATATATATATATATATATATATATATGTATGTACGTACGTTATGTTATGTATATACAGTAGTACAATGTACCCGGGGGTGGTCGACGACTTTTCCTCATTCAGGCCGCTAAGAGATTTGCGCTGCGTTTGCGCTGCGTTTGCGCAGGTTTATTTTGGTGGCTGGAGTGCTGGATATAATAATAATCGTAATACGGATATTCCCCGTTGGCCTCGCTTCTGCTGTTACAGCTGCCGCCGCCGTCGATGCGGCGCCGCGTCCTGCGCTGTATCGGTGGGTCAGCCTCTCTGATACACTGACAGGCACCGCATCTGGGGTTGGGGGTTAGGGTAAGGGGGGGGGGGGGCACTCGTTCACTCTCAATCACACGGCACCGCGACGCGGCCTGACGCTAACGACACGTCGCCACAGACATGCCGCCTGCTAATCGTTGTTGCAGTCAATCGTCTCATCGGAACCACTGAGGCCCGGCGGTTTCGGCGCGTCAAGGCCCGGCCCCGCCACGAAGTTCGCGGCGGTCGACATCAGTGAGCTGAACCGGTTACACAGATAGACTTACGCTTCCTCCAACGCTTCCATAGACAGACAGACATGCATACACCCACCCATACGCACACACACGCGGCGATAGAGAGAGAGAAAGAGACACACACGCAGCTACGCGACATAGACGGGCACACACTTGAATGTATGTGTGTATAAATACGACAATGAATTAAAATTGCCCGTCTGATCGCCGGTCCTGCCTGCACGAGAGATCACCTACTCATACGTACGTATAGACGCTCACAAATATTCGACGACGCATACGCGCATATGCATACTCATATGTAGGCGGACGACACATAGGCGTCCGTACAGCACAGATAGATACAGGATAATGGACAAACAGACATACAGTTACAGACCTACACCCACATACAAACCCATACATACTTCGTACACAGAAATACACACACACACAGCGAGGGCGGGAAGGGGCGGGGGGGAGAAGCAGGAACAAACGTCTACATATTTACATGCGTTCGCTAACTCGACTTTCGTCGCTGGGTCGGTATGTTTGTCTGCCGCGGCCGCCGCCGCCACCCGCCGCCGGACCCCCAAAATACAGCATATAGAGCACATTGATTGGGCGCTGGCAGAATATGGTTGACAGGCGATAATCCCCCATACACGACTTAGTCAACACTCGAGGAGATCGCGTGAGGTTTGTTTATTGCCTATCTAGCAAATCTCGCCTTCACCCCTCCCCCCCTCCCCGAGCGAAATGATCGTTTGGCCTTTTCCTCGCTTTTCGTTCGATCGTTTCCCGCTTCATTGAAGAGCCAACACGATTATCCTTCTTCTTCTTATTATTATTGTTATTAATTATGATGATGATTTTTATTATTATTATTACCATTCGCCTGTGCGTGTGTCCTTCACAATCAGCCTGGCCCGACACAGGTCCGCCTCGATCAACCGTTGCCGTCAGGCCAACAGCCGGCAGCAAGCAGTACGCTCTGCACCACAACACACTGCCTCCACAACGGGTCAACCTAGTCAATCTAGCCGCGGTCAATCCAGTCCGGTTAACTAGCGGGAACGGGATGATTGATCGAGAAGAGCGAATACCTAGAATTGTTGCTGAATCGGTTGTCTTTGTAAGTAGTGCTCGGCGTCACCTGCTTGCAACTTCGACGTGCCAACGCTGACGACGTCAGTCGCGCCGGCAACGGCAACAGAAGCCAATGCAAATGCCTTTTCCTGCAGATATTGCGCTGGTTTTCCAGTACTCCCGCCCCTCTTAGTTGTAATGGTAGTAGTAGTAGTAGTAGTAGTATTAGTGGTGTAGTAGTAGTCGCCCGTCAGGTGACTTGTTAGATAACGGCTAGTCTGTACTAGCCGCTTAGCTAGCCGACGCTCGCGTACCGCCAATACTAGCAACGATGTGTGCCGATGCCGGGCCATGCCGCACCGTTTCTATACATGTGTCGGCGACGTCCACGTCTATGTGGTAGTAATAAGTCCATGTCTGACCGTCTGTCGGAGCGTGCTTGTCTGTACGGGTGTCGAAGTGTATGTTGTATCCATGTATGGGTTTGTGTGTACTTCTTGTGTAGTAGTAGTAGTAGTGATGTCCAATTCGAGCTGCGACTGTGAGCGCATTGCGCATTGCAACACACAGCTTCTGGTAACACAGCTGACTAGGTGATCTAGTTGTTTATGCTCTTCGTTTATGTTTGCATTGTACTTCTTCTCGCATTCATCTGTACCTGTCTGTCTGCCTACCACTACCACTACTACTACTACTACTGCTGCTGCAGCTGCTGCTGCTTCTGCTGCTGCCGCCGTTGTTGCAGCTACTACTGCTGGCCATTTAGCCTTGTTTGAGGGTGGCTGTTGTGGTTGCCTGCGAGAACTCGTCTGGTTGTTTGTTGTTGTAAATGCCACAGAACGACGACGTTGACGACGAAGACCAGCAGCAATGTGCGTATAGATAGACATTCACGCTGCGCCGAGTTCGAACAATGCTAAGAGGTCATTGCCATCATCATCATCACCGCCACCGTAATCATCATGATTCTAGAATTCGTCGTGATATCTCTATAGTTTGTTAGTTATACGTAGCTTCATTGGGTCGCTACTCTTGCAGCTACTAAATCATACGATAGACTAACGATATTAGCAGTAATCATCATTATCATCTTCTTCATCATCATCATCATCACCATCGCCATTTTAATTCATCATAGCATGTTTCTCCTTCATAGAGTGTTTATAGAGGGTTGTGTCACAATATTCATACATATACTCGCATTTACTTGTAGGGTGTTGTCGGGTTCTACGTTACTTTACAAAAATTAGTCCCGTTTGAAAAACTGCAGACGATTGACAGACACCCACATCTATTCGATTCGTTTGTATGGATTACTACGTATATATATATATATATATATATATATATATATATATATATCATCTTATGATGAATAACTTCTCATCTTAAAGTTATGCGCCTCACATCATGGATAAGTAATCAATTCGAGCTTCGTTCAGTCGTCCGAGATATCCATTAAAGGTAATTCTCTATGGTTGTCTATATATTACACAATTGTTATATTTATATAAATACATTTAGCTCTCTTTTTCAGCTCAGTCTCTTTCTGTCCCTCAGTTGTTATATCATGTGTGCTATGTATGTAAGATACGTTCATCCGGCCCACCTCCTCACGCTTTACTTCGTCAGCTCCATGTGATTCGGGCAGGCAGTGACTATTAATTAGGTTCCTCAAATTCCGCCCATAAGATGATGATGCGGTGGCATGACGCGACGCCAAGTAGCAGAACCCACACGACGCGGAACGAGTCCAGCCTAAGCGGTAGCGACAGGAACGATTCCCGCACATAACCGCACTTCATGCAATACTACTAGTTCACCCGCCATGCGGAACGACACGATTAGCGTACTTCTCGCAAATTTCTTATATATAACCTCTGGACACATCAACTACACGTCTACACAGACCAAAACAGACACACCGACCGTGCAGGCCACTCCGAGAATTGCGAGACCCGATCAACAAACAGTTAACAGCGTGCCGAATGTTGAAGTGCACGACGATATCGGGATTGCGGGAACGAGGCGTCACATACCGAATCTTCGACACTAGAGTGACGGGAGGCAGAAGCGCACACACAAACGAGGACACAACGAACCGCACTCCACCAAGCCATAATAGAAAATCGACGACTGCGATCAATTCAAATGTGCCATCTCATACGCTCAAGTACGCGTAAGTACGGCCACACCTGACTGCTGCCATATGAACGGGAACTTCTGAACGCAGCTTGCGCATGCAAGCAAAGTAAATCAGGACCATTCCAAGTAGCCTGACACCGACGTCGTAAGTCAACTGCATTAACAAAAAAAGAACATCACATATGATAGGTAGGCTGGTAAAAACGAATTTTGTCGATATTGATGAGAATTTTCAGTACCCTTTGAATGAGGTAATATACCCATATCTGAAGCATTTGCTCGAATAAAAACCTAGCCCGTTTACTATGGTCTCAAAGGAGTACGAATATTCGACAAAGGACAGAGCGTTGCACGCAAAAAGCAACCCAACGCCGCCAGAAACACGAGCAGCACCGTAGTTACAGGGAAAATAAAGGAATGCTTCGGAGTACCTTGTAGAGAGATCCAAGCTGTCGCCAATAACTGTTATGCGTCAGTCGATTGCTAATCGATCTTGACGCACAACCTTTCACTACAAGCCGGAGATCATTGGTCCCGACATTGGCTCTTTCCCACATTTACTAGATGCAACGCCAACACAACGCGGCGTAGGAGTCGACTCGATTGTCTGTCTACAGTAACAATAAACATACACTCTATAGCCATATCCAGTATTTTCAGCACTGCTATGCCCGGCTACAATTTATTCATGCGCTTGTAGCTAATTTTCCGGTATTGGTCCATCAAAGACGGGAGAACATCTACAGAGCCAAAAGTACAACTACCATCGGCAACCATCGATAAGATTTGATCATTCAATTATAGAGTAAGAACAAATGACAATCATGCATGATTGTCATTCATACGATTTTATCTAGGACCCGAACGCACCCGACAGTCTTTTTCCGCAGGATCGCATCATCGAAGGATATACCACTTAATCTAAGAAGCAGCTGTATATAGCAGCGTGCGCGCTTCTTATTTGTCCCACGATTGAGCTGGCCCGAGAAACAAGTCTAGACTAGTAAATCTAGAGAAAGAGAAAAACAAAAAACTATAAAAGACTAAGCATGCATAGTAAATGTGTGCTTAGTAGCAGTAGTCCGATTATATCTGCTCGCTACGTAAATAGTCTCTTCTTCAAGCCAACTTACGTCGTCATTCTCTACCACAAAGCTTGTAAGAATTGTGAAAAACGTGAATTGTCAGAAACGTTCTGGGAAAACGGCGCGAAACTATAAGCTACGAAAAACCATTTAAACTTTGACAACACCGCTCGTGGCAGATTTGTCTCAGTGCTTCAACGAATGAGACGAGCCTTGCTCTTGGAGGACGTTCCAATTTACTGAAGATTACCATCCGACACAATCGGCAAGTGAGCGCAAGCCGTCTCGTCGTTATTCGGTATTTGCGGTATTCAGCAGCGATTGTCGTCCATATCGTAGCGTGTTATTGTTTTTGTTGTTCGGGTCGTGGCTACTGTTGTATCCTCGTGTTGCTCGGTGTTGCTGTCGTTACCACTACTCAGTCTTTACAGATTCGCACTGTGTCGTTACAGAGCTTAGATCGTATCGTTATTATCGCTTTAGTTGTTACTACTAACACTATGACTACCACCATCTCTCTCTTTCTCTCTCTTATGTAGCGATTGCATGGGTATCCTTTCCTTGTGAGTTTGTTTACAGTAGTTGCTGTATTTGTTGTTGTTGCTTCCGATGTATTTGATGTAATGTCGCTCACGAGCAGACGAACGAGACAGAGAGAGAGCGCGCCTAAAACACTACATTCAGAGATTCATCAGTCGCCCAGCCATCTTTACCCGTTAGTTTAGTTACCTTACAGTCTTCCCTCCGCAATGCTTAAACTTAACCCGTGACGCAACAATGTCGTAGAAGTACGAAGCCTGGCTTAGGCCTATAAAAACTCTACATTATGAACACCAAAAGGAACGCGGTAGTTTACCCGCTACTCGATAGCACTGCACCGACTGCATTGGGCGAAACACAAGGCTTGTTAAGATTATCGGCACGTTAAGCAAAACCTTTGCCACTCTGTCGCCATGGCAACAGCGCGTTGTCATTTACAAATAATACAGATATTGGCATGGTGCAGCAACCAAGAACACCCTCGACTCCATAATATATATAGGCAACAATTTAACAAAATACAAAAGAAAAACAATTACATAGCTTATTTTGGGCTCACACACCCAATTCCCAATAAACAGAGAACGGATTAACTTCGTTCAGCAACTGAGTGAGGTGCCCGTCGGTTCTGATCGGCAGCATCGAAGAGAAGGCTATGTTACGGCGACAGCCAGTATTCGCTAGCATACGCTCGTGATCGGCATGATCACGCCACATCGTCATCATGTTAAATCATCAATGCCCAGCGTTTCTTCCTACATACTATTATTTTGCCACCTTTGTTTCATAAACACTAACTTCTCTTAATAAATATTTTCATTATTATTGTTATTATTATTACTATTCATAGTATCGCTACTACCACTACTACTATCATTGTGATTACTTCTTTTATCAGTACAGTGACCATCATGGCATTATACTCATTATCGCGCAATTGGCTCTTATGTGCACTAGAATTACTATTATTATTATGGTTACAATTGTATTATTATTATTATTACTTTTATATCGTTATTACTATGATCATAATTATTAATGCTAGTGTTGTTATTATAATTAGTTGACTCAATATTACTGACCGCATTTGATGTATGATACAGTATGCTTTTGGACATTTAAGTCCAACAAGTTATGTAGGCGTAAATCAATAATAATAATAATACTTCACCAGCCACCGGTAGCCGAGCATCAAAGTGCCGTATGTCAACGTCTCAAACGATCTAGTCACAAATGTATTCTGTCATCGATCGCGTTTTGTCGATTTGCGCTGGTGCTAACCAACTATATGCAAGGTTGTGTCAAGCATTCATTATTATGTACATAATGATCCAGCCGAGTACCACATAAGGAATACGTCTACAACACCTAGCAGGAGCAGCCTGGCGGCAGCGGCAGCAGCAGCAGCAACAACAGCAACGGCTGAACCTCAAAACTTTATAAACATCGTTTTATCGGACGTTCTCTATCTCCTAGTCAAACGCGAAGACGCTCGTAAACTAGTAATAAAGGACTACACCACCAATGTTCTTCTGCGTAACAATGCTCTCCGCTATACTACAATACATTTTATCATCATCTATCTATGCGTGATTGAGCGAGGCAGCAGTAATTTCAATTCAAACGTCAAACCTAGTGCAAAGATACATTAGTCATTCGGTTTCTGACACATATCTTATAGAACTGAATATATATTTACATATACATGTATACGTGTGTGTGTGTCTGTGAAAAAAAACTGCGACTGCGCTACTGTAAAGCTTGCCGTGAATTGATTCGTTTGCCTGTCTCTTCGTCTGTGCCACTCGCGTCATCGTACCATCATCCTCCCTCCGCTGTTTGCACCCTCCAATATAACTGCATGCCGCTGGTTGTTGCGGTGTCTCGTCACAGCAATGGCGGTCATCGCTCGCAGTCTTAAATGTTATATTGTTGCAGGGTAGGGTCAATGAATGATTGCAACGCCTCACTCGTACACACATGGTGTTAGCAGCATGTTGCTTTTTGGGGCGGGCGGTATGTGAGCAACTTTAACACGGGAATGAATTAAATAAGTAACCAACTGCCCGAACGTAATAAATTAGCGAATGAAAAGTGAATTAATGAATGAACTGATAACGGAAGCGCGTGTTTGAACGAATACATGTGTGAACTGTGCCGATCACGAGCTCGCGCTAGCTAGCAACTATGTCTGGCGAGGATTATGAGGAGGGAGAGCCAGCCAGCCAGCTAGTTTATGCCGTTTGTAGATATTATTATGATTATGATTATTATTAGTGTGTCGATTTGTGAGGTTGCCTTCTGCTTGCTGCTGCTGCAACTGAGGCTGTCGCTATTTCTACTACTACTACTACTACTAATGCTACTTTCCCTGCTGCCAGTTCTGCCGCCACCATGACTTCTGCCAGACCGATAACTGCCGTCAAGACGTCTAAAGGCGACGACGACGACGACGCCCACCACCATCATCATCACTATGAAGGGAAGCATCTAGAACTCATCGCGCGACGCTCATTGGCTGCTGCTCGATGAGCTTCATCTTCGTTCGTTGCTCGTCGCCAACGTCGCCGCCGTTGCCTTCGTGTACCTCGTTTCCTTCTCCACCTACTCCTCCTTCTTCATCGTGTATTCTCGATGGCGATATTTCTTCTCTCTTGAGCGTATGACCCTGTTCAGTAGCTGCAGCGACACCACCGGCCGCGGCAGGAGCATCGTCAATATCATTATTATTATTATTATTATTATCATCATCTTGTCTGTCCGTCCGTCCGTCCGTCGTCAGCATCTAATCTATAGATGATCACCACCATCATTCATGTATGCACATCTTGCATTGTCCGTCGCGGCACGCCAAGCAGAGGCACGTCGTCGGGCCACCAGCCACAACAGCGTCGGTGGGAGCGACTGCGGTTAAGGTGGCACGAAGGTCTCGGTAGAGACATCCCTTTGGCCGTCCATCGATCGAGAACGAGACGCATAGGCTGACAACGGCATGACCACCGACTGTCATTATTAGTAGGAGTACTTAAGACGCCGGCAGCCAGCCGTGATCGCCATGATCTCGTTGACGAGCAGCCTGAACACCTCATGATTAGAACAAATCCGCACAAGGCCAGAGTTACATGAATAACAGAAGTCATGACTCAGTCAGATCGTACCGCAGCTGAAGCCGCTGTTGTCGCCGCTTCTTTTTCGCTGTTGCCGTTGGCTGGCGCAGCCCATCCACGCACCTCACTTACTCGACAGTGCACGGAACAATCCGGCCACTAAACTGAGTCCAGCTGAACTACTGTTACCACTGTTGTTGTTGTCGTCGTTAATACTGGTTAGTTTACGCGGGTTGCAGCAGACACCTGCATCGGAAACAGCCAACACGCATAACAATATAATATATATATAGCATACGTAGGTCATCTCTCTCAATATTTAGGTTTGCATGAAACTCAATATATATTTTGTGTTTTTATTGTTTAATTATTATTCGCTGGAAGTGTATATCTAAATACATATGCCATCCTTTCACATCAGGGGAGCTTAAAGCGGCAGCATATATTACCTACGCTTCCATATATATATATATATATATATATATATATATATATATAATTGAATGAATGCGGAAATGTCTTGCTTAGCAGTAAGAGTGAAACTTCTCATTTTTGTTTATGCCGCCAGGCCAGAGCGTACTACAGCTTGAACTGTCAAACACATAAAGCAAATAATGCTCATCGTAACACCTTATTAAGATGTAAATTAATTCAATACTATTCAACGTTTGTACCATTAGCATAATATGTTAGTTAGATCACAATTTCAGCTTTAAAAATAAGCCTATGGATTAGTTAGACCTCGTGGCCGTAGCACATAAACCGTAAAAACAGTGAAAAGGTCGCCAACCTGCCCCAACCATCATGAACTTTGCGTGCAAAACCTCTAGCGAGCTCTACCTTATTACAGAAACGTGTATAGTTAACTAGACAAACTAAGAGCAGCCTAGATGTTCACACGATTGTAAACGTTTTTGGCCCAAAGATTCCCATTTCGAACAAAGTAACTTGACCTTTCTACGTCCGCTTGGAAGAGTGGACTTGCAAGAGCACTTCTGTAACATCAATTCAAATATACTAAGATCTTACCATTTCCTGGATTATAAGGCTGTGGCACATTTACAGCTCCTGAGCAAGGAATAGTAGGGAATATGAAAATCCAAACCATCGCAACTCGTTTCGTTGCTATGCTTAGGTTCTTATGAGAAAACTATGTCATATTATGACTGCAATATGGCACATTTTTATACATGCTTCTATATGACAATGAACATGTTCTTCAGCGTTCAATAAGCATAAGTAGTGTAGATAAGCTAATGCACGAGTGCATTTCAATATATTACGGCGGTATGATCACGCCGCTCTCAAAATTAGTCGTAATTATCACTCCAATGACGTCCGGGCGTGCCATAATATGTGCGGGACCTTGCATAATTAAAACAAATACTATTTGTAACAAGTGTTTTCATATTTCAAGTTCAGCCAAATTTACCTCTGTCAAGAGAAACAGCTACATATACTCTCTCAGTCATGCACTTAAATTTAATTTGCTCATTAAATATATGAAAATATCTCTTTACGTACCTGTTGTTGCGAATTCATGACTGCATTTTCTTTCGCCGTCGATGGAGGTTTATGTCGACTGCACAGCATGCTGAAGTTTTCGCTGTTCACAAACGCATGACTGTATCGTGCACAATGAACATGCATCACCGTCGTGCAATGGCGGGCCACACACGCTAACGTCGCTCCTTGTTGTCCACACGATGCGCATACACTGCGCGCAGCCTCTCGTATCGCCTCCTCGAGGCCTTGCGGCGTACCTTTAGCGTCAAGGTATACACCTGACCATGCAAACGCAACCATGTTATGCCAAACCTCTAGTTTACGGTGCTCAATCACTGTGCTATATATATATATATATATAAGCGAGCACTGCCGAGTGTGCAAACGTATTGTAAATGATTAATAAATCACCACAATATTATCTCTCTCTCTCTCTCTCTCTCTCTATATATATATATATATATATATATATATATATATATCATATGTATGAGCTGTGCATACACACATATTTGAATATGAAAAAAGCCATAGAAGCCCATAGTAACATAATCAACACAAGAGACTGAATGAGCGCATTTAACCCCACACACCCGCCCTACTTTCTACCCCCCCCCCCCTGGCTTCCTCTGATAACTCCTCTGTCAACGACGGATAAAAAGAATTGACATTGAAAACGACAACGCCCGCAATACCGAGTACGCTAACGACATACCCTGAGTATAACAAGCACAATCTTCGTGCACCCAGTACTCGGCACGGACGCTGGCGACCAGCATCTGATCTTGCTCAGCCGACAGCGTGACTCCGGCCGTCTGGGCTGAGGCGCTGCCTGACTGAACGGCGGCGCCTGACGATCGCTTCCGCTTGCCGCCAGGTTGTCCGCCGGATTTCTTCTTCTTGTTTCCGCCTCCGGCACCGGCGAAGGCACCGGTAGCACCGGAGCCCCCGCCAGCACCTGCTCCACCTGCAGCAGCAGAAGCAGCAGCAACGCTGACGCCCCCTGCGCTGGCACCACCGCCTCCTCCCCCGCTACCGCCTCCAGCTGTCGTTTCCTCCTCATCGCTGGCGTCGACGAGCAGCTGTGGCTTTTGTGCGTTGAGCTTCATGGCGAGCCGGCGAGTCGCTTCGAGGATGTAGGCTGGCGGCGGCAGCGAGGACGACGACGGTCGCCCGCTACCCCCGCTGGACGACGCGTCCGACCCACTCCAGAAGTACGGCCCGAACAGGTCGCCAAGGCCGTGTTCGTGCGATGCGCTGAGGCAGAGCGCGCACAGCCATGACGGGTCGCGCGTCACGGTGTCGTAGCCGGGACTCAGCGTTGAGAGGTGGATGGCTGTGCCGGCCTTTCGGGCCGCCCGACTCGCGCCCCCGGCTGTCGCCCCACCCGCGCCCGGCGGTCCTTGTTTGCCGCCGGCGGCCGCGCTCCCGGCGCTGCCCGAGCCACCGCCATTCTCGTCGTTGGCCTTGTCGCCGCTGCCTGACGTGTGGCGGAATCCGTTGATCACACGCACGTCTCGGGGCCGGGTCAGACTTCCTTTGAGGCGGAGGAACGGTCCAGAGAACGCCCCTGATGTTCCACCTCCAGCTGCAGAGGCCGCCGCCGCCGCGGCAGCAGCAGCGGCAGCCGCGGCTGCTGCTCGCTTAATAGCCAAGCTTGGCGGGAGGTGGTTATTCAACACCTAGAATGACATCAACAGCAACAACAACGTGCAACAGCAGCAACAAAATCGACGACGTTTATTGTCTGGCCAACGGGCAACATCTACCAACAAGCGAAGTAACAAACGGGAGACAAATGGGCAATCATAGCAACAATATCATCAATAATAACAGCAACAACTGCAAGGACTACAAGACCGACAAACGACAACAATAAGAACCCTCCCAACAGCAACAACTAAAAGAGCAGACCACATGTGAGATAACCACTACTGCGTTCTATAAGGCGCAGCAGGTTGCCAAAGAGGTAATTATTGAAGCTAACGGCGCAGCGCAACAAGCGCCTTCATCACGGTCAATGCTACAATTAAAACTGTCGGTGTCAAAAAGAAGACGCACTTTCGCTGAGAATCTCAAAGCGAACGAACAGCAAGCATACAACGACATAACTGTAATCATTCACTATACGTTGCTACCATCCTACAAACCACGTGGCCGTCCTACGATGCGTAAATACTAAAATAGTCTTAATAAATGTCAAAGATGTATTCAGTTAGACTCTCTCTCTAATAAAGGTTAGAAGTGACTGCTGAGAGTATGGTGTCTAGAGTAACGCTGTTGAGCGTTGCTTGAATTTATGGTTGACAATCAAGGCAAAATTGCAAAGCAAAACAAAGGGGGAAAGATGCAGCACGTCGGTATTTAAGTGTCTTTATGCGCCCGGCTTGAGTGCACACGTATTTGTATTGTAAGCCCGGATTTACAGAGATTTTGACTTCTTACGCTGTTCCTATCGTAGCGTTGTTATTATTGTTGCATATATACTGTTGTTGGTGTTATTGCTAACATGTTTCTTAATCTAGACCTCGTGTGCGTAAACAGTTGTGTAGTATTTATATAGAGCTACTTAAGAATATCCCCTAGGAAAATGTGTAGTTAAAGCGTGTAGTCCGAGACGAGAGCACATACTACGCATTGATTACTAACAGCCTAACAAGTTAGGTACAGAGGGTACCCGCAGATATGCGTGCTAGTTACCTTCGTGATCTTAACTCCCTCTGGTGGTGGCGGCGCATGGCTAATAGCGGGCACTGGACATGTCTCCAACGGGAGCTGTTTAAGATCGCGAAGAGTTTCTCCGTTACTATTCGGCGGCCCCACCCCACATTGTGCGGGAATTGGGTGTCCTGCAATGCCTGAAATAGAAGCAAAAATAGGTTTGGTTTACAATATTTAAGTTATACTATTAATAGTGACCAAAATCTACTGCACTTATTCAGTCAGCTTTAGAGCAATAATAATCTTATCATGTTTAAAAAGCTGATTAAGACATAAACAGCTGAATTAAGCGTTTTGCAGATGTAACTGAGCAGATGGATGTTTCATATGAGCTGCAAATCCCTAGCGAGACCCCCGTGGAATTTCTCTATTTAAGAAAAGTATTATTATTTGCATTTATTATTAATACTTCTCTATTTAGGAAATTCTCTATTTACACCCGTTTTGACGCAAGCTCAAGGAGTTAAAATGTACGTGACAAGTACTTAAAAAATTCTTTATTAGGAATACTTACCATGATGTTGTGGTGGCTTTCCTAACGGCTGTTCTATAGGTGATGGTCGGGGAGGGGCGCCTTGTCTGGTTGGTCCAATAGCCCCCGAAAGACCATGACCAAACTGCGGAGGTCCATGCGGTGGGTATGAAGGTTGGCCCAGATGCGGTACTTGACTTTGTGGCGACCCGTGAGCGCTGCCAGTAAGATGTTGCTTGCCAGGCGAGAACATGCTGCCAGGACCCAGCGAAGCTCCTCCGTGGCGGCTACTTGCTGACATGCCATTGTTATTCTCTGACGGTATAGGAGGACCACCGGAGTGTCCTGACGGAGGTCCGGGAGTACCTTGACCGGCCCGAACATCGTGTGGGCTCATTCTGCCACCACTTTGTCCCACGAGATGACCCGGATGGCTGTGTGAATGATGGTGACCAGGATGTAGATGGTGAGGTGGGCCAGCAGCCGACATTTGCCCAGGATGGCTGGGGTGACCTCCTTGTTGACCTGCAACCATGGGGCCTGAAAATGCCCCACTGGAGCCCCCTATCGATGGTCCCTGCTGCGTATAATGCCCTTGATGAGCAAACTGGCCCATCGCACCGAGCAACCGCGGTGGAGAATACTGCTGGCCGCCAGGAGTCGACTGTTGCTGCTGCTGTTGCTGGGCGCGCTTACCACGGCCTGTAGGCGTTGTCGGCGCACTCCCTGGACCCCTCTCAGAGAATCCCGACGTACTTCCGCCCGATGAACTTCTCGGCTTTTTATTTTTACTCCCACACGGTCTACCACGCTTTTTCTGTTGAGGGTATTCCGGACTCAGGCTGGACTGCTGTCCTTGTGACGGGTGCTGTGGATACAGCGCGTGCTGTTGTCCGGGATGACCATAGAGGCCACCGCCGTGAGACAGCGGTGCTGCGGGTGGCGTCATCGCACCGGAAGGCGGATGAGCTAGCGGAGAGGGACCCGGTGACGGCGCTGGCCCACACTTGCCTCCCGTGGGTGGTCCGCCTGAACTGACGCCTTGCTGCGAATGTTCGGCCTGAATTACAATAAATTTCAACATTATCAAGGAAACAAATAACAGATACACAACTCGGCAATACTGCCTAATAAATAACACATGCACACTACGAAGAAATTAGCAGCCAGATGCCAATAAAAAGTTTCGAAAGGACTACGAACTCATGCACGTGTATAATATGAGTCGAACCTCAGCTCTACAGCGAAATGTTGGGGCTACGTGTAAAGAAAAGATCCACACTTATATAGGAAGTTCATCCTGCTTCAACATAAACGTCCTCAAAACAAGTAGACACGTGCACAAGAGGACAGACCTGGCAAGAAGAGCCATTCATCAACGCGTACGCGGTACTCACCGAGGATCCTGGACTGGCAGAAAGCGAGGAGACGTCGGAGTGTGGAGGCCCGATGCTGCCAGACGTTGAGGGAGGCCGAGAACCGCCCTGACCGCCACTGCCGTGACTGCTGTAGCTCTCGTTTGGCACAATATCAGGCAGCTTGGCACCTAGCTTCTTATCCTGGCCTATAGTTCCGTGACTTCCTGCACTTGTCGGAGGGCCGCCATGGCCGCCCATACCTCCAGCTCCCCCACCGCCACCACTGCCAGCACCAGCTCCAGGCCCGGCTATTGGCGGCCCAGGTGTTGCACTACCGGTACTGTAGTAACTTCCGGTCTCGCTATCGACTGATCCGCGTCTCTGGTCGCAATTCCCGCCACCTCCACTACCACCACCACCACCTCCAGCACCACCTCCGCCACTGGCGCCAGGCGCTGTTCCATTACTACTGGCGCTGCCTGTGGCAGTTGCCCCCCGGTCGCCACTGGGGCCCATACCTGCAGCCGGTGGTAGCCCAGATGGAGTTCCCCCGCACGACGACGCTGGACTCGCTGGCGGCGGCAGTGAGCTAGGTGTAGCGCTCCGAGGATAACAGCCTGATGGCGCTCCACCATTTTGACCGCCCGCACCTACACCCGCGGTATTGTAGCCCTGCGGACCTTGCTGCTGGCCACCAGAGTAACCATCGTACTGCGCCGCATGCCCTGGTCCGCCATAATACGAACCTGCGCGTGATAGATAGCCGCCTTGATAGCCACCTCCTATTTAACAAAAACCAAAAAAAGCAACACACACACTGAGTGAGTACGACGAACACTGCATATAATCGAGCGAAGCTAATTACGTCTACCACCCAATGGCGGAATTTTGTATGAATATATGTATAACCAAATTCACGCGGACAGCTAAGAAGAATAATGCCAGCGTATGCCTGTATATACATGTGGGTGATTTTGCGTGATTTGTACCGATGAGTAGTTTAATCGCTTCGCCCGAGTAAACCGTACCGTGAGGAGGTTGCGGGGGCTGCTGTCCTGGGCCAGGGCCTCCGGGAGGCCAACCTCCCGGACAGACTCCCTGGCCAGCTGCACTAACCGGGGGCGCCGCCGGCAACATCTTCTGTAGCGACTGTAAAGGGTTGACCTTATGCCCAACAGGCGGTCCCTGGGGGCTTGTCTGGCCACCTCCGGGAACGGGCGCATACCCTGGAGGGTAGCCTCCAACTGACGATGGTCCGCCTACAACAGGAATAGCGCTCTACGTGTTATTCTATTGATTCGCGTCGGCATCCTAGAAATGGCCTACAACTCTGGCTCGGGACACATGTTCCTCCTTAAAATGTGCAGGTTTGTACTAAAATTAATTTTTGACACCAATGTTGACAATCATTTAGACAAAGACCCAACGTGTCCGATAAGCGCCAGTACACGCCCAAACTTACTTACCTTCTTCACATCTGAACGACTTGACACATACAATCCTAGGAACACCAAGTACACATGCACTATGTGACCTAAGGGCGCAGCCATGAGTTCGACCACTATACACCGCTTTACCTACCTTGTTGGTAGCTTGCTTGGTAGTGAGCAGGTGGACCCTGAGGATAACCCTGCTGGTAGTATCCCGGGTAGCTTTGAGCAGGGTGTCCTGCTCCGGCGTAGCCTTGGGGTCCTTGTCCGACGACCTGAGGACTGCCTGGTGGCGCTTGGCCCTGAGGGCCTGCGTAGGCTCCGTTCTGTCCAAGCTGGTACTGCGGCGCGCTCGCCGTGCCTGGCCACTGACCCGGTCCGCCCGACTGGAGGCGACCGTACTGGGGTCCTTGCGACCCCTGCTGATAACCCGACTGCTGGTGTTGATGCTGCTGCGCCTGTTGCTGACCAGTGGCCGCCGCTACTGCCGCAGCGGCTGCAGCGGCGGCCCGATACATATCGCCGCCGTACGGCTGGCCCTGTTGGCCGGCGTAGCCCTGCGGGCCCTGATAGCCAAAGTAGCCGTGACCTTGCGAGGGACCTCCCGACCCCATCTGGGATGACGGCGGCGGCTAGAATGAAAAAAGGTCGCCAAAAATGGTTAGATTCGCATTGTAGAAATTTTCCTCAAACCATATCGTCATATTCGGAAGAAACAAATAAAACATAACCTATGTTTTCGACCATAACCAATGATTTAGTCTTGTTTCGTTGAGTAGTGTACAAAAAACTGCTTCAGTAAGCAGAGCCCATCTATACTTGGGATAATTGTATATTTTATTCTTAACGTGCAGCCTTTTATATATATATATATATATATATATGTAAACACAGCTCTATTTTACTGCTCTATATACGGATATGTTCTCTAAGAGAGCAGGAACTATATATATATATATCTTTCATGTCCTTGCGAAATGCAAAAAACACACCATATTGGCTTGAGACGCAGCCTGTTGTTGTTGCTGCTGCTGTTGCGATTGCTGAGGTTCGCTGTAATATCCCTGCTGTTGTTGAGACTGTTGTTGTTGTTGCTGAGACTGGCTTGTCGGAGGGGGATACTGCGGCTGCTGCTGCTGTTGCTGGGTCGGTGGTGGAGCAGCCATTTCTACGACTGCCGGCGTAGCTAGCGATCCGTCTCAATCGTGTTGTCCTGAGATACTGTCACCACACGACAAAGGCTTGTGTTGCCTGACTAAACCCAACCAACATAAGACAAAAACAAATCCACAGCATAATTATGTACACACATATGCGCTATATGCCAGGCATATATATATATATATATATATATATATATATAATTAATTTACCCGGTCGATAAATGCTACCCGTGTGTTGTATGATGCATGTAATTCTACATATATATATATATATATATATATATATATATATATATATTTTTTTTTTTTTTAACAATAGATGGAATATCACCATAAACGTACTTTTTACTTAACGATATGTTTCGCATAATTCACGTATATTTCGACTGCTTCTGTGCGAGACGTAGCAAATTGTCCAAGACAGGAATCTAGCAATACACCGGCAAGAACGGCGATTGAAGGTAAGTAACAACGCTACATTAGTGGTTAGACTTCGAGCCGAAAGAAGGCAATAGTATCCGAGGCATCCAACGTTTTGGCCCCAAAATATATTACTGTTGTTTTAGCGTATCCTCGTGCATGGTGCATCGTATTCACTTGCGGGTAGCTAAGTTTTCTTTTGACGTATTTTCGGGCGGACTCATTCGAAGCACAACAATTGGACAGCATTCGGCAAAGCCGTGCATTTGGCAAACGTCAAACCAGACAGGTACCTTAAACCACAGGGCAGTTGGCCAATCGCCTGACAATCCCGTCACATTTCTTCGGCCTTCTACCCTTGAATTGCTTGGGCTTTCTATTCATAAGAGTAGCCACGGAGACCCACGCGCTGGTAAATCTTTCCTGAGATAACGCCGCGGCAACGCTTGGCACCTTGTCCAGGTGGTTGACACCAGGTCTGGACCTAAAGCTAATGTTTGTTGTAATATAGTTTGTCGTCACCTTCACTGGGGGCAAATTGTTTGCACCCCATTTAAGTTAAATAAAGTTGCCATATAGTGTATATATATAGTACAGAAGAGATGAAATGTGTATATACATATATATTTATTTCGTCCTGCGCGGCAGCACGACGCGTTTCTTTGCGTGGTAAACACCACACAGCGTTGGCAAGTAGAAACTGAGGATGGAGAGTAGAGGGAAGTAGATGGAGACTACGCGACAAACAGAAAGAGTATTAAGATATCTACTGTCTCTCTCTCTCTCGCTCTCTATGTGTGTAGAGATAACGGGGAGAGAGCGAGAGAGACCGAGAGAAAATGCTCAAGGGCGATATATAATGGTTCCATATCGCACTCGTCAGTGGGAACACGCAGGTCGCCAGGATCGAACATTGACAGATGATCTTACTTACTGGCAGTAGACCAGCCATAACTGTCCGTGTATATCTATCTATCTATGCGTCTGTCTATCTGCCATGAAAGGTGCGAACTGCGCGCTCATCGAGTGTGGCCGCTGCACACGTATGCCTCGGCTAGATATGATTGTGGCCGTTGTATCTCGAAACGCCAATAAACGTGTTCAACAACATCAATTCCGTGGATTGATCCGTCAGTTCCAGTTGGGCGAGTGCGGCGTTATTGGGTAGATCATATCTAGCCTAGCCGCATCTGGCCTAAGGCGCAGAGTAAGCAGTAGAGACAAACTGATAGAACAAACGTTCGAATGATCGAATCCGAAGCTCGTTGCGTTTCCGACGACGGCGATGCAGTCTTTCGTTCACGCTCTCCTCATCTCATTCTCTGTGGCGGTTTGCAGCAGAGTCAAGTCGACAAGCGACTTCCGCTTTCTAATCACCATCAAAATATTCTACTGCGTTATTGCTACTACTAAAGTAAAGTCTTCGGGCTGACCCTCAGCCAAGATTTAACGTCCACGGAACTGATTTTCACATTGATTCATAGACGGACCCCCATAAATACAAATGTGCAACGGTGGGATCTGAACCGAACCCGCGCACCTATGTGTCTCCTCCGGTTGCGAGGCGCAGACTTGTTACTACTAATTGCTACGTGCTACAACTACAAGCTGCTGTTGTTTAATTACTGTTAACTAACTACTCACCTAATGCGTGTCGGCCAGCCTGATGATATTCTTCACTCGTCGGCCGCGGACCACGCCATGAACTTGAGTGATCTCAACACCCCCAGACCACTTATCGTTACCATGGTGCTTTCGCTGTTTCTGCTGGTGAGGTTTTTGCTGTTTTGTTTTCTTCGTCTTCTGCTGTTGCAGCTACTGTTACGTTTGCCTCGACGCATCCCGACGCTGCCCGCGCTACTGGTTCTGTACAGGTGTGTATGTGAGTGGTTCTGTCTTCTGTGATGTTGTTGCTGTTGTTGTCGTTGTTATTGCTGCCTTCGATAATCGGGCCTTGTCTCTCTGGAACCTCCGCCGGTTTCTCCGTCAACCTCTGTCTGTGATACAATATCGAAGTTAGCTTCCTTCCGGTCGCTTGACGGGCTTTGACAGATAGAATCGTAACACTGCAACACCAACGCACACTAACCACCCTGCGTGAGTCAGTCGGGTTGTAGGCAATTCCCGGATACACCCACACACACTGGAACTCACTGCGTGAGTGTGTGTTAGTGCATGCCCAAGGCAAGCAAGATTGACGTTCTTCGTGTGTCAACGGTGTCGATCAGCGTGCATACATTCCTGGGCGCGTTTCTGTCGCGCGCGTACACTCAACGACACGACGGGTCGGTGGCCTCAGGGCAGGTATGTAGGTAGGCCCTCTGCCCCAGTCGCGGCGATGATGATGCCAATATAGATGATGATAGTCGTGGTGATGGTGGCGGTGTTGTAATTGTTGCTGATGATGATGATGATGTCGCTGTCGAAGTTGTTGTGCTTGTTGTTGTTGTTGTTGTGGCCGTCGTCGTTGCCAGGAGCGTCGTGAGGGCAGTGCAACTCCTTGATCCTCTCGTTTAGACGTGTATCTGTGAGTGTGTGTGTGTGTGTGTGCACCGTCAGGCGACCGTCTCCACTCACGGCGAGAAGAACATGAAGAACATTGTTGTCGTCGTCGAACACTTCACATCACCGACAACACGAGTGGTATTCACCAATAGGCTTTACTGCAACAGCAAACTCAGCAGCAGCAGGAGCAGCAGCAACAACAACAGCCACTTTACGTTTAACTTAACATCAACCGAAGCGGTGGCAGCAGCAGCAGCAACAGCAGCTGGCGCTGCCGCAGCTGCTGACAACAACCGCCACCCGGCTGGTCGGCGTCGCCTTGTTGTTCTTCACTACCGCCACTCACTGCCGCCAGCAACGACCGAAATAGCAGGTTGTTGCTGTTGTTTCACAAGCAACCCGCACCCCCAAACCTCCAGACCTTGGGTTCACACGCAACCCGCACCTCCAAACCTCCAGACCTTGGGTTCACACGCAACCCGCACCTCCAAACCTCCAGACCTTGGGTTCACACGCAACCCGCACCTCCAAACCTTGGGTTCCAGTTGAGCCAGAGGCTTCAGAGTCGGCCTTTTCCACAATCACCGGGGGGGGGGTTCCAGTTGAGCCAGAGGCTTCAGAGTCGGCCTCTTCCACAATCACAGGGGGCTTGAGAAGCTGACGAATCTGACGACGTCGTTGTTCGTACAACGGGTCGTAGACGGCTACGACAACGACAACAACAACGATCGCAACGGCGAAAACCACAACGACACCACGACAGGGCGCAGCGGTACCAGCAAGACAAACTACAACAACAACAGCAACAACAGCAACAACCACACTAACAACGCCAACTCCAACACCATCCACAACAAATCCCACGATGAAGACGACAACAGCAGGCGGCACAGCAACAACCGCCCGTAGAACACCGACAACTAGAATAACGCGATCACCAACAAAATCACGCGTTAGTGGTGAAGATTTACTTTCCCGGGAATTAACTCCACCACCAGCTCCAGCTGCAAGGCAATCTTCTTCAGGTTTTCTTCGGCTTGATATTCTTCTCTACTTCTTCCACCACTTCTTCTCTTTCATTGTTGTGCTCCGCCTATCCACCGACAACGACACCAGCGCGCGAGAATGGCGTCAGAAGATGAACTACATATACAGCTTGTTCTGGCTGTTGTTGTTATGGTTGCTGCTGCTCCTGCTGCTGCTGTTGTTGCAATTGTTGTTGTTGTTGTTGTTGTTGTTGTTGTCGTGGCAGTTGTTGTAGCTGTTACTCGCGGCGGTATGCTCGACAGGTGGGCCACACAGTGGTGGGTGTCAATACAATACGACACGAGAGATCTACACACACACACAGACACGACAATCTAAATCCAATTACGCGAGCGAATCGGTGGTGGTTGAATCGACGGATTGGCGACAACTCACATCCCAATACAGACTGACAGACAGACAGACAGGCAGAGAAATCGAGCCGGGAAGAGAAGAGAGACACGGGCTAGACAGACCCATCGAGCCGCGCGCGCTTAACCTGAATGAATGAATATCCAGCCGCCGCTGTCGTCACTACTACAGCTGCTGCTGCTGTTACAACTACAACACATCACAGACGACGCTCTCACTAGCACGCAAGCACATCTCCACCTATTTTCTTCTTACATACATACATACATACATGCATGCATACATACGCTTCGTTCCCTACGATCTTGCACCCCATGAATGAAAAGTGAAGACCACACACCAATCACCACAATCGCTGGATGGAGTCGATCGAGTCCCACCACCACCCCCACCACCAGCCGCCGCCGCCGCCGGCCGCTCTAGGGAAGAGTACCAGTTCCCCGCCGCATACGATGAAGCAGGTGGCTACGTCGCACTTTTAACGTATCGTCTCGTACCACCATTGTTGTCGTGTTGAAGTGAGTTGTTGACGTTATAGATGGAGAATATGATTATTGTTGTTGTTGTTGTTGTTGTTGTTGTTGTAGCTGGTGCTATTCTTGCTGTTCTTACTGCTGCTGTTGTTGTTGTTGTTGTTGTTGCTGTTCTGTATTTACTCTGATGTTGTTGTTGTTGCTACTGCTGCTGCTGCTGCGGGTACTTCAGTTGTTGCAACAGCAGCCTTTCAACGGCATCCACGTATTTACGCGTCTGTTTGCTCTATTCTCTCTCGCTCATTCCCCCTCGCCTATCGTTTCGAGGGGAATGAGGTTGTTGTTGTTATTGTTGTTGCTGTTGCTGCTGCTGCTGCTGCTGTTGTTGTTGTTGTTGTTGTTGTTGTTGTGGCCTGCTGATCTTGCACAGTACAAATGCTAATTTCCGGTGAACAATTGCAAGAACTTCCAGAACACCACCACCACCACCACCACCAACAACAACACCAACAACTAGAGTTCAAGGACTCTCAACTGGCCGAAGTCTGTCTTGGATCTCGTTCTCATCGAGTTCCGGCCAGTCAGTTAGTGCCGCATTACGGCCATGAGCATCACCATCAACATCATAACAAATACAAATGTCGATGTTGTTGTTGCTGCTGCTGCTGCTGCTGCTGTTGTCGTTGGTTATTGTTGTCGTCAAATCAAATCAAGCCGGAATATCGGAATATGCACACACACACACACACACACAAACATAACAGGAGAGGCACCCCCTAAACGAAAAATTTGCCGAGATTATTCGGCGCTGGAATGGCGGTGCTGTTTGCTGTGAAAGCAGCAATCGATATATACGTCGTCGTAGTAGTAGTAGTAGTAATGATGATTGATAGCATTCGTAGTGGGTTCTGTTGTGGTGCTTCTGCAGGTATTCATTCGTCTTCGTAATTCGTCGTGTAGTCGGGTGGGTGCTGTGGCGGCCTTCTAACGAGAGATTTCTTCTGAAGAGAGAATCGATGCGGTTTCTTCTTCTTGTTCTCGAGCGAAACTCGCCTAAAGAAGCGCGTTGGCGACGTCAAGCCGACGTGCTTTGGTGTATGGTCTGATGCTGCAGTGTAAACATTGCCGCACTTATTATCGTTGATGAGGATGCTGCCGCTGTTGTAACGAATTTAACTTAAGAAGACACATGTGTGCATGAATCGATAGATGAATCTCTATTGGCGAATCGATGATATACCCGATGCCCTATACTCGATGATGGTAGGGAGGAGGTGTAGGGTATGTATATATATATAGATGTATATCTATCTATACAGGCATACGCACTTACAGCCTCACTCGGTCGGTGATGCGTTCGTTCCTTTCATCACACAAATCACACGGCGTTTTACCGTGTTGCGGCGATAGGCCGACTTGGCTGACTTCACCGACTTCTGTCGCACCACCAAGGCTGCGGAAGCAGAGGAAGAAGACGAATGAAGCGGAAAAAGGAGAAAAAGTGTTGTTTTTTGTTGTCCGGCTGGACTCGCCAAGCACCCAGTAGCCAGTAGCCAGTGATCAGCCTACGAGCGAGAGCGACCGACCTGACCTGCTCGCCAGATCCGTAGCAGCATGTTGGTGATGGATGATGATGATATTGCTTAGTTTCGACGAGCGACTCTCCGAGAAGAATACAGCGCGAATATAGATCACACACCACCACCACAACAACAAATCTACATCATCCTCTCACCCCCGCAGCAGCAGCAGCAGCAGCGGCAGCGGCATCATCAGCATTAGCATCACCATTACCACCATCTCCGACCGGTTGTCGGTGGTAGACCGACCGCTCGTACACCTCGTATGATAAATAGCCTAGCCTAGCCTAACCTAGTCAGTCCAAGGGCTCATCACAGGCACACGCACGCATCATCCAACCAGTACAACCTCCACAATCACCACCACCACCACCACCACCACAAGCAGAAACACCGCTACCAAACGCAGAAGCAGAAGCTGCTGCGGCAGTAGGGACAACAGACAATAGGGCTGATGATAGTCTTCGGTAGTTAGATTCGCTACTCCACCACAGTCGTCGTCGTCGTCGTGGTGGTGGACACTGCTGAAACAAACAATAAATACTCAACAGCAGCAGCAGCACACAATAGCAGCAGCAGTAGTAGTAATGATGCTTCGATGATGACGTATGCTGCCGCTACTCGTACAATATTCATTCATTCATTCGTTCGTTGGTTCGGTCGTCCCTTCGTCCGTCCATGGTAAACATACTATAACCACGACAGGACTATAACCACGACACTAATGGATGCTGCTGTTGCTGCTGCTGATCAATGAATGCTGCTGTTGATTGCCTCTCCTCATTGCCGCCGCCGACGACGACGACGACGACGTTGTCCTCCACCATCAACATCGGCATCATCACCATCAACATCTCCATAACCACCATCAACACCGCCTCACTCTCCCCATCATCATCATCATCAACAACAACAGCGGAACCACCAGCACAGGCACTGCCGCCACCACAACCACTTGATCACGATCACTACCAACAACAACAGCAACAACAACAACAACAACAACAACAACAACAAAAAAACAACACCTCCAGCAGAAGAAGCTAAGTCACTCCTCACTCAGTCAAACTACTTCAGCCGGTGGGTGAGCGGGTGCACGGCCGGGCGGACGGGAGGGACTCTGGACGGCGGTTCTGCTGCTGCTGCTGCTGTTGCTGCTGCTTGATGCTGATGATCATGGAGTTCGTCGTGCTGCTGATGATGATGA
Organism: Dermanyssus gallinae; assembly: GCA_003439945.1. NCBI lineage: Eukaryota > Metazoa > Arthropoda > Arachnida > Mesostigmata > Dermanyssidae > Dermanyssus > Dermanyssus gallinae. Next base: position 106,826 of record QVRM01005356.1, read on the forward strand.
TCATAGAGTTCTTCGTGCTGCTGCTGCTGATGATCATAGAGTTCGTCGTGCTGATGATGATTATGGAGTTCGTATGGTGGTGGTTGTAGTGGTGCGATGGTTGTTAGCGGCGGCGGCGGCGGCGATGGCGGTAGCGGCAGCCGCCTGTGCATCTATTTGTCCGTCTGGCTGGCGGTCTATGAGTCTGTCAGTCAGTATGTCTTTCGTCGTCGTCCTTGTTGTCGTCGTCGTCAACAACGGTGGGTTCGTCCCACTGTCCATCAATCGGCGGCGAATCCCCTCCTAGCAGCAGCAGCAGCAGCAGCAGAGGAATAAGAAGAAACAGCATCAGCCCTCTCTCTTGCGGCCACTGCGGGCGGCGATGGCGGCAGCGGCTGCTGTCGCAATAGCGGCGGCCACAGCGGTGGAGGCGCCGCCGCCGCCGCCGCCGCGTCCGGCGGGACGAACATTCAAGATGGCGACGGCAGAGCTACTGCCGCCGCCGCCGCCGCCGAACCCGCCGGCGGCCACACTGACCGAGCCAGCGATGGTCCAACCGGCCCACCGACCGACCGACCAACGAAGGAATGATGGCCTAACCAATCAAACGGCGGATTGACTGACTGACAGACAGACAGACGAACGGACGGACGGACGGACGGACAGACTGTCCCACCACCGGGGCAGCCCTGCATCCACCGGTCACCCACCGACCATCATTTATTTGCTCTTTGGAAGAGTATACGATCCAACCAACAGCAAATTGGCAGTGCTACGACCGACCACCGACCGATACGATGCTACGACTAAGATAATAATGTTTGCGGTCGTCTACTACTCGTCGTACTACGATAATCTATTGGGCTTTATTGACTTATGGTTACTAATATATATATATATATATATATATATATATATATGTACACAAAAGGATTTCCATTATTGAACCAGTATAGTACGGTCATCGTCCAACCCACCGCCAACTTAACCCACACCTAGCAGAAGAGAAAAAAAGACAACTCGTCGCCGCAGGCCGCAGCAACAGCCGCAGCAAAGTCAACAACAACAGAAGCGGTAGCCGCGGGTAACCCGCTCGCCGGTTCTGCCGCTAGTTCTCGCGCCCACCACCGTAGCCGCCTGCTCCTCTTCTACTCCCTTCCTTCCATGCTCTGGCGGTGGCGGCAGTGCTCACTTGACAAGCAGAGAGTTGGGGTGGTTATGGCGGCGGTGGTGGTGGTGGTGGTGGTGGAGGTCTGATGGTAGGTAGGCCGTCTCGTTCTGGGTCAGTTGTGGCTGTGGTGGCTACTTCCCGCATCATCATTAATATTAGCCCATCATCATCATCAAGATGATCATCACAAACAATAAGAACGGTTACTCTGCTTGTGGTGCTGCTCTCGCTGCTGTTACGATGGTGGGTTTACGGCGGTAGCGGGCGGGCATATTAGTTACAATTTCTCCCAAACTGTGAGTGGGCTGTTGATGCGACGGTCCCGCCGCCGCCTCCTGCCAGGACGCGACGTCTCCTGTCGCCGTAAGCAGGAACAAACCATCATTGTAACTGTCGTAGCAGTCGCAGTAATAGTAGTAGTCGTACGGCCTAGTAATGCCGCACGGCGATGAAACAACCACCACCACCACAACAACAACAACAACGACGACGACCATTTCCCTTAGGAATATCTGTACCTCCCTCTCCTGCAGTAGTATAATCGGTACAAGCAGAGGCAGCATTAGGAACAACAACAGGAGAACCAGCGGCAGCACCAGCAAAAGCGTGGGGTACGATGTCAGCCGCTATCCTTGAACGAGATAGATGGCCGCTGTCCGTATCCCCCTTCGTAGCCCTTTCGGCCCTCCCTCCCTTCCTCTGTCTGTTTGTTGTTTCGGACTCGAGTCTTCACTCCCATCTCGCGAAGATAACAACAACACCAACAAGAAGAGCAACAACAACAACAACAACAACAACAACAGCAACAACTTACGGCGTCCACGACCGCTACCACCGCCGGCGGCTCCTTTTCTTCCTGAGTTGTGCCGCTGTCCATGATGATGATACTGATGATGATGCGGGCCTCTGGAGCTGCTCCGGGAGCTGTTTCTATCCTCCCATAACGATTGCTCCTGCTCCTTCTACAACTTCTTCTGCTGCTGCTGCTGCTGCCGTTGTCGTTGTTGTTGGCTCAAGTGCCTAGCGCCCGCGCCCCCGCTGAAGGCGTGTTCCTCTGGTTTGGACGGTTCGCCCCGCTTCACTCCGCGGCTCGCTAGCTTGTTGCAGCAGCCCCTTTGGCTGACAGAGGGCCGCGGTGGGGCAAAACAGAAGACGCCTAGGTGCATCATCGAACCCCCACCTGGCCTTCGTCTTTGGCCTGCTCAGAGGCTGCTGCTGCCACTACTACTACATACGCCGCCATTACCACATCACTACATGTCATATCGTGCTTTGCCCAGGTTCTCGTGCTTGCCACGGGTTCTCGTGCTGAACCGCATAGATGGGCCGCTTTTTCTAACAGACAAACGTAGAGACTGAGGACAGCGGTCAGCCAACAAAACTGCTCAAACTTCAAGGATTTGATTCCACATCGGTCCATTGTTTGCAGTTGCTGCCAGCCATTGTAACGTCGATTGCTCGTTTCTTTTCGTATTCAACGACGCCTATTCGTTAGCTGCTGCCCAAGCCGCGTACCGGTACAGTTCGATTATGCCGAGAATTCCCGCCTTCCTGACAAATCTTCTGTAATGGCCACACCATTGTCGTGCCGTCAAGGCGCGTAGCATAGGACTGGAAGCTGAGAGGCTTCAACTTCTTTAGCGAAAACCTTGCTACTTCTTCTTGGATTTGTTGTTTTCCTTTGGCCTTCTGTTTGTCCCTGTGCCCCTGCCTAGAATGGCCACGGGTTTATTTGGCTCAGTTGTAATGATGTATGTATGCCGCGGTACGTGATAGTACATCATTGAATGGCGGCCCGATTACACCCGCCAAACTTTCCCTTCTCTCTCTCTTTATCTATCTCTCTTCCCTAGTTTTCCCTGCTTTATTGACACAAACAACGACTAACGACGCTTGTTGTTTGTACGAATGTATAGATGTTTCCGTCAGTTGGAGGAGGGAATGTAAGGGAGCGGGTTGGACTGGCCCCGCAATACCGACCCACATTGTGATGAGGGTGAGGTCACGTGAGAGAGGTTTTTCTGTGACCGCGCACTTGGTACTGCATTTGCCAGCGGTGGTTCTTTTCAAAAACACAAAACAAAACGTGAACTGTCGATCCCGTCATCGTCGTCGATCGATCGATCGATCAGCGGGTCCAGTCTAACAAACGGCTGGCTTAAGAGTTTTATGAAAGGCGGGCTATGACGCGGTCTATGAGTCAAATAAGTCGCCTCTCGTAGACTCGCAGTCTCATCGTCGGCTGGTATTCGTTCCTCTCGCCATGTCGTTGCTTAGCAACGAGCAGCAACTCGCCCTCGGCTGTTTCTTCCCGCTTGTTCCCCATACCCCACATCCGTTCTCTTAGCTGCTAGCTCCGTTGCAACAACACGACCTCCGCGGTCCGCCCTCTACATGTCTGTCCGTCATCTCCGAGTTGTGAGACCGAAAGAGAGAGAGAGAGAGAGTTCGGTCATTCGAGTACGGCCGCGATCTTTTTCCCTCCTGCCGTCGGGTTTCCTCGCGCCTATTCCATTTCGCCGTTTCCCCGCCGCGGCCCTTCGTCCTTTCCTCTCCACCATGTTGATCGCCTCTTGCCCACTGTCTGACCGCCTGCCACCAGCGACTGCCTCTTCTCGGTTGTCAGCTTTTCAACCCACCGGCCGGCCGGCAGATTAACAAGGTGGCTGTCCATCCGTCCGTTCGTCCGCCCGTTTGTCTCTTTGTTAGCACGCTGCCGCCATTAAGGAGTCTAATGCTTGTCGTTTGTCAACTCGCAAACTACTCGAAAGCTAGCCAGCTTGGCAGTGGTATCGTTATTCGTCATCTTCATCTCATTTTTTAAGCCTTTTTTTCAGATTTAGTTGTTGTCCCGATGCTCTCATTCTTTTCCTCTGGTAGAAAGAGCTCATTTCTACGAGTCCAGTATCAGAACGTCGTGCGCTGTCTGATTAAACCTGGTAGAGGCTAAGTGATGACATAGCTCACCAGTCAGCAATAGGCCATAAGATAGGTGGGTTCAATTATGCCTAGAATTCCCCACTATAAATGTCAAAGTAATGGCCTATGCGGCCCTTTCGAGGGGCCCTTAGGCATAGGGCTGAAGCCGTGAGATGATGATCTTACCGCAGGCGGGCAGTTTGCCCTTTCTTCCACATGGACAGCTTCCCGACATCCCTTAGCAACCGTATTCGTATCTTCAAGTAGAATAAGATAGAAGAATAAAACAAAAAAGCTTGCTTAATTTTGCACTACAACATTAGCTTTTAAAAAGATCTGTAAAAATGTTTAAGTATCAACTACTAACCAATATGCCGTACATGTCACTTCCGTATATAGGATATCCAATATTCACCGCAAATGATTTAACTTAAAGTAAATATTGCATTGTAGTTCATTTATATTTCATTAACACAACACTTTCATTTTATAACAAATTCTAAAATCGTCTTGAAAGTGCTGGTTTGATTTTGTATTTATGTTTTGCGGATATAAATTTATCGTTTATTTCAGTCTGCACACGCAAACATGGTAATCCTTTAGTTAGCTTCTCAGGTGCATAGTCTGTTGGAAATAATACTTAAGAGATAATAGCAAACATGCAGTTTATCAGTCTGCTTTTATAGTAAGTCTAGGCTGGAGTATCTGCCGGTTGCAAATGCTGCCTCTCAACAAAGTGCTCTACCAAATGAGCTGAAATCTTAATCGACACAGTAATAGGAGGCAGTAAAAGATAAGAAGGATTGGAAACCACTACTTAGGGTTCATAGTGTCGTACTTATCACGGTTGCTAGAACATACAGGATGACGCAGACGAATGCTGCACTGGGTCGCGTTGCCCCCTGGTCATTCATGAATTTGCTTTGTCTGCTACCCTAATGCTTTAAACGCGAAGAGTTTGGTCAACGCAAAGTCGATTGTCTTTTTATACACACATATAAAAGCAACTCATCATCATTCGTTTTATCTATTTACACAATTGAGTTCAGCCGACTAAATACTTTCTTTATAAATATAATACAATTATATATTTTTATTCATATTGACTTTCCTATATACACATGGCGTATTCCCACCAGTGAAAAATGTAATAGCAAATCCACTTGGTTGAATCCCAGTTATTCGATTACGAGTCCTCATTGGGAAAACGCACACAAACAATAAAGGAAAAAAATCATTGGCACTATATATACACTATATAGTGTGTCGTGTCCATTTTTAGGATATCCATCTGGCACGGCGTGCTGAGATCAGCATTGACAAATTTAGTGTTATAATAGTGAATACGGACATTGCAGGTTCATATCGAAGCCACAACCTACGTCGAACTATTCATAGGATAAACTCAGTTACTATGTTATTATTATAATTAGTTTCCACTAGTCTATTTCCTTCTGTTATGGTGAGATGCGGCCTTAACGCCCTGGTGACCCGCGGAACTTCTGTCTCGGCTGCTTTCCAGGACCCCGGAACTCCAGCCTTGTTGAGCAGGGTACGCCTTGGCAGACACTGCTGCCAAGTAATAGAGGGCCACAAGCGAGAAAATGGCGCAGGTTGTCGCGCAAACACGATGAATCTGAAGCGACGCAATATAGAAAAATGCGCAATGAATATACATCCGAATAATAGCTTAACTTCTGATGCCGTTTCTTGATTGCCACTAAATCAAACATCGTTTATAATATCTTTTAGTGGACTAAATGCTAGTCCTAAAGTAATTCCTTTGTTTTCTTTGGCAGAACTTGCCTGCGGTATGATATTGAGCCCGGTTAGACATATCCCGCTTTATCCGAGTATAGACTGAGCTTCTGTCACTCGTCCTATGTTCGGTCTAAATGACTAAATTATGCTCACGCGCAGCATCTAAAAACCTGAAAGCGTGAGTAATCCGTACGATTAGTAGGCCTGTTTAAATTACTGTAGAGTAAACCGATTTGAATCGGCCCGCGTGGAGGTGAAGGTTAAAAATTCAACGGAGAGGCCGAAAAGTAAGGCAGGCATGTATAAGAATGAACGCAAAATAGTAGTGGCGTCAGCAGTGCGTGGTGGATCTAACGGCGATACTCGGCGCAGTCAACAGGAATCAACGTTCACGGCAAACAGACGTGACGGAAACTATGGCCGGGATAGACCCGGCCCATCAACCTACTTTGGAGAGCGCCTGGGGCACTGCTTGAGAATGAAGGGTCACATCTAGTACGGGGCCACACGGTGCCATGGGGTGACTGTCAAACGAGGCAGGGATGGAGCCCGAGAAGAAGGCGAGTCACACTCGTAGTACAGCCTAATGTAATACGCCAGGCTGAGGGCACGCTTTACCGTAAACCAAGGGTTTTTTTAGTATAGAGGAGTAACTAGAAAATTAGTTTGCACACACGAATAACACTGCAAGAAACTTGTTTGCAAGCGAAAGACTCCAACCCACTAAGAACAAGTCGTTTCCCCCACCGATACGATACATATTGGCGCGGGACAGCAGAAGAGCGACAGACCCAGCGGGGCCGTTTAGAATGCAGTAATGCGGGTTCAGGACTACGCCGGAGACAGGAAATATCTGGCATGCAACAGACGATGGTACCACGGTGGCCGAATAGGTCACATAGCGAAGACCTCCCGACGAAGAAAGCTTGACCCGAGAGACCTAGTAGGCGGAATAAAAGACGGATGGGCAGACGGAAACTCGTGGAAGGCAGACTGTAATTAGAACTGTATTTCCGCTGCCGCACCTCGACGGCTTAGTGTAACAACAACAACAAAAGCGCGAGATCATGATCGAAACTGGACCCGAGGTCGGCATCACATGGTGAACCTAACGACGAAGGCGAATAGAGGAGTCACCAACAATCACCGACTTGAGTTGGCAGAGGAGTCAAGAGATTTAACGGCATTCATAACTTCATGGGGGTTGTTTAGATTTAAGCGAGTGTGCTTTAGTCGGGCCGCATTCCAGAGGATGATGACAATGATGCTAGTCTTAGAGGGGTTGCGAAACCATTGCGATCAGAGGTTAGACTAGTTGTATTAGAGATGGCAATGCAAATGGCAGAACATTTGGCAGGTGAGAATGACACTAAACAATAAACGCGCCATTGGGGCCAATGTTGACAATTTTCTTGGGTACGAAGTGAGTGCAAACAGAACTCGTCCATGCAGCGACAATGTACAGGAAGCCAATGCGAATTTTTTTTAGGACGACGAAAAGTTTGTCTGAGAAGCGGAGCAACGGCAATCCTTTAGCGAGCTCAAATAGGGGTAAGCTCTTAAGGATTTAAAATCACTTATTGAAATTAAGTTTTAATAAACTTGATTTTAAATAAGTCAAAAACGTTAGCAATATATAACCTCGTCGAACTACCCATAAAAGCAAATTACGAATCGGACACAACGATTGGAGCAGTGCTGCTACAGGTAGCCCAAAAAACAACGGAGATATTCAACCGGTGGAAAAAAGGCACTCGTATGTGTTTTTTGCTAGGGATAAATGGCTCGCTTATCACTGGGGAAGACGGTTTAGGAACCGACCACTAGGCGACGATTGTATTACTTGAGGCCAGGGGGAGCGCCAATTAGAATAGCACTGTAGATAGAAATGCTAAGAAACGATAGCTGTGAATTCGAATACAAAGCAGGTAGACATACCAATGTTCCGTATAGGATGTAGAGACTCTCGTTAGGTATGCCGTTTGAGACCAGCAAGAAATAGAGCAGGTAGTGGCAGGCAGGCGAAGCGGTACAGCCAATGAACTTAAAAACACATAACTGACGGCTCGATAGTGGATAAAAAATTGCAGCACGTGTGTAAACTATGGATGGTTGGTCGGACAGAGGCAGAGCAATGCGGTAGACGGATGACGAAGAGGTAGAGATTGCTACGGAGAAAGAGAATGGTGAAGATAAATCATATCGCCAATAGGGTGTGAACCGACGCCCGCATCAGGCGAAGACCAGCGTATCTGACAAATACGTAGTGAACTTAAAAGCGGGAGGGGGGCGAGAAAGCAGAGTGAGCTGATTCGAATCGGCCCGCGCTGAGGCGAAAACCGGGTGAAGAGGAGCTAGCAAGGCAGAGGCCGAAAAGCTATGCAGTATGCAATAGGATGAATAAAACAGCAAGTGGGCGTGGTGGATCGGAAAAGCGGGAGTGTACATTTTGAAGTAGTCAGAGTAACTTGGTGTAGCGGCGACACCACAGTTACATAAAGAAATGAGTGAATAAACTTAGAGATGTTAGCCGCCTGAGAACCAAAGTCCCAGCTAAGATCGCCTGTCTGACACAGGTACATACCCAACGGCCACCAAGTGAAGTTTTTGTTCGAAATAAATTCTGTCATTTGTTGAAAGATATAATGCTTGACATTTATCAAGGCAGGCTTTCCGTACTACTCCTGAGGAGGCTGATGGCCCGCTGACAGGCCACCACCAGAGTACTACGGGAGGATTGCGAGGGGTTTTCGCAACGAAGTATACGGATTCATGCATAAACTGACGGCGGAAGCGGATTGCCAAAGGGCAATGAGATAGACAGACACCTAAAAATAACGTAGAATCGGACACTGCAAGGCCGAAGTTGTTCTTACTCATAGGTATTTGCAATGAGCAAGGTATCATTATATGCAACGTATGAAGCTAATTTGGTGCTTTTGTATTGATTAATTTCACAATTTTGCAATGCGTATTCTGGAGACCTACCTGTGCGAGGAGAAGAACGCTAAACACCAGACAACCTCCCACCTCTGGAAGTAATTTGCTCTGAAACGTCGAACCGAAAGCAGCCATCTCGAAGTTCGACACGGCGGTCAGCAACAGCACGAATACCCATGAACCTGCAAAGCCACCTGAATGGCGAAAACATCAAATTCAACATTTCCCTGAAGTTGTTAGGTTCATGCGTTTAACATTTGCCTGCTTCTTACATAGATGGCATCTAGCTCTCTACATACAGCAGGAGACGTAATAGACAGAAAATTTCAAGTAAATTTGGCTCTATGTACATAAGCTAGATTCCAAAAACCCTAATGTCAAACCAATAGTTTATTATCACGGATAAGCCTAATGCCAAATGAATACTTTTTGTACCAAGGCGCTTGCCTTAGGAAAGTTGCAGTAGTATCATACAATATGTACTATCATATATATATATATATATATATATACATCATATGTTATTCACCATAGTTGTTGGTAGTAGGATTGGATTGACACACATGCTTTGTTACGAAATTATAACAATATCTCGTTCACACGCGCCTGTGCGTCTATTGCCGAACATATTAGAACGTATATATATATATATATATACAGTCCCTGAAAAAATATAGAGCCACCCGTTTTTGCCACATTTCACGCCTGTATTTTAACCAATCGTGTAAAGATCACAGTGATACATGCACTCAGAATAACAACGAAGACTTACATTGACATTTGGGGTCTCGGATTACTTTGAACCACGAGATTTCCACATTTGGCACAGCTACACCGCGAAAAAATGATAATGTCACTAGCAAGATGCATGTCTTAACGAGTGAGTAAATTGACTTCGCCCACGATAAAATGTCATGGACCACTGAGTGCCCACGATACGATGTCATGGACCACTGAGTGACACAGAGTGCTCTGTTCGGATAAAAAACATTTAACTTTGATGAATCGGATCGATTTTACTATTATTCGCACGATGCCCGCAAGGAAGTACGAATTTTGTCAAAACGTCACTCAGGTGGCGGTTCACTGGTGGTTTGGGGTGCTGTCGGATATTATACAAAGTCGTTGATTGTGTTTTTAGACGGTCGTGTTTATTCGACGCGCTACGGGGATTTACTAAAAGAGCCATCGGCGCATTTTAAGCTGATGGGAGGGCCAGACTTTTTTACACACGATAACGCCCCGATTCACACCGCCAGGCTGATCGGAAGCTGGTTCGACCAACGTCACATTGAAGTCCTTCCCTGGCCTGCAATCTCACCTGATCTTAATCCAGAATGTGTGAAGCTGGCTCGAACAATAAGTTTACACCGATAAGAATAATTTTCGAGGCTTGGGACGAGCTCTTGCAAAACGTCATCCAAAATTTGTTTAACACCATACCAAACCGCACTTTTGAGGTTATCCGACTTAATGGGAAGTTCACTGAGTATTAAGTATAGTTGCTAAATGCCGTGAAAGTAGCCCAAATGCCGTTAATCCGCTTAATTCATTTGTTAAAACAGGTATCTTGCTAGTAGCCTTATAATTTGTCCGCGGTGTAGCTGTGCCAAATATGGAAATCTCGTGCTTCAAAGTAATCCGAGACCCCAAATGTCGATAGAAGTCTCCGCTGTTACTCTGTGAGCATGTATCACAGTGATCTTTACACGATTGGTTATAATAAATACGTGAAATGTAACAAAAATGGGTGGCCCTATATTTTTTTCAGGGACTGTATATATATATATATATATATATATATATATAGATGTGCCCACCAAGAATTGTCATGGCCCGGGTTTGCGTGAACGTAGCTCTAAATATTTGGAGACCCGCAAACAGTAAAACAGCCAGACAGGATGCCAGAAGAGCGGAGGCTCCATGCGAGCTCATCAGCACACCGGTTGCGGCCATCCTGAACCAAGGAAGTTGATCACTCCGATCACCACGTCCGACTCCGGCTGTTCTCGCTGCAGGATTCCCGTCGTTCATGATTGGCAGAGCATGATTTAAAAGCACACACACAAAATAGAAGAACATACGCTTTTCATTTTAATACAATGCGTATACATGCATTCATCCTATACGTAAAAGTAGATAACAGATAATAAATATCTGCACATGAATTTGATTTCTGCCGTGGGCGTCCTCCAGAAGCGGAAAATGTTTCCCAACTGAAATGTTATTTTTTGAGCAATCGGAATAAATTGTTGTTACGACGTGCAAGGTTTTGGGGAGATGGGAAGTATTCAGGTACAAAGTTGTTCGTCAGATCGTCAATTTCTTGTTTTAGGTCTTGTGCATCTTTCTTCAGAGAGTATATAGACAATATTGTGATGATTTATTAATCATTTACAATACGTTTGCACACTCGGCAGTGCTTGCCTAACATATATATATATATATATATATATATATATATCTATATATATATATATATATATATATATATATATATATATATATATATATATATATATATATATATATATATATCTATATATATATATATATATATATATATATCTATATATATATATACCTAATAATTGAGAAGGACAAAAATACGATACCTGCCATCATTGTGGTTCTTCTTAGTTACTAATGTCCCTAATTACTGTGAGGAGCACGGCTCTTCTCGCTGGACATGGGCGGTGATCACAGCAAGCCAGCTTTACAGCGACACTGTTGTTTAGTTGTTTAGACGTAGAGTGTCGAGTGGTATAATTTCTTGGTACGTTTAGCCAGCTGCATGCTTATAGATGAGCATCGTTAGCCATCACGTACAAGTCATACGTTTTTTTCCTATTACATTGTAAATGTATTCATTGTAATTAATTGTAACCAACGTTGGGAACATGACCCCTGTTGGGTCCCTGCGAACGTGTGCACAGTTACGAAGGGTCCAATGTAGTCATACCTTGTATGCAGCAGTTGTTGGAACGAAATTCGAAGCTTTATCACGGGTAGAATAGCGTTGCAGCGCATAAATGACGTAGACATGAGACACCCGCGGACAGCTGCGTCTGTTGATGCAGCGATCTCCTCCAGCCGTCACAGGCCGTGTGTCCGTGTGGGCACAGCGCCAGCTGACACAGTGATAGAACGAGGTTTGAGAGGTTGCGCAGACTAGTAGTTTGACCGGTGAGAACAGCAAGAATAACGTGAGCACCAGCAACAACAACAACAACAACAACAACAACAACAACAACAACAGCAAGATCAACAACAATTGCAACAATAAAAACACAGAAGTAGCCCGCTACAGGATGCTAACCGTTCAGTCGTATCGACACGAAAAGAACCAAGTGGAGAGGGCACATAGCGCGACCAGTGCACCCGAATAGAACTCAAACACACTCAGGCTGAACAAGACTCCTCTACAACGACACTCTCCCCAGCTGTTGACACAGCTCTAAACAAACAAAACGACGGAGCGACGGGTGTCAATTTGTGAAGAGAAGTTCTACCAGTAAATGAACAACTGAGAGGTTCTGAACGCTCTCTCGTCACTAGCTACCACCACACGCTATTCTCTACTACGAGCTATTTTGTTGAGCACATTCTTTCGTCTCGACTCGATAATTCGATTTTCCCTCACCTTCCTTACGCCGCTCGCTTTCTTCGCAATCTCTTTTGCTAAATTCGTGAAAGACAAAATACTTTCGCAATAAGGATTCCGGCCACCGGATCGTCCCACGGTGAACTTAGACAATCAGAAACGTTCAATGCGATTAGACAATGGATATGTTGTACCTTGGCGCCGAGCGCTAAAGCCGGACCCACATATACACAAGGAATTGTTGATTTTTGGAAATTAGCGCCTCTTGTGTGCGAATGAAGACGAGTTAATGTATTCTCCCCCCGGCGCCCTCTCACCTTACACATCCGCTCAATATATATATATATATATATATATATATATATATATATATATATATATATATATATATATATGTCGCCTTGTGACTCTTGAATTGATTGCAGAAAGCATAGTAGGCTACCAGAATTTGAAGCTGTTGACTATTGGATCATCAGCCATATAGCGAGGGGTGGTCGTCTGCTATGGTACTCTCTTTTGCTGGAGCTCGTGTGTAACCGCCAGCCTGGAGTCGGTCAGCACTCTCCCCTCGCTCAATCGAGCCGCTTCTGTGGCTGTGTTTGTTATTGTTGTTGTTTTTATTGTTATTATTATTATTGTTGTTGTTGTCCTTGTAAACAGTAAGTGGTAGATACATTTGTAAATATAGATATAGGAGTTCGGAGGATAGAGATCGATGCTATATAGAAAGAAGATGATGGTGGTGGTCAGAATCGTTACGGCCATCGGGAGCAGCAGAAACAACAGCTGAACATCATCGTGTAGCGTAATAATAATAATAATAGCGTAATACTATTAATAGGGTAGCGGGAGCAGTGTTCGTTCTCTGTTCTGAAACGGGTTCGTTAGGTGAGGTTCAGGGAGGTGAGGTGCCCGGCTAGTTAAACTACTTGCTTGTTTACCTTGAAAAATTGTTCCATCTGAGCTGAGACGTTTCGGGCGGGCGGGCGAGCGTCCCCCGGTGTTGTCCGAATTAGAGTTGGTGATATGTGGTAACTAGCTGGTGAACTAACTATATACACTAGTGATGATTGTCGTGCTGTTTGACGCTAATGATGATGATGCACGAATAACGCTGTGTCGATCGCGTTTAAACCAAACGACGCTGTCACCACGCACGCCAAAGCAACCGAGCAAGCAACAGCTGGACAAGAAGTGTCTGGACATTTTTCCAACAGCAGCCGTTCATTGCCGGTACGGGCTATTATTGTGTGGCGGCGCCACTTTTCGGTTTTGCCCCTCCAGCTGCTGCTGCTGGTGATGGTGGTGCTGGGGTAGCTGCTGTATTACACTTAAACTTTTACTATCCACTCCATTATTATTATCATCATCATCACCATCATCATCATGATATGAACATTTCATTCACATTCATACACAATTGATCCTATCGGGTATATATTACTGTCCTTATTCCTGATTTCCTCCATTACTCATGTAGATTGTTTGTCTGTGTGTGTGTGTGTCGATACAGGTGTAGCGCAGCTAAACCCAGAGCGAGCGAGCGAGTGAGCGAGAAGAAGAACTAGTGAGAGAGCGGGGAGAAGTCACAGCACGGACATCAGTGGACTCAGCTCAGAGCCAGGACAGACGAGGAAGAAGTCTTCACCGGATATACTCACCGCGTATATATCACACATGCCGATCGGCCGACCGAACCACCGCTGATTCACGCTGCTCTCACGAGACGGGCCCGATGTAACGAGGTGTAGTAACTAACTGAGTGAGTGAGTGAGAGATGATGCGCCGTAGTAAGCGCCTGCGATGACATGAGCCCGGCGTTCGTGTCCGCCGTTTGTCTATGCAGCACGCATGTATGCTGTACACGCGTACGCGACTCTACGAGAAGGCGGCGGCGGAGGAGGAGAAGGAGAAGAAGAGACAACTGCCCTACTCGAAGTGGAGAATGTCTCAGGCGGTGTTCTTCGGACTTCGTTTGCCGAGTTTTGTCTTCCATCACCGTCTGGCTTTGAGCAGCAGCAGAGTCAACAGCAGCAGCAGCAGCAACAACAGCAACGGCGTCAACAACGACGAATGCCGACGCGAGTATAGAAAAGCCTCTCCAACTAGCTCCAGATACTGGCCAGCTGTCACCGGCAAGCTACTACATTCTTCTCTACATCTCTCACACTTACAGGAGTTACAGGCGCCTTGGGCTAACACCCAACGCCGCTGTACCTGCTAGCAGGTATATATATATATATATATACATACATAGAGTGTCTATCAACCGTATGTATATATATATATATATATATACATACATACGTAGAGTGTCTATCAACCGTATATATATATATATATATATATATATATATATATATATATATTATTGACCTATGTCATATGCATACGTATCTATATATATATATATATAGGTAGATCGAATTTATTAATAATGCCAATGGAGCGACAATTGTCTCCCGAGAACGTGTGCGCCGTAAATGTTACTCAATCTCGTAAAGAGTGGGCTGAGACCACATTAGTAGTGTGCCCCGGACGGACGCAGCATTCCCGCGTTGAACGTCGAGATCGAGACGTTGTCTCAAGAAACCTGCAGATCGCTTATCACCAGTTGCCAGGTTTAACTGCTCGCCGACTCTGTGGAGAAGTTTGCGGGTGATGTTTCCTGGGCCGCCCAGGGTTTCAAATGCTAGCGGCTGAAACTCATGTGGGTACCCGATGGAAGCGTATTTGGCAAGCTTTCTTGTCTCGGCTAGACTGCCAGCGTAGCCTGCCGAGACCGCCCCGCCACCGACCATTGAGGGTGCTAATGAGTCGGTGACTGTGGCGTCCCAAACAAGCATCTTTCCCCTACTGAAAGGGGTAAGGGTCATCCCATCTGGGCGCTTACCATCTACGGCGGAGAGACCTTGGGGCTCTAGAATGCAGGGGTATCCGCATGATCGAAGCGCTCGGCTGAAGGTGTCGTTAATACCGGCATGTCTGGCCCGCCGTCCGGCGCTTATGATGCACGATAAACCGTGATGCGCTAATTCGTCTACAGGTTGACCGCATCTGCATTGATGAGGAGTGACGAGGTCACAGCCAAGACGAAGACCTGTCGCAATTCTTGTTGTTTCATTGTCCAGGAGAGTGCCCAGTGGGGCGCTGGGAACTGCATGCAACCAAGCTCCGGATCCCTTGGCAGCGACCGCTTGGAGGCGAGCCTTCGTGGAGTTGTCGGCAGCACCTGCGAGTAAGCTGCAATACGCTTCGTCGTATAAGAACGCGCTCCAGTCCCGCTGGCTCAAAGGGTTATCCGGAACGCCCCTGCATACTGTCTTTAGTTCTTCATGTAAGCGTCCCTTGAGTTCGTTGTACTGAACAATACCGGCCTCGTCTAATAGCGCGGTGGCGTTGCTCTCTGACCGGAAGAGGGAAGAGACTATCGCTGGCCCAGCCGAGACGAGCGGATCCGGGATTCCCAGGCCCCCCTTTGAGATTGGTAGTTGAGCCTGCTTTCGAGCGGAAGGTGCCAGCGATAGATTGAGAAGAGACTCGAGGCTGTTCACAGTCAACTCGTTCAATGCACGCAGATCCTCTACTTGTTCTGTTAGGTTCGCTCCGCGGAGAAGATGGGTGACCCTGGTAGCTGAAAACGAAGATCGGAGTAAGAAAAGGGCGCGGTGGGCACCAAGCGGGGCGAGGTTGTCGGCGACGTCCTTTAGCTTGTTTTGCCACTTTGCCAGTGCGCGCGTGAGCCCTTGCGGTCGAAGCGGGACTCCCAGCAGCTCCAGGTCGCAGTCAAGTGTTACCTTACATCCCGGCAATAAGGTCTGTAGAGTGTCAAGGTCAGGAGTCTGTGTGCTGCTGCCTGTCACATAAATCTCGCATTTCTCTGGGTTTAGTTCTAAACCCGAGCTTGCACGAAAATCAAGCACGCGCCGAACGTCGTCAGCAACTAAGTCCGCATCGCCTCCTAGCACGCCATCATCAAGGTACCAAACATTCAGCGGGCTGTTGAGGGAGTCGACTAGGTCTTTAATGCCTAGGCAAAATAAAAGGGGAGCCAAAGGATCACCCTGTTGCAGTCCCGTAGCCGAAGCTATGACATCATCTGGGAGAACCAAGCAGGAGGCGTTACGGTACGCCTGGTTGAAGTAATGCGATAACTGGGGACAATGCTTTAAGACCGCCTTTAAGAGATAGTCCCGTCTTAGAGAGTTAAAAGCGTTTTTAAAATCCAGTTTTACAAGGACCCCAGGGAGCGTGCGTGAATCAATAAAAGCTCGGGTGGCGTGAATAGCGGCCTCAGCCCCTGCTGGTGTGGCAAACCCAAGCTGATGTAAGCCTATCGCCTCGCGAATCGTCTCCCTGGTTCGATTACAGGCAATTTTTGCAGCCAGCCTGCGCAAGGTAGAGGAGCATGCAATCGGCCTTACCGACCCGTCTTTCTTCTGTAAGGCGAAAAGCCTTGCCCCAAAGATTATGGGCAGTAGTTGAGGTGGGGGGGCGCCCCACAAAAGTAAGTCAACAACTTTGGCCAGTGCACTCGCCAGTCGGCTTGCTGTGTCTCCCAGGGTTGGAGAAAGTAGGTCCATGAGCAATCTGGGTCGGATAAAATCCAGTCCCCCGGCGGCACTCCGTGAAAAACTTTTGACTGCGGCTGTTACTTCTTCTCCAGACGTGGTACAAGGGAGTGGAAGGCCGGGGGAGGCTGGCCAATCTAAGTTTGGCGGGGCCGGGGGGTGTTTATCGCGGAGAGCTGTCAAGTGATCTGTGCTGGGAGCCAGCGCGTCCGATGATCCGATCAGTCTCGCGGCCCCTGACACGTCACCCTCCGATAGCTTGAGAATGGTCTGGCGGACACGATCATTTGTAAACGTACGGGTTCTCGCGGCGGCCGGGGGTAAAATCTCGGCTAGGCGCAGCCCATTGGAGAATTCACGTAGATTGTGACGGATAATAACGGAGAGCGATTGTGCGTCGTTGCGAGTCGTAGGAAGGCGGAGAATCACTGGCACGAAGGAGAGGAGCGCACCCCATGCAATGTCGTTATTATCGGCTGAAACTTCCAATAGGACCTTTGTTAGAGCTTCCGCTACCTGTTTCCGAACCGCTTTTGGGACGATCCTTAAGAGTCTCAACCTCTTCGCTGCACCCTGAATATTTTCGATGATACGGGCGGGTTGCTGTGTGTTATTATCGATTGGCATGTGCGAAAGTAGAGATAAATTACTAGAACTTGATGGGTGTTTGGCTGTTATGTGTCTAGTGAGTCCTCTTCTTGTGTATAACCCGTTGCAGAAAGGACAGGCTATTCGCTCTGACTGTGTCGACAACCCTGACTCGCCACTGGCTATATTATTTGAGATATGTTCCGCCATTATTGCATTATGTGTTTAAGACTTTCCAACACTGGTAGTAGCTGCAGAAGGGGTTCTAAAACTACCACTAGGGCTCTAAGTTGACCTAACAGGTCAGAACCGCCCCCTGACACGACTTGCGACAAACGAGTTACAGCGTCGGCCGTGGTCAGGTTTGACCGCGCGAATTTGGGTGTTCGACGCGCCGGGGTGCGTGTTAATCGCCGCCTTGGAGCGAGCACTCCTTTGTTGGCGTAGGGTCTCCCCGTGCGCTTTTTAGGCTTCTTGGCGGGAAGTGGCCTGGGTGCAGGTAGTAGCAACTGCGGGTTAGGGTCTTCGGGCGACTGGGTAATCCCGCGAACAACATTGGCGTACGTATGTTGCCCACTTGGATGTTGCGACGTGGCGTCTAATCCAGATGTGGGGGTTATTCGACTGCTGGTGATCTCCGCAGTTGGGTGTGTTACCCGAACCTGCTGCAGGGTTCTGGCTTCAAGGAGCAATCTGTTTCTTTCTCTGAGATAGGCCAGACGGGGGCAGGACGGCGAGCCAGACGGGTGGGCACCCCGACAGTTGACACACTGTGTCTGGTTGGTGCAGCTTGCGGCAAGGTGGTCTTGACTGCCGCACTTTCTGCAGACTTGCTGTTGCGTGCAACGCTCCGCGAAATGTCCTGGCCGTAGGCATTTGTAACAAAGCCTAGGCTGGTCGGGTTCAAGCACGACATGGTGTGACTGGAATCCCAAGAATATTGAAGTGGGTGGTTGTCGGGTAAACAACAGAATTACTTTGCCCAATGGGATCCTAGCCCCAGAGTGAAGCCGCGTAAGTCGTTTTACATGGACGACACCCAGCGGTGTTAGCTCCTTCAAAATTTCTTCCTCTGTAAGGCAAGTTGGAACTCCTTGAATTGTCGCCCTGAATGTCGATAATGATGGGCAGTGGGCTGACACCAAGAAGTCTCCGAGTTTCGTTACCGGTAGGAGCTTCTGAGTAGATTCTATATCGGGAAGCCACACTATGATCGACTTTCTGTCCCCGGATATCTTGGACTTGGACGACAAGGCATAGATGTGCTTATATATAGTTAGTAATGAACCTTCGGGAAATTCTGCTTCATTGCACTCCGGCGTCTCTTTCCGTCTAATGACTACTTTGAACGCACCCACCGAACCCGTTGATAAATCTTCCTTAAGTTTCTCTAAGTTTCGTTGTTCTCTTGAGAGGGTTTTTTTCTCCCTTCTTGATGTGACGGTCACAAACCCATCATTTGGTGAATCCTCCTGAGCTTCGGCCTCGCTTTCTGGCGGCGAAGCTGGCTTCTTTCGCTTGGCGCCAACGCTTGGTTGGTATGCCGAACTCGTTTCACATGGTGTATCCGTGTCCGTCGTCGCAGTAGGTCCGATGTTTGCAGTCGTTCTCGTTGTTGGATGTTCGTTGGGCACTGGAGACGCACACTGTCGTAGGCGAGCTATGTCCAGGGTTGGCGGAGGCGGCTGCTTTTCCGAGTCGTCGGGTGGCATTTTGATGTTGCTGCAAGTTCTCGTAGTAGCCGACTTGATAGTTGGCCGAATTATATTTAAGCACTGTGGTACGCTCCCACAAAAAAAAAAAATTAAAAAAAAAAAAAAACAAAAAAAAACGCTCGCTGCGGGTTTCGAACTGAGACCGTTGGGCTGGCAGCTCGTTGCGCTACCGCCTCGGCCGTGTTCTCCGTTGCCACCAACGCACACCTTAGCGTGTGGCTCGCACGCACGATCGTTGCCACATGTAAACAAAGATGATCTGCACTTCTGTCAATAGAACGAACACGAATAGCCCGGCGCGCTAATGGATATTATCACTCCTAGGCACGACCTGGGCTATAGAAACACTTCAGGGCCTACAATGCACAGCGCTCAGAACTCTGCAGCTCCGACAATTACTGTGCTAAGAATCACTGTGGATGAGACACTCAAATTTGTTAAATGCAACCAATTTAGAAGAGCACATCAACAGCACGACCGCTCTTCACGAAATCGAACGCGAGAAAAAATGTATACATACATACATACATAGAGTGTCTATCAACCGTATGCACTTATTTTAAGGTTAAGTAGAACTCTGCAAGAAAATAGTTTTTCCCAATGGAAGGAGAGGCGGTATTGTTTAGAAGTGAAGTTATGGAAGTACTTATTTTGCTTTTTTTCCATACATAGTTGTGCGAAATGTACGTTTGCGAAAGAACCAGTCAATGCATGAAGGAAATTATTCTCTTGGCGTGTCCGGCGGAAAATTCGGCATAATCTGACACAAGCTAGGGAAAGGCGAATAGCTGAATTGAGGGAAGTCGATATGCTGTTATGTCTTACAGCCATAGTTGTTATGTTTTATATTGAAGACTTCACCTTTAGAACCGTAAAATGTTGCCAAGATGTTTCCGCCTCCTCCTTCCATTGGGAAAAATATTGACCTACCGAGTTTTACCAAACTTCAAAACATGTACCTAACTTTCTCATACACCCTTGCCGAAGCAGGCCAAAGCATACATGCCTTCGCTTTCGATATGGCTGTTCAAAAAGCCTAGTTACTCGCCAACTAATTAACGCAGCACCATCACTTTGGTACAAAAATAATGGGCATTCAATTTGCTAATGCCTGACAGTAGTCTTTTGGGCTTACATTTGTGTTCGTAATGGCATTTTTTACGGTTCTGCACGTAAAAGCTTTAACGTAAGACATAACAACGAATCGACTTTTTATGACTATCTTTACCACACCAATTATTTAAGATTTGTATGTAAAAACCTCCACGGAAAGCGAGTAAAAGTCGACCTTTCGGGACTGCATTAAAAGTTGTTTTAAAATCAATAACTACTGCGTAAGTCACGTTCTGTTTTCCGGTCTCCAGATGTTTTATTAAATCTACGCGTTAGTTTTCTGGCTTGGTAGTGTTACCATTTCCCTTAAAAGTTGGCTGCAGAAGATTTTTCGTCTATTGGTTTGGGACTGCGCCTTTATTAGGACAGGTGTTGTGCATCTCCGTGAGGGCAGCGATGGTTACCGAAATTGCAGCTTTGAGATATTCGTAAACAATCTGGTCATGTCCGGCAAACTTTCCATCTTATATTGTCATCATACCCTGAAGGACCTCTTGTTCTGTGAAGTCACTCCACGGCCCATCGTTCTCATGTTCTCTCTCTCCGACCGGCACAGTCACGGGCGAATATTCCCTTAGAGTATTCTTCGACGTTAATTAGTTTTAGGGCGTTGTGGAAAGAGAATTTAATGTCGGTGGAGGCTTTCCCGAAGAATTGCATTGGACATTTTGCGTATATATATATTTATATATATTGTTGGCTAATGCGAAATGCATTTACGCACGAGAATCACAAACCTGAAGCTTGTGGGACTCTCGATGTCAGTTTTCATCCAACTGACTGGGTACTACTTCGACGCGGCGCTCTAGTTTTGGTTCCACATGTGCCCTTTATTTCTAAAAGTGTGTAAAGTATTCGAGGGAGTTGGTCACATCATCGGTCTCCTTTGTGTCACAGAGGACGCAAGTAGCAAGCACTTGGAGCTCTGCATGTTCTCTATCCATACTCTAAAAAGCATCGGTAGTTCGTCAGGATCTGTGTAAGCCAGATAGGCTGCTGTTAGGTCACTTCTCCGTCTCTCCTTGTGTCAAGCCAGGGCCCGAAACCCGGTATGAGTTTCCTTGTCTAGTCTCCGCCCCCCCCCCTCTCGGACTTTTTTGCACTTGTTTTGCTGTGTGTTGTCTCTAGCCTCTATCTGAGTAAGCGTCTCGTCTGATGCTGGAATAGACGCCGGTTAGACGCTGGTCAAAGTGGACACCTTAATACCGGCTCACCTTGTTGGTGCTTCCTGCACTTCTTTTCTATTAGCATTTCTGTTTCTCTGTTTATTTTCTAGGGTCAGCCTCGAGTGTTGTCTTAGTTGGCCTTGTCGTCAAGTTTCACCTTTTTGGCCTCATGGTAACCCATCCGCGAACGCCACCGTTCTGCAGCTTTCAGCATCTCTAAGACTGTCTAGTATCACATTCCAGTGATGTATGGAGGTTAAGGCATTTTTGACGTCCAGCTTCTTTGCGTTCCTCGTTAGTCACCTGTAATACACAGCTCGACGCTGGAGGACTGAATCTGCCTCTTCTAAAATTAAATATTTTTCAGAGAGGAGCCCTCTTTTTTCAATGTTGCCCGTTAATCTGCTTCAATATGGATCGTAGGCTTTCCGCACTACGCTAAACACAAGGAAATCTATAGGGGGTTGGTAAATTCATCGGCTTTCCCTGTTTGGTTACCAGTAACCGTCTGGCCTCCTTCTTTGGGAATAGTCTCTCGATTATTAGCTTTTTGGCCATTTGGAAGAATGCCTCAGTATATTCTAGCGACACGTTCAAATCTGCCAACTATTTACTGCTAACACAAGTATGGATATATATATATATATACATATATATATATATTATTTTTTCTAAATTTATTTGAGCAATTTCAATGATAATATCTTTTTCTTGCAGTTTAGAATGTTTATCGGTCTGTAAGACGTTTGCTCGTGTACCGTTCTGCACTGTTGCATCTAAATATATGCATATATATATAGAATTACAAGGTATTTTTACCTTATCTTGCCTGACCAGATGGATACGACCAACGGAACCCTGACCGATGGGAGTTTCTCGGTCGTCGAAGCGGGAACAGCGATCCAACAGCAACAACAACATTTCATCGTCACCACGGACACATCGCTATCCGGTAGGCTTCTTGTGTTCGCCTTCTATATATATATATATATATATATATATATATATATATATATATATATATATATATATATATATATATATATATATATATATATATATAAACATATATAGATATATATATATATAAACATATATAGATATATATACCTTGTAATCCCTATTGCATCCAGTTGACACATATTATTTTCTATTTGCGCTGACTCTACGACCAAAGCTGCTTCAACCTACCTATGTCTTAAGCACGTGGAACTACGATGCATTAGACGGTAGCGTCCTAAGCGAAATATTTTCTGTGCTTCTTTAGAGGTGTTTGTAGGACGTTCGGTCAACTCGTTGTTAACCTGATCGACATCTCGCTCTTCCGAGAACTTTTCCTTCCTATAATCGCACGGAATTCAGTTCAATTATTGTAATAAGGAAGGGCATATCGTTTAAGCGTATTGCGCACGTATGATATATGGTGAAGAATCATTTCTCAACGTCTATATATATATATATATATATATATATATATACGACTTGATTGCTGTAGACTTAATATATGTGTCCGATGGTTGGGAGTTCCGATGGATTGCTGAAACAAACCTCGAGCGTATATGCCTATTCGATTGCTAACGCATAGGACTAGCTCAAGCTGTTTTTTTTTTATAATGGAAGGTATGCTTTTCCGTATTTTTCTGATGTCGTAACCACTTTATTTTGTGATTTCATTCAGAGGCACCATAACGCTTGCCCTTAAATAGGAACCTTCCCTGTTGCTAATTTGTAACGCTAATTTTAAAGCACCGCGACCTCATATATATATATATATATACAATTCCTGAAAAAAATATAGGGCCACCCATTTTTGTTACAATTCACGCATTTATTATAATCAATCGTGTAACAGCGGAGACTTCTATCGACATTTGGGGTGTCCGATTACTTTGAACCACGAGATTTTCACATTTGGCACAGCTACACCGCGAAAAAAATTAAAGGCCACTAGCAAGATTTTGGATGACGTCCGGCAAGAGCTCGTCCCAAGCCTCGAAAATTGATTTTTTATCGGTGCAAACTTATTGTTTGAGCCAGCTCCACACATTCTGGATCATATTAAGATCAGGTGAGAGTGCAGGGCAGCGAAGGACTTCAATGTGACGTTGGTCGAACCAGCTTTCGATCAGCTTGGCGGTGTGAATCGGGGCGCTATCGTGTGTAAAAACGAAGGTTGGCCCTCCCATCAGCTTAAAATGCGCCGACCGCTGTTTTAGTAAATCCCCGTAGCGCGTCGAAGAAACACGACCGTCTCAAAACACAATCGACGACTTTGTATAATACCCAACAGCAGCCCAGGTCACCACTGAACCGCCACTTGAGTGACGTTTTGACAAAATTCGTTCTTTCTTGCGGACATTGTGCGAATAATACTAAAATCGATCCGATTCATCAAAGTTAAAGTTTTTTCATCCGAAAATAGCACTCTGTGTTACTCAGTGGTCCATGACATCGTATTGTGGACACTCAGTGGTCCATGACATTTTATCGTGGGCGAAGTCAAGACGAGCTTTCATCGGTCAGCCGTCAATCGTTGTTTTTTTTTGTGTTTTTTTTTACCAATGTGTTTTCCTGAGGAGGCTTTGCACTTTTCGCACGTTCGATTGCACATCGGCCGCCGCCGCCATTGCCCTCGCCAAGGGCACAGAGTGCGACGCTTCTTTCAGAATTGCAGCTTGTTTGGTTCCGAAATAGAATTTGGACGCCAATAACTCTTTTTTTGCGGCGTATTTTTTACCTAAATTAACAAAGTTATTTAATTCTTGGGCACAACGCTCCAATTGACGGGAAAGTTTGCCATTAGAGAGGCCGATGTCCTTATAAGCCTTGATGTGGGCCTTTTCCTCACCCATGAGGCGCCAGCCTAAGCCTATCGTTTCAACAAAGAAAAAACTTCTAGTAGGAGGTCTGTCTTTGTTTCTGTCGAGCCGTTAAATGAGCCCAAACGCCGTTATTCTGCTTAATTCACTCGTTAAGACACGCATCTTGCTAGTGATAGTATCATTTTTTCGCGGTGTAGCTGTGCCAAATGTGGAAATCTTGTGGTTCAAAGTAATCCGAGACCCCAAATGTCGATGGAAGTTTTTGTTGTTACTCTGTGAGCATCTATCACCGTGATCTTTACACGATTGGTTATAATAAATGCGTGAAATGTGGCAAAAATATGTGGCCCTATATTTTTTTCAGGGGCTGTATATATATATATATATATATATATATATATATATGTGTGTGGATTCTAACAACATATGGATTTATATATTTGGTGTGCAAATTGCAGGGACAGATGGCGAGGAAACGCAGAACGCGCTTGGAGACACCGCCTCAAATGGAGATATCGGGCCCCTCAGGGAGCAGGACAGGTAATCCGGCCGATCGCGAACAGATTTAGTTAAGTCATGTAGAGAAGTAAAAGAACCATAATAATATTGGTAGCAGTCGGATACATCGGATGTTATGCGAACTCTATCTACACTGTGTACGTGACTGTGGCGAGGCTGTGTCTGTTTCAGTGCATACAAGTATATGGTATCTATCAATATCACATTCTCTACAACCAAATCTACAACCACCGACCTCAAAACACTGTTAACTCAAACGCATGTGGTAATGGTAGCCGTGCCATGTCACTTGGCAATCTTCTCGTGCTTGGTGCATCTGGGCTTCTATTTTTCATCTGTTCGAGTCAAACGCTGGTCCGTCCTTGTAGTTATTGAAGGCAAACTTCACGTTGCGTCTCTCCCGAAACTCTCTATATACTGGGAGTATAGCGCCACTAAGCGGTAGTTCGTCTTGGGCGGAATTCTATGTAAGGGTTTGTTCGCGGCATAGTTCAAGCGCGAAGGTGGCAGATGCATTTTTAATAGACCTAGCACGCGTTTGATATAACATGCCTTTAAACGGTCCAGCCTTTGCAAATTGCTCATTGTGGGAAAAGGCATAGGACGGCCGTATCGTGCAATAGGGACAATTTTCAGCCTGAATTTATTAAAAAAAACTTTCTGGGCTGACTCTCAGCCAAGATTTAACGTCCATGAGACTGCTTTTCGCATTGCTTCATAGACGGACCCCCATTAATACAAATGTGCAACGGTGGGGCTCGGACCCGCGCAACTATGTGTATCTTCTAGTCGCGAGGCGCAGGCGGAATGCATCACGCCACCGGGCTCGACAGCCTGAATTTATTTAGCGCTGTCTTTAAGTCGTTATCTTGAAGTTCACAGGGAAGCATGACAGTTGCCATTGCCCCGGCTAGTACTATCTCGACACTACATCACTGCTAAAAGAGAGTCGTGAAGAGAATGCAAACCCGAGGTAAGGAAAGTGATTAACTATCTCCACTGCGCATTGGTGGGCTGCGGCGTATGTCCCTTCTCAGCTAAAAAACAGACTTTTGTTTTAGCTATGTTGATTGTCAGCTTTTCTCATTGCATCAAGTGATGTAAGTATATTGTACTGAGTGCTTGCCAGTGCGATTCCTCGGTAATCCCTCTTTTGTAGATTTGTAAAATGTGTTTGCTACTTCTCAACGTTTGTATAAGTTGCAGGCGTTGCTTTGCTTCGTAGTGGCGCTTTTCTTGGTCTGCTCTATTTTCCGAAACACTCGCTTTATTTCTGCGAGTTGGCTAAATCCATAGGGGCTCTTGTCGTCATGGCTGCATATAATGCGCTTTATCTCGTGAGATTCTGCATCAAGCCAAACATTGTACGTGTTTGTTCGTGACTGCCCATCATATTTTTGTTTTTTTCGGTGGTCATCGGGTCGCATAAGTTCTATGGCCTCTTGGAGCATGTGCGGGTTTATTGTACGGCTTAGCTGTGGCACGAGTACCACTGTTGTTGGGCTTTGAGTGCGCGTGAGTGCTCACATTTTACTTGACGATGTTTGCGGTGGGCTAAAGGTGTGGACCTAGCTTCACAATGTGGCACGTTGATGACGACCCAACGTCGACAGCCCTTTCAGCCGTTCCAGCTTTGGTATGTAGCGATCTTACGGTCGTTCTCTATTCGAAGTCCCAGGGTTTCTATTTCTGCCGTGAATGCTTTTAGGTGTTCAGTTTTCTTCGACAAATCACAGTTTGCGTCACCTGCGATTATATTGTGTGTATTCGTATTTTTACATAGCATGACGCATTCTCCTATTTTATGTAACACATCTGCGACTTGCTTTTCAGGACTATATATATATATATATATATATATATATATATTACGTAGTAGTTGCTGATTTCAAACACGATTTCTCGCGATGTGCACCGCAATAACCGTGTCCGCTCAATGGTCCTTACCGCCACACAAACATTCCGGTTTGGTTGCTTTCTGCCCTATGGCTTTACTGC
The DNA here is from genome assembly GCA_003439945.1 of Dermanyssus gallinae. Lineage (NCBI taxonomy): Eukaryota > Metazoa > Arthropoda > Arachnida > Mesostigmata > Dermanyssidae > Dermanyssus > Dermanyssus gallinae. The sequence continues at coordinate 133,692 of QVRM01005356.1, forward strand.
TTGAGGGTGGAACATTTTATGTTTTGGGACGGTGGTGTGATTTGTGCAAACTGCAAAGGCCTTGCACGGAAATCTTATTATGGTGGTGCGTTTGCCAGTTTGTTTTATTCGGGAAATACTGCACAGTTAAGCGAACCCACGTCTGCGCACGTTGCTGTATAGTAACGGCTACACCTCTACCGCATTTTCCGCTACCGAGATACCGCGGCTCATTGTTGGAAATTGGATATATCTATTGCAGAACTGACTGTTCTGATATTTTTTCAAAATTGGGAGCAGCGGCTCGTTTGCTTCCTAGTGTATAGAGTCTCCTAAAAAGCTTTAGTTGTTGCAGACACGGGTGGCCGAGTCTTACCGTTAAATGTTCAGCCAGGATTTTTCATGCCGCATTGGCCCGCGGCGCCCCGATATTTTCCTAGCCATTGCCGCAGTTTATTCTGTGGTTTGACATGGTACCCAAATTGTTAAACCCAGTTCCTAGCACATATTTTTGTAATGAAAGGTTTCAAGCTTCTTACGCCAAATCCATATAAATGATTGACCGATTGGATCTTTAACAAGAAATAAGGATTCGATTTCATTCCAAATAAATGGCAGAAATGGCGACAGCATTTCCGTGCATATGATATAGTTTTATATGTGTCTATAGCCTATAGAAATGGCCATAGTCTTGTCAAGGGGAGTCACACAGAGACGGAGACTGAAATAGTTCAGCCTGTGTAAACTAGTGTAAGCCCGGTTTTCTCTAATCCTAGATAATTTTAAAACGGGAATGAAATTCCTATCTAACATTCATTTAGCTAGATAGAATCCATGCAAACTGAACAGCAGCTCAGCGTTAATTTTGTTAAAGTGAAGTAGTGCACGAATAAACAGACAGATGGTGTGAATGTTTATTGCCGTTTACAGGTTTCTTCCGATCGCGAACGTCGTGAGAATCATGAAGACCGTCATTCCCAAAAGTGGCAAGATTGCCAAGGACGCGAAGGAGTGCGTACAGGAGTGTGTCTCCGAGTTCGTTAGCTTCATCACGTCCGAGGCCTCCGATAGGTGCGTTTCATTGGCCGACCCGTCAATTGTCCTCAGCCTTTTAGAGAACGTTGTTTCCCGTTTAGTTTATAGTTCGGCCGGTAGGAATGCATATCGAAACAAGTAGTTCAGCAAGCTAGCTTCGAAAGCCCCACATTGCCCCGTGTGACTAACCGAACTAAACGTACTTACGACATTTTACATAAGCCTCCAAACAGTCCTCTTGTAGGGGCATCCGAACGACCTAAATTTACAATGTACGTAAACTGGTTGATAAAATGTGTTGGGGTTAGCGATTTTGACTTCAAACTGTCCTTTTATAAATGTACCGTTCCTTACCTTAGATCTGAACTCCAGATGGAAACTATATTATTGGTTATTAATTTTAAGCACTCAAAAGACTTTCACATCGGCGAATGCCTAATACCTTGAGTGCGCTACGCCAGAGACGTGGGCGAATTGGATAGAGAAACCTGTTATTCATTTGCAAGAAGAGATTTGTGACTTCTAATAGTCTTATTTTTACAAACGCATTTTCTGCATGGAGGCTATGCAATTGAATACATTAGACACTCATAAAATTATATAATACTAGTGGCGAGTTTAATTATACTATATGACGGGCAAGTTCGATAAAACATTTTTAATCATGTGAGGCAAAGGTGTTTAGAGTCACGCCTATGCTGAAAAATAAATATTATGCTAAACATGTATTGCTACCAAAAGTGTGATCAGCGACATGCGGATGACGAAGTTGATATGTATGGGCAGAATTTCAAGATTATGATGTTTGACTGGGAATCGCACATTGGAAGCGGTCAACATTGAAGCAAACTTGCATGTCACTACGCTCCTGTATATCACGGCGCAACGCATTAAAGCAGCCAGAATACATATCTGCAAAATGTAATTTTTGAGCCGTTCGAATACAAAAGGCTAATAATATGATTGCTACATTTATTTACCCTTATTTAGGTAGTTGACCGTAAATGCAGACGCCAGTTAATTCGTAGCTATAAGAACATTTCTCATTTAGTAATGGATTAATTAATTTTAAATGACTATGGTTATAATCGTTTCGAATGTATGATTGTGTTGAACATTGTTTTAAATCGCATCTAGGTGCCACCAGGAAAAGCGAAAAACAATCAACGGCGAGGATATCCTATTTGCTATGCAGAGCCTCGGCTTCGACAACTACGTCGAGCCCCTCAAGATTTACCTCCAGAAGTACCGTGAAACTGGCGTCAAGGTATTTATGGTTTAGATTTCATCTATGGATGTATGAATGAGCATTTAGAGGCAGAATATGTTGTTATATATATATATATATATATATATATATATATATATACTAAAATGTATTACATGTACATTTATTTGTTTCATGTCTGACTAGCCTGTGGAGGGCGGCGGAGTTGCACAGGGCGCTGGAGTGGGCGAAATCGCCCCGGTCGTCGTTGTGAGCAGCGCAGGCGACGTCAAGGAGGAGTTTGGCAGCGCGGCCGGGAGCAGGGCTGGTGCCGGTAGCGGCGTTGTAGCAGACGCCAGTGGCGCGGTCCCACAGAGTGCGCCCGGCGGCGCCGGAGACGCAGCGACTGACGCTGGCGCTATGGACGAATTGACCGGCGTGGCAACAGATTCGTTTATTACAGTCGGCACTATGCTCGAGCAGGACAGCTCTCAGCATAACGTCATTTATACGGCGGGTTTTGGCGACTTTTGAAGCGGCGTCGGCGGGCGAAGTGCATCGTCCAATGATCTCCACAATCGTCTACCACATATATATATATATATATATATGTACATATATGTGTATGTATACACTTCTCATTAAGATCTCTTCGACTATTACGTCTGTTCTGAGAAAGAACGATTTTTAAGCTCAGTTGATTATATGAGTTGGTCATTGTACGCGTATGGACTGCCGTGATATCCTCGATGCCACCGCTGCGTTGGAACTGACGAAACCTGTATAATTTACCAATCACGGCAGCGGCAGCTGGTGGCGGGTGAATTGGGTTTTGAGGAATGGACCCGTGCTTCTCCGTGTTTGCGTTAGCTGCGTCAGAAACGTGCGTTGTTTATTGAGAAATAGTTTATACAAAAATAAATGTTGTGACATGGCGACTAGAACGGATTGCTGATGTATTATCTCTATCTATGTCGAATCTTTCATATTTCAACCGTGAGTGGGAGAAACCAAAACATATCTGACAGCTCACGCGTGCAGATATATTTTAGTTCAGCACACCCATATATATGCCGCACATATTCCAACATGCTCAACTGAAAGGACACACAACATAATGGGGTCAATGTCGCACTACATTATTGCCAAATCATTGAAATGAGTGAGATGGCATTTCAGGCGTACACTTTCTAATGTCTAGCGTAAAGTATTTGCTTATTGAGTTGTATCTTGTTTGGATTGGACTTCTGAGCCCGTGTGAGACCGACCCTGCGGAACGTTTTATGACCTGCTTTAATATTCGATTTAATCAGAGTATAGGTACTAGAGCTAAGGGGAATTGTTACACGGCTTAGTTTTTCCATTGTATACAATGCATTCTAACTATAGTAATCGACGACATGTGCGTGTGTTACTAATGCTTTGTTTATTTTACCGTTTAGAATATTTCGCGTTTTCACCCGTTAAAGTATTTTGCGTTTTCACCTTTTACATTATTTCAACGCACGTATATTCGAATAATATATAACTAACCCAATGATTAATTGGGTTAGTTATGGGCCGACATCCTTGATATCTGTCCATTTCACCTTACGTAACTTGATACCAATTTACGCGCAAGGTTATAGTTGCCTTGCTCGAGGCTTTAATATTCGTAGCTATGAATAGTGAAGCTAGGCAATAAATGCCACGATGCCTTAGATCCTTGTGTCAATTATAGGATAACCCCGCATGCCCTCAGATTAATCAACGTTGGCTACGCTGCCGCTCTTGGGGAGATATTCTTAGTTGGGTTGCAGTTGTAACAATTGCGCATAAATCGAGCAGGTATAACCAAGTATCGTCCACTAGCCTCTAGGCGCCAGGGCATTTTGCAGTAAGTTCGCTACGACCGGTCGTTGGCTTTCAGCTGAGCTCGTCACTTCCAGGCTAACTAAGAAACTGTAATAACACGTAAGTCCCCTTCCCTTCCTGCTTGAGCACTCGCACGTGAGATACACCGACATTACTTCTTGCGCGTTGTAACAGTGAGTTTACTCTACACGTAATCAGACACGTATATTTATTCGAATATATTTTGGCTCAAAAATGCTATCTGCGGAGTACAGCATACCCTAGTTAAATAAGTTAAAATTATAATTAACAACATTAGTACTGTCAATATTAGAAACAGGAATACTAACATTAATTAATGAGTAATAGCTATTAGGACATTAGTCACCCGTGCGCGTAAACGCGTGTTCTTGCGCCTTACACTGAGCCTACGTTTTTCTATGTTTGAGGTCTACCATGAGCGTCTAGTTTCTCACTTGTGTCATTTTGCAGCGCACAACACTGCAATGTTTGTCACGACATGTTGTTTAGCTTATTAGGGTGTCGGTTGGACGGCGAAGCGGTCTGTCCACCATAATTTGTTTAACTCATGACAGAGAACTCCACGTAGACTAGACAAAATGTGTTCTGCCATCGTCTTCAAAGTTTCTCACGATTTCTGATCTTCAAACATTCGCCTTGCTATTCTACGCTGTCTTCTCCACCAGTCTACAATGGCGTGCTTAGCGCATTTGTTCCCTGCTGTGTCCAGTGAGGACCAGAAACTCCTCGCGGGTTTTCGGATCTTCCCGGAAATAGCCGAGCATCGTCGATGTGATAGTGCGAGAGTTTATCTTCTGAACTCCTCGCATCACCATGCACATATGGCTGTAAACCGACATTCAATAATAAAAGACCTGATTAAACCAAGGCGAAATACGATGCTGTCAAATTTGTGCGTACGAGCAGGGCGAACATCATAGCGAACATGAACTTGGTGTCAAAGAAACGTATATTATACTGCTTCGTTGACAGGACAAGCTGTAGCAGAAACACATCTTTGACTGGCGAATCCAGAATTGATCAATATTACTATAAAGGATCGTGTTTACTTGTTTGAAAATATTGTCGTAAAGAAAGCGTCAGTCTGCAGCAATAAACTAAAAAATCTAGCAAGTGATAGCATGTCATTTAAGGCTCGCGGGGTCTACTTAGTGCGCTTGTGTGTGCATGCCTGCAGTCTATGTAGTGCGTGGTGCACTCTCTTGCTCGGAATTTGACTCAGACGCAAAAAAGATGAAAAAGAAACCAATTCAAGGCGACTTACGTGCATTCTAAAACAACACCCACGCCAGTTGGTGCGATGGCTTCTTGAATAGCAACGGCGATCTGCTTCGTTAGCCGTTCCTGGACTGCAAACGCATCACACATATTAGCCATTTCTAGTCTACTCGCCATGTACTATGCCTACGTTCATAGTTATCTGACCAGTTGAAATATTTGGAATGACTTATATGCGTTTTTATGTCCGTTACATCGCCTGCAAAAAAGAGCCTTGCGCGTAATATTGGGATATCAACCATGGGAATCCATGCGTTATAAGTACGTAGAGATGTCGATTCTGCCTTACCCTCTGCAAATAGAGATGTGTGTCGTAACTGAGATCAAACGAATCTTAATGGGACTTCATCCCAACCTGCTTAATCTTTCCCATTCGACATCCACCATGAACACAAGGGGATCACACACACACAACTTCTCATCTTGTCTGCAGCTTCATGTAACCAATCTCGTTTCTCAATATCAAATCTCGGTGCCACATATTGGAACAAGCTCTCCCCAGAGGTGCGCGCAACCTCTTCTTTGACAATATTCAAACAAAGTGCTAAGCAATACTATTTAGGTACCTTACTCTAATATAAGCCGAACACGATAATAACATAAGCATAATGACAATAAGTAAAATTATAAGAAAATATGCAATATAAACACTCCATACTAGCCTTTGATGGCTTTGAGGAGCTGTGAACCTATGTACAAATGTAAGCCACTCATAAGAATAATAAAACCTATCTATCTATTTGTTTGTAACGTAAAAGTTTTCTGAGAAATATTTTGCTATTTGTTGCAGTTTAGGTATCATATCAGGTTTCACTTACGTTGTAACCGACGAGCATACACTTCGCAGATTCTGTAAGAAAAAAAAAGAACACGGTTGGTCACTTGATGATGTTGCGTGAAAGCGGCATTAATTAGTTTGCTTCTTCTGTTCGGGAAGGCGACCTAGTTGTTTACTGGCTTAATTCTCTTCGCACGTCGTGGACTTGTCTATGCTGATTAATATGTAATATATTCATGTGTGATTTAAACGTTATATATGTGCGTTACATGTTATTTTAATAATGGTCCTATAGATGTTTTCAGATCTGCTGAGCAATTTGTGCACGACTTTGTGGTACCAACCTTGCAATTTTACTAAGTCCAAGGACTCTTTTGTTTGGCAGATATCCAATGGACACCTGTAAAGTAACAGACCATACAACAATAATTATAGCTGTTCGCTGTTATACGTCTATACGGTTACAATCTAATTGGTATATGATTGCTTAAAATTCGAGCGCGACGTCGGACTCAATTTTACAGTCCTTGAATATTTGTTTCGGACCACCGGTGGCCAAATAATAAGCCAACGGATAGGTTTGACTCCTCCTACCCGTGTTGTATAGAAATGCTAGTTAACCTACACAAACAAGCCAGTCAAATGCAATTTCATCAGTGTCTTCTTCGCGAAGAGGCAGGTTTAGTTCTCAATTGGAGTAGAACTACGCATCTCTCAACGATCTTTTGTCACGATCGTTGAGCTTCTCGGTTCCCGCCTCGTTCGCCGCTCAGCTTCATACATACTCCTGTGTTATTGATAAAACACTACATAATACAATTAGCGTCGTTTTGTAAACACTGAATACCGCAGTATTCAAAAATACACAGGGTTCGTAAAGCTATTGCATCTAAATTTGCAAAATTCAGGATCTATTTCTACGATTCTGTTTTAAATACTCCGCGACCAGTGGTGTGTCTGTCAAGCCGTCCATCTCGGATAGAGTTATATATATACGCTACGTATTAGCTTCATCGTTAATTTTATTTTAATTCGAGAGGGGATAAATAAGCCTTCGTTACCTTGTGCCGGATGACTACGATACAACACGAAACAATGGCCCCGATCTTTAAATGAAAATGAGCCAAAACGATTCTCCCTTGTTCTAAAGGGCAAACAATTCTTCTCACAGGCAAGTCTTCGTACGAAAGCCGCGTACCGCAAATCGTGTGGCAAGGTGACGATGTTCACATTTTTTGAACTTATATTTCTTTAGAATTTTAGTTTGGTGTCTGCCTTTTGTCTTCAGTCAACGAGATGTTGCTCAAACGCAATCGTTTTGGAGAAGACGTATATCCTACTAAAGTTCCCTACTACCAGCAGAGTTAAAGCGCGTAAATAAACGAGCTTCTTGAGGTTGCTATGGTGGACTTTTTGTAGGATAGCAGTGTCCGTTAAGGAGCGCGGGCATAGACAGCGTCGGTTGGCGGCAGTGCCGAAGCAAGCTAAATGCATGGCGCGCTGTTAGAAGATGCCGCCACCCTACTAGCGAAGACGCGGGAACTCACTAAATGCGCGGGCAATCTGTGAGTATATAAGGAGGCATGAGAATAAATGAGTCAGTAGTCGTTGGTGCGAGCCAGGCAGAGGACGTGTGTTGTTTGAGCGCGAGAATGGCGAACTCGTAACGATCGCCGCCCAGCCATGGGGGTGGTGGACACTACACTTGTAAAGCAGCACTCAAAATCCTATCGAAATGGTTCTTGAAAGCTCCTATTTGTCTTGGTTGAATTTATCTCCAGCAAAGTACGTCGATAACGTTCTGTAGGGTGGACTGAACTGTGGCAAATGAAGTCGACTAAGCAGATAAATCGCTAAATTCTGCGTGTATGAAAGAGCTCGCCTGAGCATGCCGATATTTATTCTATTAACCTAAAGTGATCGGCGATATTGGCTAATGTTGAAATGCCCCATCCATTTAGGATCTAAAGTATGTAAAATTTTTCATGTAATTTAAGACCTCCTCACCTAGACAACAGTTAATTGTCACGACCATACGTCCCCAATTACTGTGCTTGGCTGCTTTTGTTTTGAATGGCACTGATTTGGAAATCCATTGTTTCGACAGAATTCGCGTGTAGCGGGTTTGGATACCAGCTGATAGGTTGCTGGTGATGAGGGAGAATAGAATAGAATTACAATTATTTCATTGACGCCCTGGATGTGTGACCTCACTTCCACCGTAATTGATTTGATACACCAAATGTTGCATTCGGTTTTAACCAGTATAGGCTGCATCAACGAATATCTATCTAACAACAGAACATTCACAGTTGTGTTAGCCTTTATGCAGTTTTTATATTCGTTTTTTCGATCAGGCAATCTATTTATCAGGCTATGGGTCACACGCCACGAAACGTTATTTATACGATCCGTTCTTGCAGGATGAAACGACGGTACTGTCTGCATACTTCTGAGGTTATGTGTGCGCACGCGAAAATATTTTGACGCATCATTCGAATTCCGAATACCTTTAAACATTCTAAACCGCTTTCGACTGTAAGTTTGAAATGGGTTCTAGGTGTAAGACTTATCGTTCAGTATCACACCTTCGAGCCATGCGCCTTAAAAGTTTTGACTCTATACGCTTAATACGTCCATGTTTTTGCAGGTATGGTCTACCAAGGTCCGCTCATTTTGCTGACCGAAGATGCCACGCTTAATGTTTTAGCGATTAGACTATCGCTGTAGGATTAGGCTGATTCAGATGCGAAAGCACAGACGCTTACAGATTGTAACCAATGAAGCAGATTGCAAATTCTGGACATCGATATCTTTCCTTTAACGACAGCGGCATGAAACTTCTTGGAGTTAGCCGAAACGTCTATGCTTATTGCTATAAGAAAATAACAGCTTCTTCCTAAAAAGCTGTGAACCTCTATACACATGTAAATTACTTATGAGAATAATAAAATCGTCTACCTATCTATTTTGTAGCTAATCTTATAGCTAGCCCGCATGGCTGGACGAGACAATGATATTGTGATTGTTTGGTTTAGCTGTATATCTCTTGCAGCACTAAAACGTCGTTTTCTGGCACGGAGCGTCTGTCAAGTCTTCGCTGAGTTTTCGAGTTAAAATCTTCAGTACGACACTTTTTGACTAATTTTTGACAGGTACATTTGGTCATCCTCTCTGACCTCTTCTGATAGTTCTCTTCACGGAACAACAAGGGCTTGGGCGCCAAAACTAGAGCCACCCGTGATAGGATCTCCTCGCTTAACATAAAGCCTCTCTTAAACATTCCTGTAGCCTGGCTGGTCCTAAGGCCCTGTATATAGGGCAAAAGTTTGCATCACCTTTTATGTGGCAACTTCGATGCCGTGTTGTTATGATGTAACATGACGCAGCGGACTGCGCTTCACCTAAAAGCGCTTTCCAACTTCATAGCTTCATAGCTAGAATTTAGCGAACCGCTGGCAGTATTTTTCTTAATCGTTTTTAATCGTTTCTGCATAGCCCCATCGCGCGTCACGCTTCTCTTATCTTACCAGAGACACCCATTCTTGGTCTTCTTAGGTTGAAGCTTTCCTTTCGCAACGGTGTTAGGCCCGGTGAGTGCTTCGACCATAACCTCGTGCGAGTTCGGCTATTGTAGACAATTCATTTCTTATTGCCACTCACATTTCACAGAAAAATATACACGTTTTTAGAGTTTTAACTAGAACAGCGCAGGTTCGCACCGACGGTTCGCACATGTCGTGTCCAGCAACCTTACATATGTGCGTATGCGGTTTGCAAGCATCGACATGTTTTACGTAACCACAGCTGGTCGTGTGAAAATTAACTGATCTAAAAGATGTGTCTACTATATGCGCACTGTCGTCGACTTAGATTAGATGTGTTTTACAATGCACGAGATAAATGATTTTCTAAGCGATCTTAGAAGGCCGATCTGTCCGTTATCGAATTACCACATTAAAATTTTCATCAGCAAACCACCGCGTTGCAGTGCGACCGCGATAGTCGCACGTAGTTCTTCATGATCGCTTCTCATTTTAGGAGTCATTTTTACATGCAAAAAATACATCGCTGTCAAATCAATTTACTTCAAATATTGATTTGCTAAAATCGCTAACCAACAGAACTTTGTGAGAGAACCAAGATTGCATCTTATTAGCAGGTTATTTTTTTTCTGACAGACTTAACATTTTCCAACAATATAGAATTGCTTCGTTAAGTAAGCGCGAGTGCTGTCGGTTCATATCATTGACAAACATCATACCTTGCCGAAAAACGGAACGAGATGATGTTCGCAGAGCGAGAAAATTTCGATGTCTTTAACGATAACCATTTCATCGGTATCTTCGACGAAGACTCCTCCTCCAACGACTCCTGCAATTAGACGAGTAAGAGCAACAATTGAAATAACCATTTCTGAAATAAACACCTATAGATGCATATAGCTTCATTATTTGATTGACATACGTACCTATATGCACGTGTTACCCTTTTACGCCAGTGGCGCTTAGAGCCGTAGCATAAACGGGCACATGGAATTATTTAGGGTCCCCATAAAAGTCCTCGTGGCAGCATGATCGCAGACTCTTAACTATGTGGTTTATCATCTATTCTTAATAAGCATCGCTCAAAGAAAATTCGATCAACTTTAAAGATTGAACCGGCGACATCTTGGTAGATAACACACATGGCTAGCACTAGGCCCATATATATATATATATATATATAGAAAATATTGTGATGATTTATTAATCATTTACAATACGTTTGCACACTCGGCAGTGCTCGCCTTAATAAAAGTGGTGGTAAAAAGGTGTCACGTGAGGTTAAGAATCAGCTGTCCGTGTCCTTGCTTGATGGTAGCCCCCGCTCTTATGGACCAGGTGCGAGCGGTATATCCTCAAGGTTCCTTGCAACGTTAAGACGGTAAGATCCATAAGATTCCTCTTCGTGACGCCGAGCCCCAAGAGCGTACTCGCAGATTCGAAGTCCGATACACCACTCATAGAGATAGTGACGGATCCGAATCTGCCAGGTTTTTGCGGGTCGGGGAGCGCCGCTCTTAGGAACTCGACGTCATATTTGGTGATCTTGTCCTGCCGCGCTTTTGCGAGGTCCCTGTTCGGGCCGCAAACCTCGGCATCTAAGACCAAGACCTCGGTAGGTGTTGTTGTTACGAGGTCGGGCTGTAGACCCGGTGCGCCCGGTCGACGGAATACTCGCTCACGAATCACCTTATGACCCCTCTCGCGGAGAAGACGCGCCACGCGATCACAGGCGTCGTCATGTCTCTTTATAGTTTGTTTGTGTGTTGTATCGCACATCTGAGCGACATGAGCCAACGTCTCAGGCGCATGACACCGTGCCTCCAATGTTTGTTGTAGCCCGGGCGTCCCCTGGCCAATCTGGCACGCCTTGGTAGTGCGTCGATCCTGAGCTTTAGTAGGTTTAAATACTCCTTACCAGATAGGTAGGGTACCCTTAATCCAGTAATGTACAAAGGGCGTTTCGTGTGTTTCTTTAAAATGTGCCGCATCGAACGTGTTGTGTAGTTGTTGAGACCAGTAATCGGTCTCTTGTGTAGCGGTCTCAATGGAGGTTCCCAAGCGCTCGCAAAGAAGTCTTGTTTTTGCAAGGTCTCTTTTGAAGTGCTTGGTGGTTAGCATTCATTGGACCCCAGGGTGCGTGGAGTGTTGTAGTGCTGTCAGACGGGAGAGGCGGAGTCTGGGGATAAATGTTTGGAGGCAGGGGATATCCAGACCGCCGTGTGCTGTGTGCGTGTACAGGTAAGCGTTCGGCACCGAGTTTTTAAGCTTAAGCCCTTTCGCCTTAACAACCTTTCTGATCTCTTTATCTAGGTCGCTAAGGAGTGCGTGAGATGGTCTGGGACTGGAGACCAGTTTATATAGGAGGCGAGGAATGAGGAAGTCTTTCAAAAATATGACTTTCTTCTTTAGTCTTTGGTGGGGTTTAAGGGGAGCTATCTTGAGTCTGTTGAGTAAATTAAGGAGTATATCATTGGTGGAGTCAACTCTGCCATTGCTGTCAAATTTGACTCTCAGATATCTCCATCGGTCGCTCATACCTTTAGCTGGCAATTACCGATCTCCAACGTTAAATTCTGGTACGGTATTAATAAACACTTTACCTTTCTTCCTATTAAAAGGTGGGAGATAGTAAAGCGTTTACTTGTATTAATTTCAAGGCCTCGGGGAATTCAAAAGGGGGTCCGCAATATTAAGGAGCCGTTGGAGAGTAGATCTCGTGGAGGCAAGGAGGATGAGATCATCCGCAAAGGCTAAGCCCATAAGGCGGAAGTCATCAGTTAGTTGGTACCCGATATTAGTTTTGTCTAATTTTGACAGAATGTGGTCGAGAACTAGATTAAATAAAAGGGGGGACAGAGGATCTCCCTGCCTAACACCCCTAGTTGGCCGAAATGTGCGACATACTTGTCCAAATTCTATGAGGGTTTTAGATGAGAGGTACAAGCGTTCGATATAATTAATGAATACCTTCGGGTATCCGCGAGTCCGGAGTGACCACAGGACGAAGTCATGACTCACCATGTCGAACGCCTTACGGAGATCGATTGAGGCGAGTCTGAGCTCACGTCCTGCAGACTTGGCATCGTTAAGGATGCCATCCAGAACCGCAAGATGCTCGAAGGTACCATTATAGGGGAGAAACGCTCGCTAGATTGGCAGAAGCTTAATAGAGTTCTGGAGGCGTCTAGAGAGAATTTTGTTAAGCGTTCGTTGTAACTATGAGCTAATAGATAGGGGTCGCAGATGGCTTGGGGATGTGGCATTGTTAATTTTACGGATGAACGCCAAGCGAGCAGTTTTATGGGCTGTGGCAATATATATATATATATATATATATATATATATATAGCGCACACTAATGAGTCCTGTCAAATGAATTTGTTGTTTTCTTTGTGGCGTTTCCTTCTCATTAATTGCATTGCATTGCCTTGAAAGCATAGTTTATTAACGTATGTTGTTACTTTTTAAAGCAATTAGTAACAATGAAACTGTTTTAATGAAAATAAACGGTACATAGCAGCATGTTGTGTGTAATGTGTGACGTCATATCAATTGATTGCGTATTGCACATACAAATTATACACCTAAGGCTTGTAACAGGTTAGGTGACCATCTTTTCTTATGTGAGAATAAAATAAACATTTAAATTCAATGTCGCTATAGTTAATTATATCACAAATGTTTATATTGATTTTAGTTGTTAACAGTAAATATATAACTGGTATGTAATATGACAAAATGGTTGAGTCGATTCTCGAGAGCATAAGGGTTAGCGGTTTGAAAAAACGGCTGCTAAGCAGTAAACTGTAGGTGAAACATCAGTGGGCTCAAATCAAATGTATAATAATATAATAATATAATAATATAGTAATATAATAATATAATAATATAATAATATAATAATATAATATAATAATATAATAATATAATAATATAATAATATAATAATATAATAATATAATAATATAATAATATAATAATATAATAATATAATAATATAACAATATAATAATATAATATAATTCCTAGCCGAGCTTTTATAACGTCCTGTTTCTTATTTCTGCTCCACCCTATACGAATTTTATTACCCCCCTTTGTGCGCCTCTGCCTAAGGACTGGGAAAGGCCTGCCTCTCTCAGGATCGGTGAAAGGCGAGCCGGTGCGGGTAATGGTCCAGGAAACTTGGCCTAGCCAAGCCGAAGAAGGCCAGGACAGGGGAAGCGGCGGGAACCCCGGGACAGGGCGTGGGAGGCCGTGTGTGGGAAGGATTGGGAAGCTGGGGCTGGAGATGGCGTTGCTATGGTGATGAAGTTGTCCAGCCGAAGTTGTGAAGACCTGAAGCAGAGCTCCTTCCTGCCAGTCACATGACCTCCCCCACCCACGACGATCTGTGCCTTGATCCGAGCACTCGGCTGGTGCTGCTCGAAGGGTGTCCACGAGTAGCAAGCTGCTACGACAGAAGAAGAAGCTACACGTCTAGCGGCCATTCCAGTATTTCTGACTGCAGGAATAGTACCTACCAGTCGTCGTGTGGGCGATAGCAGCCGAAGCATTTGCGGCTTGCGTTGCCTCCTAATGGAAGCGAAGCTTGCCACCGAATGAAGAACTATGAGTGGTATGGAAGCAGCGGCGGAACGTAATTGTTGCTCCTTCGAACTTGACTGCACGTTTCATATACGTCTACGTATATGGAACGTGATTAGTTAGTTGAGCTAGTCCAAGTATTCGCCATTACAAATAGAGAATCAAGGCGTCGCTACACGAAGAACTGCACTTAGTCATCGAAGTGCTTGGGGTCATATCTTTTAGAGGTCTGACGACGATTACACTGTTCGTCGTGACTCGAACTTCGCTCGATTCACTGATCCGAACATCCGCCAGAAGGCCAGCCCCTAGTCAACGACGACTTTTGGTAGGATTAGCGCAGTAAGTATGAGGATAGGGGAAGCTCCTCTCTTGACCTCGCCGCTTCGCCAGGATGCGTAATCCCATCGAATAGGTGGAATTTTTGCTTATAATTTACAACTATATAAATAAATATATATATATATATATATATATATATATATATATATATATATATATATATATATATAGTTCACTGATTTAGAAGTGAGTGCACAAGAAATGTATTGTCCATCACGTATCGTGATAGTTCAGCCCCTATACAAAGGCTAGAAATTATCTAAACCAACGACAAACGCCAAATGAGCAAAGCCAACTATATTCTAGTTATGCGTATATTTATACGCATATATGGTGACAATATCGTCGAATAGTCTGTACAATATCTTTATTGGGGTAGGTGCGCTTTCTTCGTTACGTGCTGTAGTGGGTATTCATTTTCTATTCATTGGCATGATCGAGAACACTGTGAGTTGCAGAGTGCGTAACAATCGGTGGCCACCGTTATCGGTAGCACGGCAGCCACGAGCGAGAAATGCCTGCTAGCGTTGTTGCAGCAGCCAGTAGGAACTCACTGACTGTGCGGCTGGGCCACGTCAGCCCGATCTTCCTGGTCTTCCTGTTCGAAGTAAGTTCGCTTTAAGAGCAGCAACGGCGACAACAGCAACAACAACAACAACAGAAACGACGAAAACAACGACAACGTCGACACGAACAACAACACCATTGAAGGCCCGGTAACTCTCTTAGAGAGAGTTAAGGCGGGGACCAATTTCACGACCTCTAAGTCGGCTTTCGTATGCAAATCGAAAAGAAACAACAGCGCTTGACCGGATAGAGACCTGTCTGTCTAACAACAGCATCTGCAAAAACGCATATATATAATATGTATATATATGTATATGTATTTTTTTGTCCAGCACAGAGTGAAGTAATCGTTGTCAAAAAATGAGGCAGCCTTTTTCGTTATACAGCTTACCTGTGACAGTCTCGTTGTAGCCTTTTGTGAAGTGCATCATAGCCCGTGCGGCACGGAGTGGCGTTTTGAGTAGGCCCGCTCGCGAGGTATCCTCCCCGAGATCTCGCAGCACTCGTTCGAAGTGCACGCTGAGCTTCACGACCATGTCGTCCTCATCATCGATGGAACGCCGCGGTATTGGCGAGGTCATTTGTTTCTGGCGTCCATCTGAAACGCCCAGATAACACTATAATAACCGCTAACCAATAACCGTACTCCTAGCACGAATCTCTATGTTAACAGTTGTCAGCATTTGCGAACTGAAATTGTTATTAAAGAACGCCAATCTTATTATCTACTTACACAAGACAACTACTAAGAATTTCGTTAACTACTTTTTTCACATTAATTCACTTACACACTTCACATACTTTATCGGCTTGTTTAGAAATACATAAACATAGGTTGTTCCTCAAGGCTTTAAAAAAAAATATATATATATATATATATATATATATCTGCGCTTCTTCGATGGAGCAAAGTTGAGATCCTCTGCCGAAGGAACTCGCTCGAGCGCTTAGTTCTCGAAGTGTTATTCAGCTTAGCGCAGATGTGAACGAACAATTTTTCCATCCCGGTGTCTCAAACGCGAACGGTATGAAGTTGAACATGGTGAAGCATTGAGTCAATCATATTACTTTTAGTCTCACACACTTGGTTGCACGGCCGCCTATGATTTGACGCGCCTGACAGTCACAGAGAAATTGGTCCTAAAACATAGCAGAAGCACTGTATATATACATACACGTACCTAAGAAAAGTCTGGTGTTACCACTTACTAAAATAGTATTTAAATAAAAGGCTATATAACTGTATCGGATATAAGCTAAGTATGCATTATAATCGTATGTATTAGGTAATGCAAACTCAACTCTTCTTTTCCATGATTTTGTGAAAACCTTGACGTAGCCCTAATTATGCTTTAAATTCAATTAGAGATACTTTTCCCCTTTTATCGGCATGCATTTGCAAGAATCATTTTCATAATCACTCGATGTCAAATAACGAAAACCACTGCAAAATCTTGCGTTATGGCTAGAGCATGCAGCTCCCCGCACAAAGGTGGGACACTATTGGGCACCTTGGTATCTGTTCAGGAGACAAGGCTTCGGCATTGTCTGTCATCTCGACCAAGGCTTCGGCAATCTTTTTCTACCAGTCCTGCAAAAATGCTGGAAGGTTTGGGTAATTGGTTCCCTCTCCCCGACGCTGATTGTTTTCACTGCCGGTCTACGGCCGGCGAGCAAGTATATAAAGCGACTCCTTGTCAGGCAGTAAAAACAGAACTCGCATCCTATATGTGGCAGAACATTATTTTAGCTGAGCAAAGTTTACCGCCGAGAGATGTGTCTACACTTCGCCGAGCCTATAATCCGGCACTGGCAGACCCTTCAGCTCCAAAGGTCGCAGAAGCAACACGCAGTGACAGTCCTCGAAGGTCTTTCCCTCTTAATAGATGGACGGAAGTGCCGCGCGGAACCTGTCACTGATCTGTTTGTGTGAATATATAGTTCGTGCCCATAAATATATGGGACCCCAAGGCCCAAGTATAAGAAGGACTTACAAATCCCAACGTTTGGCTTTCGCTGACAATTTGGCGGTGGGTGCCAGTCGACCCTCACGGCGTAACTTCACTGCTTTTGCTTCCCGTGAAATTAATTAGAGGACCTTATCGAGAATACAAGCATCCACGCTTAGCCATTTTTAAAGATCAGTATTATTCTTGTCGAAAAGGAAAACCATGCAGGGGGTGTTGGCTGTGCTAACGAGCCACGACTCTTCTTCGAAGAGAGAAAGACTTTGACTAGTCTTATCTTCAATTTGACGTATGATAACGTATGATAATAAGGTAAAATGTCTGTTATTACAGTTTTAAAGAAGCACGTTCGCTTGAGTACATACATGCTTGGCACTGCCACAGTAAATATTTATTCGAGTTTCCTACATATTATGTGGATTAAGAAATAAGTCCGTTTCGAATGGGAGAGCCATTTTTTTCGGGGAATTGTCACCATAAAGTGCAAAATGAAGCTCCAAAGCGCCCAGAGGCAGGTCTGCATTATTTCGGGAACTCATGCCTTAAAACGAGGAATTTATTTGTTGTAGCTGACTCCACTGGACTACATCTAATAGATGCGATAATTAGCCAAGTGAAACAGAGACATCAGTCCGTTGATGGACCGACTTAATTAGAAAACCTGCCCGAGCGTGGGATAAGGCTGATAGATGAACTCGGCGCCATGTTTCGACGCGATAGAATTCTTCGATCGCCCAGTAACAACAAGAGTCGAGAAGAAACATAGACTAAACCTTTTATCTCACCAAAATTCTAGCGTCGATATAACTAGAGAGAAAATATGTATTTGTAAACTGTCTGCTTTCGATTTGCCTAGATTTCCCGTTAGATTACATGTACCACTATAACCACTTGCTGGTAAGCTAACAAAAGATTTTTAACTATCGCACTTGGACACTAGACACGCTATAGTGCCACAACAGCGCTCAACCTGGTTGACCCTATCGAATCTGCAAGGACCCAAAACACCCGAGGCTCGGCATCTCACTTGCTCATTGTCTCCTCGGCCACAAGTACACAATCAAGGTTTGCACTCTGTAATTTAGGTGCTACCTTGTGGAACAAGTTGCCTAGTGACATTAGGAGGACACGTATACGTATCGCTTAGTCAAATCAAAAACACTGCGAGAACGCACTATCTAACCTCACTTGCGTCTGATTAAACAATAACTATGTAAACATGTACACAATCCATAGATAAATAATTGCAATAATACGAGATACTACGGTGATAATATATAAAATATAATAATAATATAATATATCAAGTGGACCCACAACTCGAAATTTGGCTGAACACCCCCGTGGTACCGAGAACGATATAATATGTATAAGCCAAATGGGGTTACATCTTAGAATAAAACTTGGACACAACTGCACCAACAATGAGAACGGTGGTGGGGATGATTGAAGAGGTAGCAACAGAGATTGCAAATAGAAGCTGCACGAGGCATAGCTATTAATAAGTGTCCAAGATTGACACAGTCGAAGCGAAGAACACTCCGACTTAGATCAGGACAGTTCCTCTCGTTCAAAGGAAGACATGATAAGTGACTTCACATTGCTCTAGGCGTGTGTTTTATGCCATGATCAATTTTAAAATACTCTTTCGGACAATGACCGACAACTGTAGCTTAGCGGCTTATTCAAAATGACTATACCCGTCATTCGAAGACAATCTGGTTTGCTTTCAAACGCGACTAGAATGTTAACGAGAGACTTTCATCCTCAACCCTAAACCGTAGTGAACTCGAGAACGCTCCGATATACGATCTCGGCTGAGTCATCTGGGCGGAGATAACCCAGTCAAGATCGTATCTTTGATTGAGATATTGACACGAGTCACTTATTTCCGGACATCTCATACATCAGATACATAGCCAAGTCGAGATTGCGTAATGTAGACCGCGTTGACCGTTGGCCGTTCTTCGTTGCATGAAACTGAGGCAAGATATGCTCTCTACGGCAACGATAGACAGGATAAGGTTTGCCGGTGAATAGTCAGTCAAGCGGCTTGCGCAACCTTGTGTTGTGGAGCAGGACGCAAACGACGGCGGTTCAATCTTGGTCTGGGGTGCAGTCTCCTTTTGCAGGAGAATCCGAGCAAGTTGGCTTAGCGGCAAAAGCCTTTGCCTTGCATTCGGGAGACCTGGGTTTGAGACCCAGACCGGCCACTCCTAAATTGTTTTTTATGGTTCTCAATTTAAACAAGGTAAATGCCGGAGTGGATAAAAAATCGACCATGATCGAAAAAATACAGGGAACACAGATGTCTCAATAAAAAGAGAGGTGCATTACCATACAACCCCTCCCCCCCAGTAAATTAAGTTAAAGTTGACTCGAACTCAGTGGCCTAAAGTCAACGGTTCTTATAGAAGAAAAAGAAAAAAAAACTGCCCAGCAATATGTTAATGAGATTTTGAGATACCCCACATCATGCTTTACGCAAGGGCGATTACTTTAGATTCATGGACGACTATATTTTTACGACTTCCCGGCAGCGCATCCCTGCAATTGTTTCGGTTCCTCGCAAAAGTTGGGGTTAGTTTGATGAAGTTGTCAGCATGTTCCCCCTATCTGACTCCCATCGAATATGTGTGGGATGAGCTGATACGACAAGTTAGAGCCAGAACTTCAACTCAAGCAACCATAGCTTATGAGTGCTATGCGCGAGGAGTGGAATTATATCTTACAGCATTTCATAAAATAATTCAACGCCAAATCGATGAGCGTCCGTTATTAAAGCACCCGGAGTAATACTCACAATTATATAAAGCTAATATAACCGGTACAATAAGTTTAACATACATGTGTATTGAAATTAATTTTTTTTCGTTCCATTACGAAGTTGTGATTGACGCACGCGTTTTACTTCAATATTTAAAAAGTAATTAAACTGGAAATACAGCACTTCATTCTGGTCGTAGTTTAAAGCCAACTTGATTGTCTTTCAAGTGATTTCGCTAATAAATTGTGAGCACAAAATATGCCGAAAGTTTTATGTGATGGGTGAGTAAATTTTGGTCCGAAGGTTTAATATTTGTTGAAACTGTTTGCTAGAAGAACTAAGAGCTCTTTGCCCGATCTGACAGTGCGTCACTGCATATCTCCTCACATCTATAAGGAAAACACAGAATTGCCCCTCTCTACCTCTAAGTCAAACATATTGGAGTACGGTTATATTTTGCACATCGGTCGGAGCTTTCGCTAGGAAGCAGACGCTAGCAATTTTGCCTCACTTTCCCTGCAACGGCGCCAGAAAAAGGACTGTATTGTATACGCCACAGTAGTATTGTATAGCCACGACAGTAGCAGACTTGGCAGTTTGAGGCCCCGGCCAAACTCGAACTACTCTATCTTCTACTGGTATATACTTTTTAAGCTTTTAAAGCTAACGCAGTCGTTTTATTGTCATAGTTGTGGCGTCGCTATCGGACATTTGGTCGTAAATTCTGCTAACCGACGCCGAAAAAAAACCCTACGACGTTGGCCAACGACGTTGCGCGTTGCCCTACGTAGTCTAACTTAGGTGGCCTGGCGGACTAAGCAAGTCCTTGCGTGTACGTTTCATGTACAGCGTCTTTCACGTTTGAGATACTACACGAGCAAATTTGAGCCAGCCCCATTCTCTCATACTTTCGAAGACCTTCTGACAAACTGATGAACAAAAAGGGTCTGAAAGCCTCCGAACACCGCGGCATTCAACGTGCAAATGCGTCTCTCCAGCCCAAGCTGTGCACAAGTATCGTCCACACTTTTCGGATCTGAACGCGTACTTAAGTTGCGCTATTTTGGTACTAATTTTAGGTGCCTCCTCTGCAATAGAACATCATCAATGCTTGCGAAAAAAATTCTAGCGTATAAATTGTACTTTACGCTAGGTCGGCATTACGATCCTCGAGTATTAATGTTAACCCTACGTGGTGCATGGCTGGCTGAGCGCAAGATCGAGTCAGCAAGGCAATTCCTTTGTTTCGCGACTGATACGGCGGTATCAGTTAGATAGATCACTAGATATTTGACACGTGTAAGATGATCGACCGATATCAGTCTACGACATCGGCGCTTTTGTTGGCAAAGTTAACTACAGCGTTCGTCCATTAGACGATTTGCACCACCTACCGCTGATTGACGTGTCGTTGAGCGAGTTCTTGCTGACAGGGGGCATCGTCATGCTGTGACTTTCCGACTCAGCGCACTCTTAAGCCGATGGCTGCTTTAGTAGAGGTTGCGCCGCACCGAAACACTGGTTCACTCAACACGTAGGACCTTCGTGCTGAGAAAGGGCCCTGGATTCAAGGCAAGCTTGTGCAGCGCGGTATGAGCGGTTTCTTCTCACTGCAGGCGGTGGTTCTTCGCAAGAAGATGGCGTACGCACTCGCTGACTAATCTGACGCAGGGGCTGTGGTCGTCGTCGATGCACGCCGCAAATTTGAAGCCTCGGCCCAACTGCCGAAGCGGAATAACTGCCCTCCTGTGGGGAATAGCCTGTCTGACAATAACATACGCAGATGTGGACGGTGACAATAAGGACGTAAATAAGGACGTGGGCGTTTTACAGCAGCTAACCCGCGAGTAGAGCTAGAAGATAGCGATACCTTAACCCTTGTTTGCCTACTCCTAGCCCTGTAGTTTTTTTTTTGTCTCTGTTCTTGAACAATGATCTTCCCGCTCTTTCGCTCAGGCCGGGTACAGTTTCTTCTTACCTAATTGCTTCTACCGCTGCCACTACCAACAATTCAAGGGTTTCAAATCTGTCTGCGACCTGTCTGAGAAAGGCAGCGCTGGCTGCTATTGCAAGCATTCAAAGTTCATCAGGGGGAATTTTAGCATTGAACCAACCAAGTCTTCATTGGTGGTAGCTTTCGCTGGTTAGTGGCTACTGTATGCCGTCACGTCGTCGCTTCTATCTTGAGCCAGACGGAACCGCCAGCAGCTAATTCCTAAAACAACTTCTACTATAACTACTACGACTATTACGAAACTACGCCTACCACTTAGAGATCCTACGTTTCTTGCGAGGTGATGTCGTACATCCAAGAAGTAAAGGAGCAGCAAGAAGTTGGGCAGCGCGCGACTGATGGTGACGGTGGTGGTCCACAACAGGTGGACGAAGCTCCGTTGCCGAGCGGAAACCACGCGGCAAGGACGATGAATGCCTGCCCAAAAGCAAGCAACTTCAGCAGTGGTGACCGTAGTCGTAGCAGTAATAGTAGTAGTAGTAGTAGCAACACCAACCAGGTCCTCTCTTTAATCGCGTACACCAAGCGGGGAAGTTCCGCCTGGCGCAAGTGGCGCCACGCTCGCTATTCGTCGTCGTCGTCGTCGTCGTTGTCGCGCGCGGCTGCGGCCGCCGCAGCCGCCGCTCACCTTTCCCGGCAGGGGCACGTTTTCCTTGTTGGCGTCATTGGGTCACTACCAGCTGCTGCTGCTCGCCCGTCGTTTTCCTTCTCCTCTTCTTCCTCCTCAGGTTCCCCACGACAACCTCCACCATCGCTAGACCGCTACGTCCACCAGCAACAAGAGCAACAGCAGCTGAACGGTTGGTTCACTGGATCATCGCCTATTCCTCCTGACACTCCGCCCCCCCGAGCCCCTTGCCCCAGCAGCTTGGCACCCCAGCTGGCCTCTGGGGCGGCCGCTTTTTTGCTTGTCGCCGCCGCCGGCACCACCGCCACAGCCGATGCTGCCTATTCACTCGCTACCTTATCTATTTGTTGCCCTTTATTTCTCTTTATTCCATTCCTTCTCTCTGTCTTTCACTCCCCATCTCATTTCTCTTTCGCTACGCCCGTCTCTCTTTCGCTATCTGGTTTCTCTCTAGCTTATACACTGCTAACTTATTTTCTCTACCTTTTTCTTTTTCGCTCTCGTCTTCCAATTTATTCCCCCCCCCCCTCTTTCTCTCTATCATTCTCTCTCCCGACGCTCTCCCTCTGTCTTTATTCGGTGACGTATCATGGCATTAGTGGGGCGGGTGGCCGTCGTCGGGGGAGCCCTACTGTCTCCCGCACTAGCCCTACTGCAGCAGCAGCAGCAGCACAGACACAAGGGCAAGGCACGGGGCTTGGGGGGACGGATGCTGGGGGTTAGGAGAATACCTGCGCCCACGAGTTGCTCTTTTGGTGGCTACCCTGGGGTTGACAGAGGCCGGCAGTTTCGGCAACGGTCCGGCGACCCCTCCCTCGCCCATTCTCTACGACGGCTGCCGCTGCCATTGACTACTACTACTACTGCTACTACTACCACTGTTGCATCCAGCCGGTCTAACCCGGACGCTCTTTCCCCCTCCTACTCGTTCGAAGAGGGTGAACCGATTCGGCGCGGGTCGACACCTCGACACCACTAACGGACGGCATACGTAGCGACCTAACTAAGTGTTTGCAGTTTATATAGCATTTATTTTTATAGATAGAGTACAGACATGCTATTTTCCTGAAACTGTAATCGATATAATTTAGCAATCAACACAATTTCCATTAATTTATATACATTCAAGCACAATTTCAAACGGCATTATTCGATTTTTTTTTAGCTGCACCTCAAAGGCTTTAAACGCCGACTCGCGTGAGTCGTGTCCGCTTCTAATTTTATTTTTTCAGAACAAGGTGCAGGAGCCATGGGAAAAAATAGTTAGCGCAATAAAAAACTTTGGATAGACATTCTGTAGTATACCAATAGCTCATCACTGTACCTCCTCCTTCAGTTCGTTCATCGCTACAATTTAACCCCTGGGAACGAAAATATCTCTTCCTCTTACCAGACAGCCATTGGCTTCCACTGTTGTGGGTGGAGGCGCTCCAACGCCCGACCAGTGCAAGCTCTAGTATTTGAGTTGTCAACCATAAACAAATGTACCCAGGTCTCATTCCGTGATGAGTCTCGAAGACAAAGAAGACCGGCCCTCCTTTAATTTTATCAGAAACTTCTGAGCTAGAACGCCACCTCATTTTGTCCAGGGGCATCTATCGAGTATTTTGTTGTTGAGTCCGAGGTTACCGTGAGGGATCTTATGGGGAAACGCGGTATTCTAGCTCAAAGACTCTTTGGCAATGCACACGGGCCATATTTTTCTGATCCGTTGCTGTTTTAGACGTTCTTCACAGATTTGTTGCACAGATTAAATGGTCCGCTTCAAAATTTAAACTCAGACTTTACAACGCGGGCACATGCAAAAATTAGGTTTCATAAAGCTAGATCCACACACAGCGAGTGCGGGGACTATAAACTACATCTCCAGAGTGTCGCTGAAGCTCTAAATAATGACAAAAACAGGCGATCGAATAAGGATTACCCAGCGTTACCGCTAAGTAATAAAATTGTGAGGTAATAGCATCTAAGGTGACGCTTCTTTTAGGAAACAACTTTTGATTCGGTTAAAGGTTTGATTTTAAACTGATTAAATTTAAGAGATGAAAGCCCTGCGTTGCATGACGCATACGTAGGGGGCGAGTTTTTTGTTAGGAATCCTTCCTTGAGTTGCTCATTATAGCTTGCGTCCTATAAAAGTCCCTATCCACTTGGCCTATCCTAGCTTCCCACTTTAAAAAAAAGCAATGCACGGCTTTCATCATGCAGTGTGCATGAAAGTTGGCTTCCATGAGGCAGATGAGCAGTGCGCCTGTCGGCCTGTAGAACAAATTGCTCCACCTATCATCAATTGTATTACCAGAGCGTACCAGCACTTCGTCAGATTCATATAA
Organism: Dermanyssus gallinae; assembly: GCA_003439945.1. NCBI lineage: Eukaryota > Metazoa > Arthropoda > Arachnida > Mesostigmata > Dermanyssidae > Dermanyssus > Dermanyssus gallinae. The sequence continues at coordinate 158,594 of QVRM01005356.1, forward strand.
AACATACACTTGATTTGAATAGCAAATGATTGTTTGTCCGAGTCCAGAGATGATCTACCTAGGAACTTACGAAAAAGACTGCTTAAACTTTCTTGATAGCGCAAAATTGAATGCCTTAGAAGGTTTAAGGATATACGACTTATCTGATATATATATATATATATATATATATATATATATATATATATATATATATACTGAATATCAACGTATATTTTTTTTTAAATAAGAACTGTGCAGATGGATCAAATAGAATTCCCCTCCATATCTGATATATAAGCACTATCTTAGAAACAATGAGAAGACTTAGTTAGTAATCGTTTTACTAAGCGCGTTAACAGCTTAATAAGTTGGTCCTTAGTTATTGCTCGTTTTGCCATTGTAAGCTAAATAAATCGCAACTGACAATTATGCAGTCCAACTATTATTAAGATGTCAATACAAGCTCACATAACTTATGTACAGACCCACGCTTCTATCTAAGTAATTGTGTCTTCACTTGAGCTATTCCCCACGCAGTTTAGCTGAGCACTGTAAATGCTGGCGCTTCCTATCGGTAGCTTCACCGAATCGGTAGAGGGGGTACTCCTGCCTAAGCTGATAAGCGCGTGGTTCTTGATGTGGTTTCTACACACACTAAGCTGTAGACGCGCTTGTGATTAAGCGGGCCGATCACAAGGCGGCTGACAGAAAGCCGACGGCTGATCAAGCTCAATCAAAAAGTTGATGAAAAACCTGGGTCATATATATATATATATATATATATATATATCAAATTTCCGGATCTAGCGAGTTCTGACTAGTTTATTCATGCCTTCAGCTTTCTTTCTATTTGAGTACAAGCTTTTGGCATGAATATTTTTTCAACATACTGTTATCGTACCCTACTACGTCGATTTGAGAATGGCAGCGTTGCGCAACTCGCCTTGCTATACGTGGTGGACCCAAAGACAGACTTAGCGTCGAAGTAGACGCATTTAAAGCCGGCTGCAAAGGCAAGAGGATTGGCACCTGATTTTTTTTTACCTGACTAGGGACGGGGCATGCCTGGGGTGGCAGACTTCGCAGGGGCCCAGAAGCGGGCACCGGATTATGTGATATCTATTACACATGATATCTGATATAGGTGATATATACATCAATTAATGCATCTTGGTCAAACGCAGCAATCATTAGGTATCAAGTATGTAATCGGGATAGTCGTGGTCGCATAGCTTGTACCTTGAAACCTGTGGACAGCGAAGCGTGTGGCGACTGGCGATGGTTAGGTTGGCATCGCTTTTTCTTGATTCACGCTCTCCACCTCATATTCAGTATAAACACTAGCAATAATTTCGGCAAACTTATCAAGCTTTCAGTTCCATTGAATTGTTGTAACAAATCTTTTCGCTCTAGTGGTCCGCCGAGCTAGCGGAGAGACGGAAGTCTCTAGGTTATAATCAAGAGTAAATGTGGCCAGCCCTTCTCGCTTATCGTGCAGCCAGACATCGTAAAGAAAAACATCCCCTATTAACCTAACGGCTTTATGCTACCAATGCATGATGAATAAACCCGAAAATAATTAACGGCGTAACGTCTATGGACATAATGCACACCTATGGCCCGGGGGAACCAGTGACAACTAATGCGGACAAAGCCGCTGGGTGTAAGGATATAAATATTTTTATCCGCGTATTCAATGTAATACAGCATAGTGAGCTCAAAACAGCAACCTACAAGTAAAGTACAGTCAAAATCGGTCCAGTCCATTAACTAAGCAACGGCAACATGCAATCGGGTAGATTCTGCGGTCAGTTCAGCTGCTTGTCAGTTTTACCTACAAAACCCCAATTAAGTTAAATAATAGAACTGAACAACACAAATAAACTACTCCTATACTGTATGTGGGCGAGTTAGCGGTGAGCGTCCAAGGACGATACCCATCTGCTGTTCGTATGTGTTAATGATGTCCTAGCAGAGACAGAAATTTAGAATAGCGCAACAGGCCTTACGTTGACCCCTGCTAGGAGTGAGGATATCCCCTTCGTTGCCCGAGAGTAGTGTCTGCCATTTAAACTAACCTTGGCCCGACCGAAGATGAAGCTTCTCAGTACGACGTAGTGGCTTAAGGGGCACAGCCATATACGGCTCGCAGCGGCATGATGAAGCCTCACTAATAAAGATAAAGCGAGATTAAGAGAGACGGCCAGCGTCATTGACAAAGTTATGCATAAAAGCACCTTCAAACCACGACGGTGTCAGCGTCGGCTTCTGATGTATGTTTCTGTTTAGGCTTCTGTTTAGAGGAACAGGCGTGTGAATGACGCCTGCTTTGCTAATCTAGCAATTAAACGCACTTCAAAACTCAGTTTGTGATTTCACTTGACGTCCAGACGGGACCTCCTGTATAACTATAAACAATTTGTAGCCGAACAACATTTAAGCGTAACGACAAGGAAAACGCAACCATATTCAAATATCCCATTACAACGGTATATTCAAATCAACAGGCAAAAACTCTTCTCCAGTATTGAGCCACATAACAGAAGTGATAAATCTTACACGACGCCGCAAAATGAGTCCGTTACGCCACGAATAGAGGCTTGTTCTATGCAACGTTTTCTAATCTGAAATAGGATTTTTACAAACCACTTCTAAGGCGTCTTATTTGTCATCTTATTTCATATTTTTAGTTTTTTTCCGTGATATTTTGTGCTCTCTGGGACGTGGCTGGTAACCGAGACAAATATTTAAATCTGCAGTGCGTTTAATTAGGCTGCGTACGTGCAACGCACAATCGAGATCTATTGCTGCTATGAACATGAAAGGTTTGACACCTACATGTATTTATGTTGTTCAATGTAGGTCGCATCCCTCGTCTGAGTGCAAAGCCTGAGCAATATACGCTTATACGTAATGTGATTGCGCCTATCGAACCTGGTAGTAACAAGGTTATATCAGAGTTTTTTTTTGTATGAAGAGTGATTCCTAGTTATTCGCGCAGCCAGTTGTTCGAAGCGTCTGTCAACCCTATTACCAGACACGAAAAGCTTCAAAAGATTGAAGGAAATCCGGGTATCCCCTATTATTAACAGGAGACTCGACTGTCGGGCGCTTCATGCACGTTGCTTTATCGGTCGGTGCAAAGACAATTCGCATCGACTTCAGCCGCCTAAGCATACAGGTACATATGCGTCCAAGGTTCCGGTTAGTGACGTCGGCGGAAGCTTATCGAGTGTTCATTCGGCATTTGTCAGTAAGACCCGAAATCGATATTTGTCAGCGCTTACAGCTGAGGTACAGTTTTGACGTTTTGACTTTCTCAATCGACCTTTGTTGCAAGTCAAACGGGTATCTAACCTGTTAGCATTCGGACGATGTTAATCGCAAAATAAAATATACTTCTTGGTTAAATTGTGCAGCAAGTCGCCATCAATTTCACGTTGTCGACGTGTCTAGGTCATACTGTGGTGGCAAACAGCACGTTGTCAGTCATCAGAATAGGTCGTACATTCGAAGCAATAAATTATATTAGGATAAGGACGAACTAGGCTGAGCTACGAAACTTAGGCTATATCTAATCATTTGATAATGATTATCCATATCTCTGCGGGATATTATTATTATTATTATTCAGTTATTACAATTGTGAGGTATGAACGTTTATGCCAGGTTTATCCTGCTCCGGTCGCTTTCTATCAATTCATGGCGCCTATGATGGAAGCCACATTTCCTCTACAAACGGCCAAAGACATCATCTGTCTCAAAAACATGACCTCGCGTCGATCGCCCGTAATTTCTGCTATGCGTTTTCCGATATCTTTCAGGATTTTCGCTGTACCTGAGCTGATGGGGCCGAGCGTCTCTAATGTAATGGGTACAAAGTGGTAGCTTCTAGATAGCTCGAGATACTTCCTTCGTTTTTCAGAATCCGCGCGCTCGGCTACCCATCCTGGCTCAACGGCGCTGTGGTGTAGATACGATAAGGCCGCCGTGCATGAAACCGTTACATCCCATACAAGGCTTTTTCCGTGTGACCACAGCGGGATGGTGACCCCGTCAGGCCGCAGCTCACTGCTGCCATTAAGGCCATTCGGCTCGGGTGTAGATGGTATCCCTGCCCTTCTAAGAGCTCTTCTAACTATGGCGTTAAGTTCAGCGTGTCTTGTAATTCTGCCGGAACTTTTCAGACAGCTTAACGGGTGTAACCCGTCAGGGTCAACAGGTTGGCCGCATCGCAGACATGAGAAGGGCTGGCAGACGGGGGCGCCTATTCTAAGGGCTGACACCATGCGGAAAGAGTTTGGGTCCAGCTTATAATAATAATAATTATTATTAACATGTTAGACAATGTTACATTTGTGAGGTCTGAACGTAATATTGCAAAGTTTTTTAAATAATTAGTTCACTCCATGGCGTCTAAAATAGATGCCGCGTTCCCTCTGTAAACGGCCAAGGACAGCGCTTGCCTCAAGAATTGACTACTTAATACAATTGTGAGGTATGAACGTTTAAATCATGTTTATCCTGCTCTGTTCGCTTTCTGTCAGTTCATGGCGCCTATAATGGAAGCCACGTTCCCTCTACACTCGGCCAAATACGAGTACATCATCTGTCTCAAAAACATGGCCTCGCGTCGATCGACCGTAACGTCTTCAATTCGTTTTCCGATGTCTTGCAGGAGTTTTGCTGTACCTGTGCTGATGGGGCCGAGCGTCTCTAATGTAATGGGTGCAAAGTGGTAGCTTCTAGATAGTTCTAGATACTTCCTCCGTTTTTCAGAATCCGCACGTTCTGCTACGCATTCGACTGCGCTGTGGCGTAAATATGATAACGCCGCCGTGCATGAAACCGTAACATCCCATACAAGGCATCTTCCGTTCGACCACAGCTTGATGGTAACCCCGTCAGGTCGCAACTCACTGCTGCCATTAAGACCTACTGGTTCGGGCGTAGATGGTATCCCTGCCCTTCTAAGAGCTCTTCTCACTATGGCGTTGAGTTCAGCGTGCCTTGTAAGTCATTATTATTATTATTATTATTATTATTATTATTATTATTATTATTATTATTATTATTATTATTATTATTATTATTATTAATTATTATTGTTTCCAAAAATAGGACGATACGTTTTTCGTATATCTTTCCGGAAGAATCTCCGTAACAGCTTGTATGGGCGACCCCAGGGATCGTCCTCCAGCTCTTTGATAAAGGCCCTCCAGAAACGATCCTTGCTTCTAAAAAGCAGGGAAGATCTTAGACTGGTCCTTTCTTCCGATGAGCCTTCCCAGCAACCCCAGAAGCTCGTCGGCTCCCTGACGTCTGGTGGGCCGACACAGCCGGGACGATGGTGTTGGTGGCTGGATAACTAGATGAAACCGCGGTCGCTGAAAAAATCTTCGACCTGCAGTATTGTCTAATTTATAATTCTGCGGACCTCTGTCCTCATACGGCCAAATATAAGAGATTGTAACAAAGTTAGAAACACAGTGTAGCAACAGAACAGCCAATTACTGCGCCGCCGATAACCGATGACGTCAGCAATCCAATCAGCGAATTACTGCACCGCGATAACTGATGACGTCAACCAATCAAGCATTCAATCCAATGTGTACCGCAACGACCCAGAAACCGTAACCAGCCACAATGCCAGCAACGTCATAAACCGGCCGAGCACATCGTCGAAAATCGTGCATCTTGGCTTCCGACTACCGAGGAACCGTCACCGAGCGTCACAACAGCGAGACCGTCATAGACAGCCCCGCCGATATGAGAACGATCAGCTATTATAGCTACATGCCGACGACAATAAGGCACGTGGACCACCGCCGACCCATTAGCGACGAGGACAGGCGGAGCATTCGGGAAGTCGAGTGTCCGGGAAGATTCGAGCCATCATTAAACATTCTCACTATACGAACGCTACGGCGTCCCTTGAGAAAATAGATAGCCCGGGGAAGGATGATCGTTCGTCCGGCAGCGCTACCAGTTAGACCTTACACTGTGTGTTATCACTTATCGTACCGAGTCTCTCGGGTTGTAGTAACCGTCTGGCTGAGCTTACGTTCCCCAATAGACCTAAAAATCGTTACATTTGGTGGCGATGCAATTTGATTGCATTTTTACAATATCAAAAATCTAAGATTAAGAACACGTGAGAAAATTTGAGGTATACACTAAACTTAATTGATTTTTTGTTTAAACAAACATACATTTTCAACTTTGACTCCACTGGGTTACAGAAAGGCGAGTCTTTTGCCCGCGTGCAAGGAGCGAGTGATCTAAACCGCGTTTCCGTGCTGAATTTAAACGTATATCCTTTGTAGCGGAGACTGCCATGCCTATTCCGGTTGCCACAATCGACTCTGATTTCCAGCTCTGTCAGAAAACTTCATGTGGCTTACCCCACTGGGCCCAGTGTCCTACCCTATCGGTTGAACGATGTACTGTAGATTTATTGCAGCTCGCGATATTTAGCCAACCTCCGGTCGTCTGCAAAGCTAGCGCACTCAGGAAACATTTATTCGGTAGTACCCAGAGAGGTCCTTTTTCGCAGTTTTCCACGCTCCAAACCAGATAATGTAATTTAACCGGCTTCCTTGTCCGCAGCGATTCGCGAGTTTGCTTCGAGAACCTCCTAGGACCGGTCACCCTGTCTAAAATCATACTGCATCATTTACTTGAACTTTATGATCAAGTAAAGGATGCAATCTATTACGGGATTTCACACGCTAAAAGCCACATAGTAAACTATATGGCTCTGGGAGTATCCACGATATATAGGGTTATCAGACATTGATTTGGTGTAATTATACTCACGAATGGATGGATTCAGAGGTTTTAAAGAAAATACTTCTCTCAGTCGCTATTAAAGGCTGAGCACATTTTTTAGCCAACTTGGTATTTTAGCCTGCTTAAGGTTGCTGCTTTCTAGTGTCTACCATATTACCTTAAGCGTTCCCTCTCGTAACGCACGAGCAGGTGGTTCCAAGTCATACAGGGATTCTGACTGAAGAGTCCCCATACTCAGACGTGCGTGACCAATGCTTACGTAAAGCCTTGGGCTAGGAGCAAACCTCACGTGGCTCTCTCTCGCGTAGATCTCGCACGCAAATATGGAATGTGCGTTACAAGCTTCTCACGAGCGTCACTGCAGGCTCAAATAGACCTAACTACAGCCGAAGATATATATAGATAACCAAAATGTTTCCTCCACCTAAGCCGTAATGGAAATTTAACCCCTATACTGTTATCGCGATAAACGCCAGAATATAACGTCGCTTTGCGTCACAACTGTGCACGTGGCTTGCATGTTCGTTAGTAGCGGCTGACATTCTTCAAGGCTTGATCATACTCAGTTGTTGGACCTCCAGAAGAAAATTCACAAAGAGAAAAAATATCAAAGATTTTGCATTTTGCCAAATGAGAAGAAATGCCCACGCATTTCTGTCAGACAGAATCGACTCTGCCGTAATAGACCACATCAGCTATTGAGCGCATCAAATAACTACTAATGAGTCATATTTTCGAAAAGATGGAGCAAACCACATTCGCAAAGGAACGGAATAAGATTAGTGAAAAATCGCCTCCAATATAATGGTAATTACTATCATCATAGAGATAACCCGCTGCAACTTGAAATCGCCCCGTGATGTCAGCACCTATCGCCAGTAGAGAATCTTCTCTTATCGCAATATTTCCTTTATCACTTTTTTTCCACGATTCCTGTTTTCATTTTTTGCGTTCGCGTCGTGTCGAGTTTCGGCAGTACATCGACCGTTTAGACGGGCTGTCTGGAAGCGTCGTCAAAGATGTTTCAAAGCACGTAGAAAACCGCAGACGAGTCACACTCCAAAAGAAGCAAAACAGAGCGCGATCATACGTCTTGCCGTTCGACATGAAACGTAAATAAAAACGCCGTTATGATTTAGCTCAACAGAGCACCATGCACCTAGTAACGTACGCCTTAGATGCTTGTCTACGCTATGTTAGCAGTACGCTGAACCTGCGGAACAAAGTCCATGAAGTTAGAGTCCAGTATGTATGTATGTATGTATGTATGTATGTATGTATATGTATATATATATATATATATATATATATAGTTTTCATTGATAAAGTGTTTTGAAAGTGCCAATGTTTGACAAGATACTTCTTAAATTTCTCTTTGAATACATGTTGGGCTCTTTCGTTGCGAATACTAAAGATGAACTTATTGGAGGCTACTGCTGAGAAGATTCTTGATTTGCTGAGGAGGGATGTAAAAAGACGAACATTGTATTGTCTCGTGGAATGACGATTTGATCCCTCCTATCCGTGCTGAGATTCTAGCTTTGGCCTGTTTAAACAAACCAGTCGAGCACATATCTCTCCGGAAGCACCACTACAGACTATTTTTTGGTATTTGTTACAGCTTTGTGGGTGCTTACTTTTAGAAGGATTTTGATTTTTTTTGTCTCCACGAGATTTCGCCTGAGCGCATTGCTATAAAAAATATGTTTATTGCCATTAGCTAACAGTGATGGGGGAATAAAAACACTTTCTACAGAAACTCCAAAAGCCCTACGGCTGACGGAGGAGACCCTTCTACAGACGCAGCGTTGTCGCGCTGAACCTCGATCGATATGCGCTGCAACAGGGGGCCCTGAGTTGCATCGATGACGTTCTGGCCCAGTTCCTTAATAAATTTCATAGACTTCGGTCCAATTGCTAAAAATCTTGATGGCAATCGGCTAAGCTATACATTACGGCGCCAATTTCTGGTATTTCGTAAAAACACGCTTTTAACCGGGCCCTCTTTAAGGTGTCGGTAACCTGATTTTCTTGATCGCGTTGGAGTCAAGATACTACGATGCGATCCAGAGATGTGTTATGTACTCGGGCAGTGAATCCCACGGGTCGCGAAAGTTAGCGAAGTGCTACCTGCGTTGAGTCGGCGATCCAAACCACAGTCGAAGGGGCCCCGATGGCGACGACAAGCTTCTTAACTTTAGACAACCCCAAGCTATTTTAAAGCAACGTTTAGCAGGCATTGTAGGGTCTCCCGGAGTATCTCATCAAAACGCTGTTGTAGGTCCCGCCTTCTGAATGCTGATGAACATCGAAGCTGATACATTCTGAGTCGTGGAAAGACTGTGTCTCAGTAGGTACAATGCTGGGTGCGCGCCTAGGGCTGGTGTCTACAAACTTTTTCTGACCGCACCTTCTACCGCCGCTTCCATGAGTGGCGCACCCAGTAGTTCATGAATTGTCTTCGGTTACCTCTTTAATATTTGAAAACTTTTTAATCAAAATGTTATTAAGAACATCAGTATTCCTACGGGATCTCAGGGAACCCTTCGGCGGAGGGAAGGGACCCTTCGACTGACGCCGCGTTTCCCCGCTGAGGCTCCATCGATACGCGCTGCAGTAGGAACTCTCTAGAACGAGCATAATTTGTGACTGCGTTGAGTCCTTTTTTCAAGCTCTTTGAAAAATGTGGACGTTTGTTTACCCATGGGTCCGTAAGCTTCCATGGCGATTGCCTGGACGATAAACTGCAGATTGAGTTATCTGTATTTCACATATTTGAAAGAGGCTCCCTCACCAACGGTGTTGACTCCGTGCGCGTATCTTAAAAGAGCCAGAATACCTCATACTTATCGTCGTTTAGGCGTAAGCCTAATTCAGCTTTGAATGCTCTGGACTCTTTTGATATCCCCAATTACCTTTAAGTTGTCACCGGCTAAGCTGGCGTCGTCGAGATACCACAGCCGCAGCTCCGGCACTAGTCTGACCTGGTGATCGGAGATGCCGATGCAGAAGATTGCTGGACCGCAAGGATCCCCCTGCTACATGCCGCAACATGATTGTATGGTTTCTGCCTGCCAGAGGAGATTGGTGAGGAATCGGTACACCTGATAAGCGGCTGGAAAAAGCCCCGGTACTTTGGACCCCACAGCGTTTAACAGATGGTCGCGGCGCATTGAGTTAAACGCGTTTTGGAAGTCAAGCTTAACTAAAACCCCCTCCTGGCCACAGCGAGTCTTGAGGAAATTCTTTGTAGCGAGAGAGCAGCGTTCGGGCGGCTGCTGACACGTCGCCTTGAGCCAGCATTGCCTGCGCGCGTATTGCTCTACGACGGTCAGAGTCTGCGAAGGGGGCTATATTGGTATGTCTTCTAGTCATGTGAGGGTTATCCGATATGGACGCACTCCTCTGAAAGCGAAGCATGGATCTTACAGGCTACGGAAGCGCGTAATCGGCGCTTTTCTCCTTTCTTTGCCGAGATACTGAACACCGTCGTCGAAAAGATGAGTAGCCACTCCCCGCAGCTCAGTGGTTTTTGCCAGCACGACAGAAGTATTGCTCCACAAGCTGCGTAGGACGCAGGACAACATCTTGACGCCCGCCTTTATCTGGGCCACTTTTAGCACAAGATGAGGCCAAGTCTGAACCAATCAACACACGCTGCCAAGTGAAATTGGTTTGCTAGATGTGGGTTGTTTGAAGTGGGATGAGTGGCAGGCGCGGCTGACAGTGGCTGCGCCGGAGAGCACCAATGACGGATATCGGCTAGGATTATTTAACATGCTGGATCCAGTAAAGAGAGCGAGTGCCTGTTGCTAGGCAAATCATCGTCGTTTTGTGCCTTTTCTCGGTGCCATGCTGTGACTGCTTGGTCACCGGAAAAAACGCTGCTCTTATCGCCTCCTCAATCCCGCAGCAAAGCTCATTGCCTACGAGCGAACCTTCAAACCAAGGCACAAGCTCCAAAACGTTTGCTCTAGTCGTGACTATTCCCGAGAGAAGCGACGACAGGACAGATTCGACAACACCACAATTTTTTACCACGACCGGTTTCCACAAGACAAGGAATAATATTCTTTGTAATTGGCTCTACTAGCAGATCCACCCTATGGATTGCCGCCTGCGACTGAATAGTTCCCTTTGCAGACCGTTGAAGAAGCTCCGTGCTGATTCAGCTTGGAACTGTTGAATTCTTCGCCCTACTGTTCTACCTAAGTCTTTACACTACGGTCCTATAAGTGTTTCTACAATTGCAGCGCGTGTATGCATTATCACACCGGCGAGACGCTTAGTCGCGCGTAGCCGAGAAAGTTGCAGCAGCCGCCATATACTCGTTAGAAGCTATGTGGTCTAAAATACGTCTTGGGTTGACTCTCAGCCAAGATTTAACGTCAATGGGACTGCTTTTCGCATTGCTTCATAGTCGGACTCCCATTAATACAAATGTGCAACGGTGGGGCTCAAACCCGCGCACCTATGTGTCTCCTCCGGTCGCGAGGCGCAGATGAATGCATTACGCCACTGGGCGCCACAAATAGCAAGCCCAGCTGAATTGTGTTTATAAGGTGCCGTCCATGTATGTCTGTTATTTTAGCCGTTGTCAAAAAGTTTTGATTTGCGCGACCTTGCACGACTGCATATGTGTATAAAGATTTGGCTGGTTGTATAATGTTGACACATTATAACTTTGCATTGAAATTAAGCTGAGTGTCATTAAAGTGCGTTTTATACAAGGACATACATGCAGGCGTAACGGTAGATACCCAGGTGACATGAAAAATAATCAATTTATTTGTTGGGTTTTAAGTCTAATTTCTATACAAACGATCATCATCATATATCATCATCGATATAATCGATATAACATCGATATAAACATCTTCGATATAACAACACCAGCAGCGACAACAACAACAACAATTACAACAATATTTGCGTCTGCCTGTCTGGCCATTACCAATGGATCAGTACACTGCTTCTCTTGAATGGCATACTGAGAGTAGCTGACAACACTAGAAATACCACTGTTATTTGCATACTCAGTATGAGCGAAATACATTTGATGATGAGTGACAATAATAATGTGTAATTGCGAGAAACAATTTCTAAGACAGTATTTAATATAATAATTTGGAACAAAAACTATATATATCCCGAAAAGAAAAGAGCTCTGGAGGTGTCGATTGGGTGCGCGGACCCCTGGCTACGGCCATGAACCCACTACAATCACTACTACTACTATGGTTTACAACTGGTAAGGTGGACACGTTTACTTCGACCAACTTGTACAATGCAAAATGGCTCAGTGACAAAAGCCTTTGCCTTGCATTCGGGAGGACTGGGTTCGAGACCCAGACCGGCCACTCTTAAATTAGCTTGCATGGTTTCCAACTTAGACAAGGTAGATGCCGGAGTGGATTAAAACTTAGCCATGACATGAAAAAACCGCACACGGGCATTAGCCTTACGGAAAAAAATCTTAAAAAAAAGAATTGTCTTTCCCTAGGAACGAAAATGCATTAATTACGAAATAAACGTATGCAATTATCCTACGGGAAATGTCAATACACAAATTCAAATTCAAACAAATGCAAAATTTAAATTAATAATCTGTACATTTGTCACATCTACTAATATACTATTTATATGATATTTACAATATTGCTTATATTATTACTACTTAAATTATTGCTTGAGTAGATAGATAGGTTTTATTATTCTCATGAGTGGTTTACATTTGTACAGAGGTTCACAGCTCCTCAAAGCCATCATAGGCTAGTATGGAGTGTTAGTCACCAATCAGCATCATTTCGGCGTTGCCTCTCTGTTGTTCCAACGACACTCAGACGGTGTCAGGATGACGTGAAATAAATTCAAATACTTGACTTGGGATGCGACCGTCTCCTGCAAAGCCGCACCGTCATATGTGCGCCGCAGCGCCGCCAAAGCAGGATAAGTTGCCGTATACGCAAAAAGTGTCGTAACTATGCAGAATTATAACCAATATGTAATTTCATGCCGATCGTGATGGAGACAATGGACCCGGCCAGCAGAAGTACAAGGATATTTATAAAGGACTTAAACGCTCGAATACAAACATAGAGGATATGCGCAAAGACGAGGTTCTAAGGCAGCTGCTTTCATTTGTAGTTTGCAGAAGAAATGCCGCGTGGCTAGAGATTACGGAATAACGACGATACACGTTCTCATCTCACAATTGTATTGTTTTAACACATAATTTATAAGTATAATATTTACAATATTGTTTGCATTATGAATATTGCTTAAATGTTGGTGACCACTCAGCATCTTGGCGTTGCCTCTCTGTAGTTTCAACAACACCTTCTGCCGGAGAAACGCGGTCGATCTAGGCCCCGCTGTGGCCTCAGAGAGCTTCTTCCCAAGCTCCTTTGTCAGTTAAAGTGCATCCTTGCCCAAACGCCAGATGACTCGAGACCAAACGCTATTATAGCGTGGCCTTTAAGGCGATGCACGTATTAGCGCCGTTGGTGCATTTTTTTTCCGTAAGGCTAATGCCCGTGTACGGTTTTTTTCATGTCATGGCAATTTTTTAATCCACTCCGGCATTTGCCTTGTCTAAATTGGAAACCATGCAAACGAATTTAAGAATGGCCGGTCTGGGTCTCGAACCCAGTCCTCCCGAATGCAAGGCAAAGGCTTAGCCACTAAGCCATCTTGCTCGGTTGTTGGTTATCCCGTTGGTTAATGATGTGGCCGACGTCCGCGTTAGTTAGTTCAAAATAGCCGAGGGCGTACGTGTCGAAAACGGTTACGTTTCACGCCAGTGGCTATTATGGTTCTAGTCCCTGCTGGTAATGCCATCCGGTCGACGCCTGTCGTCCTTCTGCACCCACCGAGGTCCCGTGTGGCGCGGTAGCCGGTTTATCTGAAGGCGCACCCGAGGATTTCATTGATGCCTCGGGCGTCCCTTCGTGAGTCCGACCACAGTGCAGGTGGGCCGGTGCAGACCGCGCTCATCCACCTTTCCACCAGAAGGACATTCCTCTCTCTCAAACATGGCAATGCCAGGTCTGGGGCCACGAGCGGCCACTTTTGACTATTAATTTGTCTGTTTCTCAGAAGGATGACCAGACGGCCGCGCGCGTCTTAGAGACGAGCGGCGTCTTGTTGGTGGCTGATGAGTACGCCGGTAGTAGCGGCCACTGGAGAGGCGCAGCTATGTGAAGAGGCAAGGAATTTTTCATTGGTCACTTGAATATGATGTACTGAACCATTAAAATTAGGACGTACGTCAATTTTCCTAGGAAGTTATCACGCAACGAAGTAATTGACGATATAGGAAGTTGTCTCTTTTGCTAGGAAACAATTGGCACTAGCTTGGATCTCACGATCGAATGAGAATTATCAGAAACGATTATAAACAAATCGGTTTTCATTACACCAGGGGCACTCTGTCACAGCTATTAAGTATATGTATGTCACGCAGACGTATGTGTACGTACAGTATCGCATTTAATTATAATACAATTTTGAGCACTGTTTTATACAAATAAGCACCTTTAGCAGTATAGTAGTTATATTGGCTCATTTTTTTCTTTCCAACTTGCTCTCTCTCTCGGATCACCATATAAAGTCTGTGTATATATGTAAATATCAGTAGCTATATATATATTGACTATGCTTAGCTATAGCCTAATATACGTATAGGTCCAGGTGGTATGTCTGGACGTCAAAGAACGCCATGACGGCATGACTAAGTAATCGCCGTCTAAGAAATTTTAACAAACATCAGCTAATGTTCTCACTCTTCGCGCTGAACGGACTTGGTATGAGAATATAGGATTTTATTGTTTTCCGAAAACAACAGTTTGCGGCTAAATGCGCGGCTGCAGAAAAAGTTGAGCCAGGTTCCTGCACAGAAGATCGGGAGATCTACGGTGAAATACCCTAGAACTCAGTGAGACAATGAAAATATGCATTTTGGACGATCCTAGTACTTCAATGCGCGCTTCGAACTCAAAGTGCGATGTTTCATCGCGAACCATTCGCCGATTTGTTCATTTTTTCGCTTTTGTCAGATTGTAAAATTAAGTGGGAGGTAGTGGTTATACTGCTATGCGAAAAACAAGTAACCGACTTTTTATCTCTAGCTTGCTTTGTAGAGAGGACTATGTAATTGATACGTTAATTGTCGCTCTCGGTGACACGATAAAGGGCCTTGTCACTAAGGATTGCGTTACGTCCGTTTATGACGGGATTCGAACCACCTGGACTGCGCGGAATGGCTAGCACGCTACCGTTACTCTTATTTTCTATGTACTCTATACCTAGCCTGCTCCTGCAATACGATAAAGACAGCAACCGATGCGGGTAATTTCGAAACTTGGCTAGAACTGAATTGTCAGTGTAAAATCTTTAAGATCCCGTTTAAAACACACGTCATTTGGTGTGTCAGCCGTGTCTTTATCAGACAGGCAGACAAGATCCTTTTATCGGAGGTTATACCCTCCGGCATCATACGGTGTGCACGCGAAGAATAGGTGCTTCGGTCTGGGAGCCATTCGTATACAAACTATGAGGAGACCGTGGATTCGAATGGTATACACCTACTGAGTGGTCTCAGATTCTCGCTAGGCTGCTCAGACACGCAGATCTTAACAGCATGATCCAAAGCGTTTGCTGGATGGGCTGACCCATATCTGAACTGATGGCGTAGCTACAATATATTACTCTGGGCATGTGGAAAATGCTCAGCGTGGGTCATGGCGGGGTGAAAAAGGGTACATATTCTGAACTGCTTAGGTAATACATTTTTGTACCAATTGCAATAGAAACTCTGGAGCCCATCAGTTAGGCAACCAACTGACCTGTTCTTCAAAGATCCAGCTAAACAAATTCGAGATATAACAGGAAATGGATGTAGGACACAGCTTTTGAAACAAATGCTGTTCTTGACTGTATGCAGGCAGAACGCGTCTTCCACGGTGGGTGCCATGGGCCTTGTCACTAAGGATAAATGTATAAACAATAAAGGTCAAGCAGACGTTCTTCTCATGTCAAAATTGAACAAGATTGATAGTAAATCAATTGTTATTATGACGCTCAAGTTTGGATGCATCGTAAGTCCCATTGTCAATTGCTGATTGTGTAGCCTATGGTTGCTGATTGTGTAGTCTATGGTTGCTGATTGTGTAGCCTACGGACCACCTGCAATTTCGTGTAGTGTCTATTGGTCGTTCGTAAGTGCCTATTGTTGTACATGCTGCTACTCCACCGCCGTTGACAACGTTTCCATTCCGACTGCTTAAGGAGTTGCTTGCTGCCAATGCGACTGTCTCGGCATTGCTACTGCGAGCAATCTACTGTAGCTCCCTCAGCTGCGTTGTTGCCTTCCTAGTCTATCTCGGTAGTTGGCGGCAGTGCCGTCAGACGGCGCTCATGTCGCCGCTCGTCTGCGGTGACGTCTGCGGCGGCGGCGGCGGCAGCGGCGGTGGTAGGTGTCAAACAGTTCCGCATCTCTCGCCATTTCTCAGTTCCAGTGTGTAGGAGGAAAATACCGACAGGCGGATCGATAGTACCTCCATTGACGGTGGCAATTGTTGCTGCTGCTGCTGTTGTTGTTGTTGTTGTTGCTATTATTGCTTACCTTGTTGTTGCCTATGTCGTTGCTCTTGGTTGTGGTGGTGCTGTTGTTGTTGTTGTTGTCGCTGTTGCCGGCTCCGTCGTGAGTTGCGTTGCCGAGGGCCGGCCGCCCCCCGAAAGCGGCGATCAGCTGTACGAAGTTCGACGTCAGGGATCATCATCAAAGATGGTACACTATGACGCACGCCCACTGAGTGAGTCAGTGGGTCGCAGTGGTGTCTGCTAAACTCTACCTTTTCCCTTCTCTCTGTGCTGTGGAACGAGACTGGAGCTCAGTTAAAGAGAAGTTCATCAGTTGTTCGGTTTAGTGTCGTTATCACCCGTTCGAGACACAATGATCGTAGACCGAATTATAGGGTGCCTCACAGCAAATCGATCACGGGGCTACAACAGCAACACTGGTCGCGTTGCCATTGCCTGCGTTGCCCGTGCAGCGAATCTCTCTCAAGGTAGAGATGATGACTGACCTCCTTTGATTGATTGCTGCCTGACCTCCTACTACGCGGTGAACTATGTGGATTTCTACTGGCCCCATTGCGATGGCGTTGTGTAGGTAAATTACTCTTCGTTCTTATTCTCCGTCGTGACGCTCCGGAAACTCGCGTCAACCGATGTCAGACAGAACAACAACGACAAAAACAAGAAAAACAGTAGCAGCAGAGGGAGCAGCAATTATGACAACCGTGACAACTCGTCAGCAAATGACAACGGTACGTGACCATAATGGCACACACTTTGTATCTATCTATCTATCTATCGTTTCATGCTATGTTAATTAATAAGTCGCAATCTATTATATGGGCTACGAACATAAATACATTCGACGAAGCTGGCAAATATATACCAAGTGAGGTCCTAAACGTCATCTAGAAAGGATGAGGGCAAAATATTTGTGAGAAAAACTAGGCCACCGACGGCGCAAAGGATGAAAATTGCTAGAAGTGTGGAAGAACTCGGGCTTGGTAGTTGAACTCCAGAAAATGAAGTGTTTATAGCAGACGACCGGGTTCTCTTCGATAGTGTAGTCTAATGTGCCATAAGTTCGAGCAGAGGGTTGCCGAATGCAATACAGAAGCCAGTCTGCTGGAGGTGAGCCGAGCTGGTTCATCAAATGTGGCAGTGCTACAATAGAGCTCAATGTGCTAATTGTGGAGGTTTGCTTATTTTGTTAGCGATGACAATTGTTCAGTCTGGCGAGTCTACAATGAAGCTCAAATACAGAAGCTCGATGAAAAGGCATCCATACAATTGCAGGTGTGGAACCCGGCTGAAGATTTTCTCCTAGCCTGAAAGCTCTCTTATTTATTCACGAGCAGAACAGCAGAACTCGGTAGACGCAACTTATGTGCAAAATGCTGCCAGGGCTTTCACATTTTGAATAAAAATGGAAGTAGTCCGCCAGCTGACAAAGAAGCAAATCAAGCACGCATGGATGAGCCTAGGCGCCAATCACTGAAAGATCACTGAAGATCAAACAAATAGACAAAAAAACGTCAAAGGTGATCAATGGACTGTTTGAAATACGGGGACTGTTTAGACCCCTTAAAAAACCAAGACGGCCCTTTGCGGCTTGCTCTCTGAAGTTTTTAAATGTCTTGTAAACAGCAAGCCGCGAAAAGCTTTTCTGGTCTCCGTTCGTAAAAGCACTAAAGTGAGAGTCCTTCTCTATCTCTCCCCTTCTCTCTCTCTGCCTGGATTTGAAGTAACGCTACAGTCATTATCACGCTGACCAGTCAGAAATCTAAAAACTCTACAAGCTCTGCAAGCGCGAACCGAATGCTTCACTATCTTTCACACGTGATCTTTCACCCAACTTTACACGGGATACTTCCCTGTTACAGCTCTAGGCCAATCACGAACATTTTATAGGCTGGTCGAATAGGAGCGTTTAGCAGTTCAAAAATGAGACTCCTAACGCATTCAACACGGTTCGCAGATAGTTGTTTGCAGACAAGTTGCAGACTACCGCAGAAAGTAAAGCAAAAAGTGTCATATGTGCAACTAAAAGTATGACAAAGATTACAGAGAGCCTCACTATTTATTATTTCGGGACACGATGATGGCTGTCCACATAGAGAACGGGGTTCAGCAGGAAGAACTAAGTCCTGCGCTGTTCTACCAGATACACAGTTTGTTCAATGTCTTCTTATACATATATATTATTCACTTGGGCGATGCAACACTCGGCAGAACCCGACATACGCCAAATTGAGGCGTTCTAGCAGCAAGGAGGTCTATCCATAAATGCACCTAAACGCAAAATTATCGCTATTCGTGGATCTTAAGACAAAATAACAATTACCATCTTAAAGCTTATCGGTGCGGCAAGAAATCTGGACAAGCAGGACATGGACTGCTGGTAACCCCAAGAGGACGAACAACTCTTATCAAGATTTTGTTGCCAAACTAAATTTCCTAGATGATACGATACCATATATCGAGGCAATTTAAGCTTAGTGATAAGAAAAGAGGGCCATCGACTAGAAGAGTGGTAGCAGCAACCGTCTGCTGTGGTGCTAGGTCAACAAAAAACAGTTTCGTTTTTGTCAGAGTCACTGGTAACATAAATAATATCTTTCGTACACCGTACTAGACTTAACGACGTTGCTCACGGTTGCCGCTTTAATGATAGGAGCCCCAGAATGCGAATCCCATGCGGAGGTACAGTTGACATCGACGGCCTGCAACCATTTGCCGCTCTAAAAGGGTTTGTAAATTTTAAGGCAGATAGAGTTAAACGAAATTATAAAACTAGACCTAATAAAAGCAATAATACTGCAACTCTAGAGCCCCAAAGCCTCACACTAAGAAACTGTAAGAGACCTGATAGCGTGATCGTTCCCTTGTGATTGCATGACAAGTGCCTATTATGGGGTATTACATGCGTGCCCTACACTGTGTCTGGCTCCTAGGTGAACTTTGTAAATATGGGGTAGGTAAAGGAGCGCTGCCGAGAAAGAAAAAAACATAAATACGCAGATGTCAAAGATAGCTATTATTTCGCACCAGTAGCAATGGAGACAACGAGGCCTACCAGCGGTAGAACGGCAGGGTACCACAGATAATAAGAATATTATTAAGCATAATAAATACTGCCAATACTAATAACAACAATAATAATATTTTTTACAAAGGTTTATTATTAATATATACAAGTATCACAATTATTAATATATTACTTATATAGTGATGGCAATATTGATTGTATTTTTATGATTAGTTAATACTATTGCCCGAGTGTTGGTGAGCAGTCAATATAATCTTGGCGTTACCTCTCGATAGTTTCAATGATATCCTCTGTCAGAGGAACGTGGTCGATCTTAACTCAGCTGTGGCCTCAAAGGGCTTCTTCCCAAGCTCTTCTGTCAGTTTGAGTGTATCCTTGCCCCAAACGCCTGATGACTCGAGGCCGAACGTCATAACAACGTAGTCCTCAAGAACATGTGCGTATAGGGGCTGTTTGTACATCTCCCTTTGGTAAATGATGTGGTCGACGCCCGCGCTGGCTGGTCAACGATAACCGAGGCGTCCGTTCCGGAGACAGCGACGTCCCACACCAGCGGCCGATTATGGTGCCAGTCCCGGCTGGTAGGGCCATCTGGTCGACGCCTGTCGTCCCTCTGCAGTCCACCGGGCTCCAGTGTAAGGCGGTAGCCGGCTTGTCTGAAGACGCGACCGAGGATGGAAGAACTATTAATAATAATGCGTGTGGGAACGGTAGACCAGTGGCCATAACGCAAACAATCGGCAGGTCATCGAGAAGTCAAACGGGGACAAACATCTTGGCGTTTCCCCTCTAGTTCCTGCGACACCCTCTGTTTGAAGAGCGCGGTCGATCTTGGCTCCGCTATAACCTCAAAAAGCTTCTTTCCAAGTGCTTCTGTCAGTTTGAGTACATCCTTGGCGGTCCATCTTTACCGCTGGTACTCTACGTGTCTCTGAAGACAGCAAAATGTCTCGTTGTTTTCGAGCACTGCGCGAGCTATATGTATATGTATTTGGTGGGTGACGTATCCCAATTACCGTGGCCTACTGTGGTCAGTCTACGCAGAGTGCAGCCAATTAAATAAACAATTGTATTACTCTTTTTTGCTTTAATGTTAGTTACCACTCAACACCATCTTGGCGTTGTCTCTCTGTAGTTTTAACCACGCCTTCTGTCGGAGAAACGCGGTCGATCCTGTCAGGATCGAGCTGTGGCCTCAAAGAGCTTCGTCCTAAGCTCTTTTGTCAGATTGAGTATCTAGTTGCCCCAAACGCCAGAAGTGGTCATCGAAAAGATGCGCGAATAATAATAATAATAATAATAGGACTTTAGTCGTAGCGAGCTTACGACTTTAACCGCAATAAATACGCGTTGGCTATACGAGCTGCTCTCGCGTCGTCTCCTTCCGAAGACAGTGTATATATGAGTCCAGTATGACAGACGATAACATTGAGATGCGGATGTTAATGCAGAGGTAGATCGGCACAGTTGTTGACAGTTCTGGGTACCGCTGGACTGTTGCTTTTTTGGTTAAATATTAAACGACCCACGTATATAACTCAGGCATCTGATGCTTCTTATTAAAAATTAATTTGTACGAGCTATTTAAATAAGGCCACAAAGTGGGTAGCCGTTGTATGGTGCCGTTTATTTATACGAGTATATTGAGTCGCAAAGGTTCATCCAACTGTGAAATAATATATAATACATTTATAGGCACAGAACGTCCTAGTTCAAAACTGCTCAGAGCTGTCTCATGTTCGTGTCGTTTAACAATAAGCAGTTTTAACTGTAGCAAGTTTCGCCTTTCTTCAAAAGTTTACTAGTGATTAGCTAGTCAAACCTTATTTACTTAATTTTAAGCGGAATTACACTGTAAGTGTGACGCGCTGCAATTACTTTAACGTTGCAGCTCCATCGCGTAGGATCGCTTTCTCAACATTTGATATTATCTGAATACGTTAGTGCTCTTAATTGCATATCTTTCGAAAGAACTCCTTAAGCATTCTTGTATTATTGTATTTGTCTAATCGCTCTGTTATTATGTTCGCTGTTGTTTTTTGCTAGAACTATCGCATATATAAATACTTGCTTTTGTAGGCCTGTTAATTTAAGCATATAGATTTTTTATCTTCAGAATTTAGCGATTTATTTGGATATTTATATATATATATATATATATATATATATATATATATATATATATATATATATACAGGGTGTTCCTATTTGTGTGTCCAAAACGCTAGGATATGGTCAAACTCGGTGAGAAAAACGTTTTCCCGGCTTCCACCCATTGGCAAAAATGATTTTCTCACCGAGTTTGACCATACCCTAGCGTTTTGGACACACAAATAGGAACACCCTGTATATATATATATATATTACGGAGTTTTAAAGATATAAATCTATATGCTTAAAGTTCCAGGCCTACAAAAGCAAATATTGCGAATTTCTGCGAGTTATAGCAAAAAATAACGGCGAACATGCGTCACGTACACACGATCTAACCGACCTAGGCTTATAATTATATACGTAATACGTGTACATTCTGGAGTCAGATTTAA
This sequence comes from Dermanyssus gallinae, assembly GCA_003439945.1. Classification (NCBI taxonomy): domain Eukaryota; kingdom Metazoa; phylum Arthropoda; class Arachnida; order Mesostigmata; family Dermanyssidae; genus Dermanyssus; species Dermanyssus gallinae. The sequence goes on from QVRM01005356.1 coordinate 180,542, forward strand.
GCGACGTTCGAAACTCTAAAGCGAAATTGCTCGAAGATTAACTACAAATACTCTAACAGACTAAATAAGGTCCAAATAAGTGTTTGGCCTGTCATTGCAATTATTGCAAATTGATTTTTTTTGCTTATAGCGTTTTTACTCAAGTTGTGTACTTATAAACTGAGTAGTTATGCAACAATTTGCTTAGTAATCGCCATTGCGAACACTATTGGCGATTCTTTAATGTTAGTTTTATTAAGCATGCGTTCCATATATATATGGCTAAAAATGAAAAAAATGTGTTTAGAAATCTGGTGATTACTTTTGTATGAAAATTTCAATTATACCCACCCCACACTTGTTTGGAAGAGATAACTTACTAGTTACAGTTTGTCCTTGAGCAATTTGCCTTAAGATTCGGAACTTTTTATCAAGATTCATTGACGGTCGGTCCGAAATGCCGACCCATGGTCACATAATTAAAGAGCAAACAAAAAGATTTGAAAACATCAGAGAGTAAGAAGTTCTAGAGGAAGATCACATATTTACGCATTTTTCTTTAAAAACGTAAAGGCTGACTCACACGATAGCACTGGAATCGTGCCTGGTAAATTCCACTCTAAATTCATTGATATCTCAGCTCCTCTAGCTGCCTTATTCAATATTTTTAATAAAACGGGCATGTTTCCAGAACGTCTCAAGACATTTACGGTGACTCCACTATATAAGGGTAAAGGCGGGAGGGACCAAGCTGATAACTACAGCCAGATATCCTTCGTCTCAAAAATATGTAAAAATTTGTAGTGACGGCTATTAAACTAGTCGTTGTAAGTGCTGTCGTTGCTTCCTTAGCTGCCTCGTGTCAGTACGGAAGTCAGGAATCAGAAAGGCGTCTTTCAACAAAAACCAAGCAAATCGCATTTAGCAATACATCAGCTAGGAATGGCTCGCGGCTAATACGATCCATTTCTAGCTGATGGATCAAATTAGCCGCGATATTTCAATGTTTTTTTTTTATTATAATTAACTTACCGCTTTAGTTAATTTCATCGCACGATATACGATAGCTTGCATGCCATTAAAAAGTAGTCTCAATTCGATTCATGCCAGTCGGTAAGCCTAGCAGCGAACATCCTTGTCCTATGATGGCGAAAAGTTCAAACCTGATCATCAAAAGCATGTCTTTCCCCTTTTAGCGGATCAGTTGCTGCTGTTCTGTTTAAACCTTCTAACCTACAGATTATAAGCATTAGGTTACACGACAAAAAAGACACCATTTGTCCGGATACGTATGACACCACTGTGGTGCATGCGGCGCATCTAATCGACTGAATCAGAAATGGAAAGACCAGAGTCATCTTTAGTAAAAATAAAATATTTATTATAGTTGTAAGCTAAACAACAACTGAAAAGCTGTTATAAACGACTTAAATTGTATCTCTAAAAATCAATTCGACTTTAGGGAGGCACGATCAACTGAGCTGGCATGGGGACATATCCGGTGGGGGATTATTAAAGTTGCGGAGGATAGAAAGATGTGATTTGGTGCATTTCTTGACGTAGCAAAAGCATTCGACTCTCTAGGCCACTTTATATTCCTTAAAATGCTCTAACAACTGGGCTGTGCACCAGCAGTTACATCTTGGTTTGCATCGTATCTTAGTAGACGGAGGCAATTTGTAGCGGTGGGACCTCTAAGGTCTGCGATGGCAATTTTGTTCACTGGCACGCCCCAGGAGTCGGTTCCTGGATCTTTTATTTTCATCACCTACATTAATTTCGTCCTGCGGGACAGCGAGAGGTACGTAGATTGCCGTCCAGTCGTTTAAGCAGGCGACACTACTCTTTTGTTCCGTGTCTCTTCCTCCCAATTGTCCAAAAATATTTATAATCTTCTGCACGTTGAAAAAAGGCCACATCATTTTTCAAAGAATTGAGTTGTTATTAACTCGACGAAGACGACACACGTTCTTTTCCACAACCCACAACGGGTATCGAGACAGAACTTCAAAACTGATAATATCTTTCCCCGAGTAGGCGGCTCTGCTATCCTTCTCAGCTTAGAGGCAAAATGTCTTGGCATTGTGCTACACGAACATATGAAATGAGACAGTCAAGTGAAGTCAGGTGCCAGGGTCTGGTACGCCATGGTGGCCTCACTTGTGCTTTTGAGAATGGAATATTCTGGTACGTGTCTACAAAGCGCTTATAAAGCCAATTCTAACTTACGGAATTACTCTGTGGGGCGCCATGTATTCCACGACCCTAGACAAGGTCAGGGTTGTTGAGAATGACGCGATTTAAGCCATAATAGATCTTCCTCGTGGCACGAGTCTGACTCCTTGAGACGAAGGCTTGAGAAGTTTACGCTTGGGCTTCTCAAGCTTGATCAGCGGACACGTTTAAAGTTAGCGGTGCTAGTTTATAAGGTGCATGGAAATCCTTCAGATCGTGCTTTTGACTTCGCCCTTTTCTCAGTGCGGTCGCAGCGCTACAGGGATCAACTAAGGGCGCTAGGGTTCAGACTCACCCTTCTTCGGCACTCCCTGGCCTACCTGCTGCCCACGATTTAGAACGAGCTGCCATTGGCGCTTCGAAATGAAGGCCGAACCGTTGTTTCTAAACGACATCTTCTCTTGCAGTTGAAGAAAGAAGAAACACGGTACTCAGTGAAATGTTTTAAGCTTATTTTATTATATAGGTATTAAACTTGTATAAGGTTTGTTATACGATTTTAGACTTGTATTACTAATTTTGAACATATGCTTGTATTTGTGTATATTTTGAACGAAGGGTGGACAGATTGCTAACTTGTTGAGCATGTCAAGAAAACTTGATTGATTATTTTAATTCAACTTAAATCAATCAACGAGCTTGTGCTTGTACATGACCTCGTGGTGTTGATAGACTAGAAACACATCTGGTTTGAACACTCTATGCGAGCTTTTGAAGCGCCTCACCGTGAAGGGTATCCGTGTTCGTTTCCTAGATAGCACTTAGACTGTAGAATATGTACGAAGTGCCTTCGGTATTGACCCATTAGAATTTACTGCGTGAAGAGAGTAAACATTAGACTTTTATGCAGCATTATATGGTCTTGAGTGAGTTTAACGCTCCAGGGCATCATTCTAGGGCATCACTCCAGGGGCCTCACACCACTTCACGGGGAAGTTAGGTCATATTGGGTTTTTATTTCCAGGTTATTAGAACACCCTTTGGTCTCGGATAATATTAAAAGTCCTGTTCTTATTAAAGCTCAGACGTCGGACATACTCACGGTCACCCAGTAGGGCCATGTGGCACGTGTCCTACCATTACCGATCTGCCACGCTTCACACAGTAAATGATAAATATTCTGGTTCTATATGCATGATAGATTTTGGATTTTTCAAATATGTTGTTATTAGCAAATACGTATGTGAGTAAAAACACTTTTTACGAATCTTTGGAAGCTCTACGGCGAGGAAAGACACCTTTTCACAGCCGCAGCGTTGTCGCGTTGAACCTCGATTGATATGCGCTGCAACAGGTATTTGCTAGTGGGGGGGGGGGGGGTTCTGGGTTGCAGCGGTGACTCGCCGGCCCAGTTTTTTAATACATTTCATATAGTCCGATGCAATCAGGCCAAAAGTCTCTATGGCGATTGGCTGAACTATAAATTGCGACCCTAGTTTCTAGTATTTCGTCCATTTTCGGTTTTCGGCAAGTCAGGAAACCGAGACTTGAGTCCAAGACAGATATTTTAAATCAACGTCTAGCAGGGATTGTAGAGTTGAATTATTTATCCGCTTGACAAGTGTGTGTACCATTTTGGGTACCATACTAGGGACGCATAACGCTGCAGCCAAAATCAGATACATATCTGAGTCAACGTTCAAACGCCAATTTTTCCATTATAACATAACTAGAATGGATTATGCCAAAATTCGCTGACAAGAGGCGTCATAGATCGGCTTGGATTTTTTGCTTCTAGTACGTTGAAGGAATGATTACGCAATGATTAAGAACCAATAGCGCCTTCTCGCTATCATTGCTCTATACGCTGCTGTTTTATAGTCTAGATCACTTGCATAGTTGTTCCCGTTGACGTCAGCACACTACCGGCGAAACTTCTCAGCTGATTTATGAGACCCATTGTGCGAAATTCCGACATAAAGGATTCTAGCATTACTACCGATTTTTGTGCAGGCGTATTACGCATAATCTCCCAAAGCATAAGCGCTGCGTTTAGGATTAACTCAAGGTTACAGATATAAGTAAAACAATTGATTAGTATAAGGAATCTAACGTTGTTAGTGCATCTAGACGAGTATATCTTTAGATTATCGAGAATATTTTACAATCTGAGAGAATGCTGTGCGATCTTGCGACTGTTGAAAACGAAAAAAATATATACATGCTGGACTTTTTATAACGCCACTTGGACGAATGTCATACATTACAGCGGTGAAGAGTATCTAAACAGATTTATCCTACAACGTTAATTTAGCTTTCATCAGTCTCCTAATATGTACCGTAGTATGTACTTAGTCAGTATCCCATACGGCCCGGATTGACATAGAAACTTGGTGTTCTAATGGCTAACATGAACTCAAATCGAGATATTGCGTCAAATGTTACAATATTTTAGGTAAGCAATAAGGAGAAATGCACATTCTTTCTTATTGGGAACTGGGATCAATCATAATGAACTTCCGGAAACCAGACGTTTGTATACGGTGTCAAAAAAACATACACAGAGCATGTTAATGCGAATATATATATACGAGTATATATATATATATATATATATATATATATATATATTGTAGTTGCATTTACTCGGAATTCCGTGAACTTGAGTCAGACGTGTGGCAATCTTGTAAACCATGCTCGTTCATCAGCAGTTGTCCGACTGCGGAGAGACAGAGAGAAATAAGTTGTTTGAGCTGATCACCTGTAACGACCATGCCACAGGGCGCATTAGACGGGTTCTGTATTGTGCTGATAAGGTAGCAAAAGACGAAGCCAATGGGTCACTGTGATTAAGAGTAGCGGTGGCAGGCGACAGCGAAGAGCTGGATGTTGTGAAAGCCACAGACCTCCTGACGCAACGCCAGATATTCCTAGCCAACCTTTCATAACGCCTGTGCCTGCGATGACGGCACATTGCGTGTCCGGCCTAGATAGAGTCTAGATAAATATGCTTACGTGCGCATATATATATATATATATATATATATATATGTGTAAACAAGAACTAGGAAAACCTTTCTGACTCACAAAGTAGCGGGTTACCGAAGGTTACTGCATTTTGTTTTAAAATATGATTACAACCAATATAACCTCTGAACAGGCGTCACTTTGTGTTTGCTTAAGTTGCCATACCCTCTCCATTTAGTGTGTGAGAAACATTATTCAAATGACGTTCAAAAAGTAGAGTTATTATGTAAGAATAGAGAAGGAGAGATAGATGAAGATGACAGAATACATAGGACAGTAGAGAAGATATATAGATACACAGATAGACATGGAGATAGATTATAGAGTATAGAGAAACGAAAGAAATATAGAGATGAGATAGAGATAAAAAGAGATATATATATTAAGTAAGGAGAGAATCTATATATTAATATATTTAGATAGATGTATAGATATAGATATTATTTATATCTCCTAGATAGATAGAGAGAGTATATGTATATATATATTTTATACATGTCTATTATCTCATCTCTTATATATATATATAATATATATATTATCAATATCTCTATATATCTCTTATATCATATATACATGTATATATATATTTCGGTGTGAGTGTGTTCTCCTTAAACCGAGGAAGCGCATCTTGCCTCACTTAATGCGCACTTTTACGCTGTGGTCAAAGCAGTTCGACAAGTTTTAGAAAAACAAATTATACGAAGCGAGATTTTGACCCATTGACGATTTGTGTGGGTTGCAGATGTCACCGCTTCCAGAAGGCACATTTTACCGAAAGGGTCGGCTGCATTTCGTCGGTCGCGGTTTGGCTGAACTTGCCGATCGATACGGTACACCATTGTACGTTTACTCAGAAAAGGTAGGCCAAACAATGACCAGTAGAACCAAACCGCTCTATCAATGTGCTCGGGAGCGTGCACTTTACGATAGACTTGCAGTTATATGCTTATTCCTTTTCGTTTTTAGTGGGTTGGAGCCCCACACTACCGGGCCACACTTGCAGACGAGTTTCCTGCAGTGGTGTCCGCGTGTGCGTACCGCATTATCCAGTTAGTCCTTTAAAAAATACGTATACCTTTAGCAAAAAGGCCAAAAAACCTAACACTAAAAATCCCGCCTTTCTTAGGAAAGCGGATTTTGTGATCCTTCTACTCAGACAGTGGAGTGATAGGACTTCTGCGTATCCGCGCAGATGGCAAATCAATAAGGGCTACGGTAGCCCCTGAAAGGCTTTAAGCTTAATACATTTGTTTTGTCACTCATCACTGCATCACTTTGTCAGTTCTGCACTTGATTTATTGGGAAATCATTTCCAGAAAATCATATGAGGGATAAGTTCCAGGGGCGGAAAACACGAAATTGTCCAATCGCAGACCAATAACGGTAACAAGCGTTGTGTACAGTATATTTGCTGCCATTCTTAGAGACAGGCTGCAGGACGAGCTGGAAGAGATGAAACTAATAGGACCATGGCAGAGTGGTTTTAGAATAGGATAGTCTTTTGGTACTAACGGAAAGTATCTATTGCCAGATCTAGAAAACAGAACTTAGTTGCAACATTCGTAGATATCCGACGGGCCTAGAATACGGTCGATAGAAACACTCTTTGGAACAAGATGATAGAAGGTGAATTAGGACAGGAATGGGTCAGTATGTTTAAAGAAATATATGACAGGAACTACATCTTTGCAAGAATCTGGTCGAACTTATCTGATTTTCACAGATTAAGGAAAGGACTTCGACAATGATGTCCTTGCTCTGTGTCACTGTTTTTACTGTACATTGAGGAGGTGGCACGACATGTGTATGAATCGAATCTTGGTTCTAAAATGGTATACGCTAGAGGTGATGATATAGTATGCCTCCGACCGTGTGTCCTGTTGTTTGCAGGCGACATGGTGATTTTAGCGGAAGGTGTTGACCAAATGCAAAAATGCTAACAATATGCGAAGAAACGCCGAAAAATATTGGACAGGAATTCAATGAAGATAAATAAGCAAATGTAATATTTTCCGGGGATATCAGAGAGATGCCGCTACAGATACAGGGGAAAGAAATATAATACAAAAACGCATACAAATTCTTGAGGGTTACAATAGAGAACAGTCTAGAAATTTTTAAAGCTAAGCATGCAATAAGAAGAGAACGAGCTGAAAATGGACAAAAGATTGTAAGAAAAAAGGCTTTGTGGAGTTGCAATAGATTCATGGTGGCTAAAGAGCTTTGGAAAAGCATGTTTGTGCCAACAGTGACGTACGCTAACGCTATTTTGAGTTTAGACGTAAACATGGTAAACAGATTGGACACAATACAACGTGCAGTTGGCCGACATGCAATGCAATGTAGGTATACATGTGCAGCACAATTTATCGAAGGGGAATTCGGAGTCTCCAGCTTCTGGGCAAGGAAAGCACAAGCTAAGATATCGTATGTAAGCCGTCTAAAAACCTAGCCGCAAGTGAGGAAGGACAAAACTGGGCGGTAAAACTGCTCACAGCAAAACTGAGCGAAAAAAAATACAAGCAAATGAGATAGGCGGCTAAAGTTCCTTGAATGCAAATTTAAGTGCAATACGATGGATTTTGGAGAACACGAGGTGATAACAAATAAACAGATAACCAAAGATGTGATGAAGAAAATTGACAAAACAGCCGAATGAAGATGGAGAGAGCATATGGAGGGAAAGACATTCTTGCAATTGTACAGGCAACAAAAAAAGGAATACAGCCGAAAATATATTATTTATTCGAACTCGCAAGCGTCCGGGCTGTTCGCTGAGTGTAGGGCCGGTATGCTCAACACCCGACTGCTGGCAGCCAGATACTCGGAAATTGAGAGCGTTCGGTGTGGAGCGTGTGATATAGAAGAAGAATCCATCGAACACATCGTGCTGAAGTTCGACGAGCTAGGAGGAGTGAGAACAGTGTCCATAGCCGAGGCATTAGGTTTCGGTGATAAACCATTAGGGCAAGAGATAAATGAAACCAAACGCAGGCCAGGGAAATGGCACAGATTGTAAGGAACTATAGGAATACGCCCCGCTAAAACAAACTATTGTGTAATTAGGTAGTAATATAACCATCGTGATAATCCAATTAATATTATGAATGCACGACAGACGATGATATTTGTTAAAATACATATAATGATACCAAAGCAATTATATAAAACTATATACGAAGCCAGCAGCACGCTGCATGATACAGCGAGCGCATCTGCTTCAAAAGATATTCCACAAGGAGTGGTAAATAAAACTCATATATAAGTTCAACAGGAACACTAGAAAATGTTTGCCCACACTCGCTGCCATTCCATCTCTCTGTAGAAGTTCTTAAGAGCGCAGCACCAATACTTTAAGTATAAATGAAAATGATTTATTTAGTGCTAGTACACTACAGGGATTCAGGAAATACTCATGATATAGGCAAAGGCACTACTAACCAAAGGCAGTTGCCCGTGCAATATCCGCTAGAACTCTTTCTTTCGGCATTCCCTTTAGTAATACGTCGACTTGAGGTAAACGCCTAGCTTTCTTATCTATACGATTATAGGTGCTTGAAGCAAGCGTCTCGAGGCTGCCAGTCAACCGTCCGGGCGTGACGATGTATCAGCCCGTCCGAGTCAATAACAACCTCGAGCTTCTCGCCAGACTTCACCGATACGGGCTTTCTTTCGAGATCGCCTCGGTCGAGGAGCTCCGACGTGTCGTAGCGGCCGCCAAAACTACTAAGGTGTGTCAAGTGGGAAATAACCGCAGCCTTATATACGTATTGTTATTGGTTCCTGCCACTTTGGCGCGCGTTCTCTTAAGGAAATGACAGACTATCATCTAACATGGCCAATAGCTCTCTAAGAGATAAGTTGGTGTTTCCAAGTAAACATATTGCAAGTGCTCTAAAGTCCTGGTAGGAAAACGGATGTATGCTTTTGCTCCTTAAGCACGTGTGGCATATAGACAAACTAAATTCAATCCAAAGCTCTCATGGGAGTAGTGGTTAAATAATTAAATATATGCTAATGTGTATGTATACCATGTAGTGCTGATATATATATATATATATATATATATATATATATATATATATATATATATATATATATATTAAGTGACACATACAAACGACTACATTCAAATACTATAAGTAATATACAATGATATGAAAAATGAAATGTTCTAGCATGTGTATCACGCATTCTCGAAACCTCTCATGTAAAATAAAAAAAATGGAAAGAGAACCAAATCGTAATGAATAAAACCTTTCGTAAATTCACTCATGAATATCTCTTTCCGCAAAGCGACGACTAAGCAGTTATTATTTTCTAACATTATGAGTTTTTGTCCCTTTGTGATGAAGGTGCTGACAAGCCTGCATAGCCACAGGGCCCGTAAAATTGCGACTCGTTTCCTCAAGCACTGCTTCGCGCTAATGTAAGTATATATAAACATATATATAGTCTCCGCTAACCCTGCCTCTGATTATAGAAAAAAATACAGATATACTCGTCGGCTTTAATTGTAATCCACCTAAATTCAGCGCTGGTCCACAAAGAGCCTGGAGTAGTAAGTATTAACCTCATAATTATAATTTAACTTGAGGCGATCGTATATAGCACATTCGTGCCCTAAAGTAAGTACTTGCAGAATTTGTACTTTCCCACAGCTTTTATTTTTCTCAATGTCTCAACAAACACTCGTCGGCTCTGATTAAACGCCAATCAAATAAATAAAAAAAATAAATTTTTGCAATATATTGTAAATAGGTGAAAATGGCATATATAAATTATACATTGTTATCTTATAATAGGGGCTCCGAACAAGCTATGCGCCTAACGGAGCTTTGGCATTGATGTGTGCAATTATCTTACAAGAAATGTCAATAAACAAACAGTTGAAATACATATTTGATCCAACGAACAAATGCACCTAGCTATCCAAAAGTGATCGAGCCCGGTGGCCTAGGTGGATTAAATCTGCGCCTCGCAACCGGAGGAGACACATAGGTGCGCGGGTTCGAGCTCCACCGTTGCAAATTTGTATTTATGGGGCATGCCCGTCCATGAAGTAATGTTCACAGCAACAGTTCCGTGGACGTTAAATCTTGGCTGAGGGCCAGCCCGACAACTTTACTTTAGCTATCCAAAAGTAGAGAGAGAGGGAAAAGGGGCACCACGAGGTGCTAGCGCAAGTCACTACGTCGCCCCTCGTCGAGATTTGTCCTTGACATCGTCGTGTCCGAGAGTCGTTATGTGGAGAAAGTCTTCGTTCTTGTTGTCGTCACTCTAATGGTCTAACGCCTGTTGTTTTTTTTTCTGTACATGTATTTACAGATATTTGCGATTCACGCAAATGGCGAAGAGGAGCTCGTAAGAGCTTGTCGCTTGCGTGACGCAGTTGTCTCTTGTCGTACTCGAATAGCGCTGCGAATAAGTTCGGACGTGGTGGACGAAAATTGTCAGCAGGAGCAGCAGCAGCAACAACAGCAACAGCAACAACAACAACAACAACAACAACAACAACAACAACAGCAGCAACGCGAACATGCTCGGAGAGCACCTAGTAATGGCGGCAGCGTGAATAGCAACAGTAGCGCTGGCCGCCCTATACATACATTCGGCGTATCCTCGTCGGAGGTTAGTAGTTAGGTTAGTTAGTAGATAAGCTAGCCAGATGATCGAGCCCGGTGGCGTGGTGGCATGCGTCTGCGCCTCGCAGCCGGAAAAGACACATTGGTGCGCGGGTTCGAACCCCACCGTTGCACATTTGTATTTATGGGGGTCCGTCTATGAAGCAATGCGAAAAGTAGTCCCATGGACGCTAAATTTTGACTGAGAGTCAGCCCCGAAAGGCCTTTTTTTAAGCTAGCCAGATGAGATATTCTCCGCTACGTGTTGGGTCGTGAAGATCGGGTGAGAGTTTACCGTTTTTTGGAGGACCACGGACTGCAGTTGTGCATCCGTTTTACTTGTAGAATTGAAACGTATTACTCCTGAGACCTTTGGCATGACAACCACTAAACTAAGCGGACCCGATTTCACGTGCTATTGGTATTCCAGCGGCTTATGCGTTGCATAATTTTCGGGACAATTTTGATTTTAGGATAGCCGTGTTTACGTGCCTATACAATGGTCACTTGACACAAAAGACTTTCAATAATCGTTTCCTCCCAAATCAATTCATATATTGAAACATTAATTTTAGTTTTTAGAGCAAAAAGGATTCATGCAGATTACAATTCTGCTAAGGTTCCCTCCTATGCGTTTCCACCGTACAATCGACCTGGGGTCATATTGTTCGCATAATGTGCAAATGGAGTTCGAGATAGAATTAAACAAAACTGCCAAGAATGGGCGTCGTGGGGCGCCTCGGGTTTTACCTATAAGCTACCAAACACAAAACGTGATTTTTTATCGTTATTTTAACGTTTCATCGTTTGCATTTACAGGCGCTGAAGCTGGTTGAAAAGTATCCCGTAGAAGGTCTCTACTATTACGTTACATTGGACACACTTAACAAAAAGGTTTGTACGCGAGGTCAACACAAAACCTTCTAAATATTACAATCACGGTCTACATATATTCGGTTTTAGTGAAATTAATAATAAAGCTGAGATGGGACCAGATATATATATATATATATATATATATATATATATATATATATATATTTATATATGGAGGGTGTTGCAGAAATTTTTCATAATAGATATAGGGAATTGTAGAGCTCGTTAAAGCAAATCTTTTTTCCAATGAAACATTGTCTCTGAGAAATCTTGTTTCGGAGTGAGAGCGAAATTACTACAATTTGTGACACTAGTGATCTGCCCGGCATAGGAGCATAAAGTGTGCTGTTGCGAGACAAGCAGTTTTTCTATACAGAAACTAAATACACCGTCCTGTTCGTGAGAAAATTCTGCTTCTTCCGAAGAATATACAAGGCCGGTCAAAAGATGCGGCACGGTCGTTTAGAAGAGAATTCGTCAAAAATAAAGTTCTTTATTAGCTTTCACGCCAAATACCTCAAAATCGTAACCCTACGACCACGTGTTCAAAACCAGCAAATGCACATTTCATGACGATTATTTTGGTACTAAACTTATGGCAAGGCGAGCTGTGGTTGCGGAGCAATTAAGATTTTTCGGCGAACATGTCGAGATTAAGTGCATGAAAATGCATAAAAAAACGGTAGTGAACGTCGCCACACAGTCATTTCACATGCACTTAATCTCGACATCCCACCAATTTTAATTACTCCCCAACCACAGCTCGCATTGCCATAAGTTTGGCACCAAAATGATCGTCATGAAATGCGCATTTACTAAATATGCATAGCTTTGAACACGTGGGTGGTCGTAGGGTTATGATTTTGAGGTATTTGGCGTGAAAACTAATAAATAACTTCATTTTTGACGAATCCTCTTCTAAACGACCGTGTTGCATCCTCTGACCGGTCTTGTATATTCTTCGGAAGAAGCAGAATCACGAACACGACAGTGTGTTTAATTTCTGTATAGGAGGACTGGTTGTCTCGCAACAGCACATTTCATTCTCTTATGTCGGGCAAAAACACTAGTGTCACAAATTCTCGTGATTTCGCTCTCACTCCGAAACAAGACTTCTCAGGGACCATGTTCCATCGGAAAAATATTTGCTTTAACGAGCTCTACAATTCCCTATATCTATTATGAAAAATGTCTGCAACACCCTGTATATATTTAAAAAAGATTATTTATCAAATAAGTTTAAATTATACATCTTTACACATTTACATTAAGCTTTGCCGTTATATGCCAAGCAAACAAGTGTCCCACTATTGTTTTATTTTTTATTTGCTCTGTGTCTTGTGACACACATCGTCTTGCCCGTCTGACTAGTCTAGAACATAGTTGCACATAATATGCCTAAGATTTCAGTTAAAACCAACCTGATGTACATATTTTTTGAACATTTTGCGAAGAAGCAAAGTAAAGAATTTGCCCGGTCTGTAAGGTGGTGCTACTTATATATATATTTATATATATATTTTTGTTTTAAAGAGATGATTTGTTGGTGAGAGTGCTGCAGGTAAAACCTACTAACACCTAACTAAAAGTGCTTAACAAGTTCCCAGAAAGCCATATTCTTGTAGGCTGAAAATCATTTATCGCTGTTAAGGGCATCATATATGTTTTAGCAAGCTTAGTGCAGATCATGTAGATCCGTAACTCCGACCCAGTGCTCCAGGGCGCTGGAAAAAGGACGACGTTTTCTAAGAGTATGCTTTAATGCAGTGCTACAGATATTGCACCAAGATGAGTCCGATTGCCGATACGGTGACATTTTTTCTGGAAAGTGCTGTGGTCGGTCAGCATTTCAGAATTTTCATTTGGCAAGAATTTCCGTTTTAGGGACCATATATTTAAATCGGAATATGTTCAAAGTATTCCGATTTTACAGGCTTTATTATTGACCAGAGCTCGCCTAACCAAAGAAGGGTTTCCGGCTTAGCACCTTGGTCGAAGATCCCATTTAGATATTTAACTGTCGGTCAAAGCGAGACTGCAACGAGACCCCAAGTGTAAGTAACCTTCTTTCGCCAGTTCCAACCCGTAATCCTGGTGACAGATTCAGATCAACCCACGTGGATGTAGTTATGATTAGCAGTCTAAGAAGGATGCCTGCTTAGTTGCGCGAAAAACTCGGAAAAAAATTAAATAACTCTGTGTCTAAACACAGCCAACAGGAAAACCCTTAAAAACGCACATGCCCTAAAAAATACATGGGCAGGACCGAATTCCATCAGGTGTGAGCCAGGTCTAATCTCTAGACGAATAGGCAAATCACGACCAGTGTCTACTGCTATTTAAACTTTGTATTAACGAGAAGCTAGTTAATCAGATTTATTAGAGTTTGTTTTTTTGCCTTCCAGACTCTCCACCGACCCCGCGACGAGCTTACTCGACTTATCGCGCAATTTGATCAACTCGGCCAGAGAGCGCAATCAAAGCTTGAGTATGTTGCCCTTGGCGGAACGTTTTTTACCGCTGGGGCGTGTTTGGACGATGAGCCATCTCCAGTTGTCGACGAGGTCATCACGATGTTACTTAACCGAGGTTGGTCCTTAAAAACGAATGCAGTTTATGCAGCAGCTAGCTTGATTCAGTTCACCAAGCAGTTCGGCATGTATATATATATATATATATATATATATTCGTTTCACGTAGAGCATGCAACGCAAAACTAGTTGATGATGACAGTTATAGACTGTCGTCAATTAGCTGACTTTCAACTGGGCTCTAAATGCATTTTAAACAGGGTTGTATACACTGTGTTCACTCTCTCTGTGAAACGTTTCCAATAAAGGAAGTTCTTTTTTGGCTTTTATTTATCTTTGCGTTGCAGGACTGAAAGTATTTCTAGATGCTGGATCATCAACCATCGCTCGGAGTGGTCTGCTGTTAACGCGTGTCGAGTACACCAAAACGTACTCCGGCAAGCACTTTGCAATGATTGATGCCTCTTGGAGGTAATAAGGCAGGAAGGAATTGAATCTAACGCGGTTACTCAAGCTACTGTCGGGTAGCGGTTACTCATAGACATCGATATGCATACTCCGAACGCCTCGCATTATTTTCAGACTTCAGTGAATGTCTTTGTCATATTTATATTGTCTCAGCGTCGTATTTTAAATAATTGCGCATCATGTAGCACTATCGAGATTAGCAGACGCAAACTCAAATAAACTGGAACTCTCTCGTTGCGGTTTACTACCAGTAACCCAACTCTGTTTATATTATTTATATTATCGTATGGGAGAAAGACCAGTTACTGAGTTAATAAAGCTAAGTAACGTACCAGAACGATAGGGTTGCAGACACTTTGTGGCTTTAGGTAAGGCCCGTCGTGCATGAAACAAATATCCAGAACGTGTTTTTGAATACCGACGGGACGTGGTGGGACGTTTCTTGTGTAGCCCGATAATATTCACAAATTCATATTTGTGTATGAATTGAAATATAAATGATGAGCATAATAAATATATGATGACTGGGTTTCTGTGGACTGGTAGCGACCTGTCGCGGCCGGCAGCACCGTATGGGGGCCAGCCTATGGGCCGTATTCTCCCCGAGACGGAGTCGTCGGTGTCAGGAGGAGCCGTGGAAACCACGAATCGGCCGACAGCCTCAACCGTGACGAGGACAATGTCGACATCGGCCACCACTACCACGACAACAGTATTAATGAACGGTCACCAACAAACAGCCTCCCCTATGGGCCTTTCCCAGAACGAGCTACGGGGGATGGCAACGGTCGAAGCGACGACTGGAGGAGCATCAATGGGGGCAATTCTCACCTCCAGCATTGAACGTCGTCGTCCAACACGCAGGGTCGACAGGGACAACAACCACAACAGCAGCAACAACAGCAACGAAAGCAGCCTAAGCAACAACAACGACGACGACGATCAAGACGACAGCGCTGCGGATAGTCAGCTGCAACATCAAGCGTCATTCTCGCCCGTGGGGCAACGCCGGCCGGTGCCAAGTCCGCGGCTATTGCGCAAGATCGACCCGCGCGGCCGCACTGGCGAGGAACAAACGGCGGCAAGGAACGCTTCAGTTGCTTCGGGCTCTGTTGATACTGGCGGCGCCAGGATCGACCAGATTCCGAGTGAACTTCGCGGATCTCGTGAGTCGCTCGATGGCCTCCTCAGCGAGATGCAGGGCAGCCGGCTGTTCCGGAAACACAAGCATGAGGCTGTAGACGTCGGGGCCCTCCCGGTGCCCAGCCCTCGCCTTAGTCGCCGGCCCCATAGCGACAACAGTAGTAGCAGCAGCAGCAGCACCATCATCAATACCACCAGCAGGTCTGAAGCCGTAGCGGCCAAGCCAACTCCGGTGCTCTACGAGATTGTTGTCACCGACGCCGGCGACTACACTACCGGCAACGAGTCACCGTACCCCCAGGTAGACAGAGAGATAGAGAGAGAGAAAGAGATAGAGTCATGTCGATGATGCCGATATTTGACAATTTTGCAGCGATTTGGCTTAATGCTTTGCTAATTTGTGAGGTTAAATAGATTGCATGATAGCATATGCGCATGCATAAACTGCATGCGCCTATGCGCCTTTTTTTGAACGGTATACCATTGCCAGATGACGCCAGCTGAACGCGGTCACTGACAAATCCGCTGACCGTTTAAAAACGGTAGTCCAGCTGTAAGACCTTAGTGAGTTGTTTACCTACTTTTACAACCCATGACCCTGTTTAAATCTCCCAGTTCTGTTTTTAGTACCTATATCTACAACCTAACGACGTAATCATCTCCGTGACCTCCTCCTCCTTCTCCTAACTAGTTAAAGTTAATGGGGGAGGCTGCTGCACTGGCGCTGTCCGGCGGCCATCACCAACAAAATTATCGATATCTTAAGAACAATAACTCAGAGCACAAACCTAAACGATGTTTAACTCCGTTTAGAACTGCCTAATATTGCCTATCCTACTATTTGCGCCAATCATTTTTGTCCAGTCAACCTAAAGACCTACTTCCCGCTCGCATCCGTTCCGTCTTCATCAATAAGATGTATTGGGGCCGCACCTATTAGGTGGTCGGCTTGACAGTAACGCGTATAGGAAAACATTCACGCGTCATTCGCATCGCATGCAGGTGGGCGCACGGCAAGAGGCTGCGCCACCTAGAGGCCCCGCAACGAGCAAAATGACCGATAACGGTAGCAAGAAGAGCCTACCTATCACTTCTACGCCTTTATACCTCCGAATTTGCACAACACTGGATATGAACAGTCTCCTGTCTAGCGCAGCCGCAAAGGACCGCCGGTTAATATGACGTTATGGAACCCCCACAGCACACAACTTTTGCCATGACTTATTGCTCGTATCTGTATACGTGTATGTATATATATATGACATATTTACGTGGTACACGTCCACATGAGCCTCATCATTGCAAATACAATAATGCGTATATATATATATATATATATATATATATATATATATATATATATATATATATATATATATATATATATATATATATATATGTGTGTGCAATGTTTAATGACACTAACTGGCTTGACTTTATTTATCTTTTCTATATCGCCGATACGCATTTCTTCAACGTCGCTGATACGATTCAGTGTTTACTGCCCCCGCTCGACGAAGGCGATCTTCTAGTGGTGTCTTATCGGGGAGCCAACGGTGATTGCTTCGCCTCAGGACACGGATCGCGCTGCAAACCTGCACAGGTAGGAGAACAGGAGAACAACACTGTTCCTTCGCACTCTTTAAAATATGTGCCAGCATTTTCCTGCACAAAAAGATGTAGACACATGTGTCTATAGTATAAAAATCGACTTACAATATAGTTTTATGACTACATAGAATGTATGCGACTATGGACTTAGAAACAGCACCTGTGTATTGTAAAATATGTAGCTTATACTACGATTATTTTTGCAGGTGCTGGTTTTAGAAGATGGTGAAATTAAGCTAATTAGCCGCCGCGAGATGCTGGAAGACCAACTTATGCTTGAGTGCAACATTGAGCCGTTCGAGCTGTGATACCAAAAATACGTGTTATGTTACGACCAGAGCAATGTCTTACTTAAGCAAATTATGTGATGACAAAAGTCGAAACTGCCTGCGAAAGAGCATTGCAGAAGATGATGATAAATAAATACGTCGGAATTAAACACGATCTACTGATTCAGAAGTATTTAATTAAGCTTTGAAGATCAAATGAGTGCGGACAAAAAGAAACTGCTAATGGAAGGTAGGACATTCGTTGATCGATTCGTTGTTAATCAATGGCAATTCCTAACCAAAAAAAAAACTAAAACGTCGGAATTAAATACGATCTACTGATTTAATTCAGAAGTATTTAATTAAGCTTTGAAGATCAAATGAGTGCGGACAACAAGAAATGCTAATGGAAGGTAGGATATTCGTTGATCGATTCGTTGTTAATCAATGGCAATTCCTAACCAAAAAAAACTAAAAGGAAATTTAATACAACAAATTAAGAAAACGTACGTGTTTACTTGCGGTTCACTGCTACGGATTAACTGTTATTAAGTACATGATTAACAGTATTTAAATCGTAAGCATACTAGTCACCTTTGATCTTTTAAAACTTTAAACCGGCTACTGTACTTTGTCTGCATTTGGCAATACTAAAAGTCTGATTTTTCAGGAACTAATGACTTAACTCTGTGTTTTCCACTGCCTCGAGTGACTTCTGATAGAAGTCGATCAGCTAGGCTAAACAAATGCATTCTACGATAGGAACACAGGTAACCTGAAAATATTTTAGCAACTTATTTTGTCTTTGCTCGTTGCAATTTTTTTCTGCGTCATCTGCGGTACAGGCTCACTCAATTGGACAGCTGTAAGTAGGTGTATATATGCAACAGTTGCGTCCCATACTAATCATCAGTCATATTTACGCCGAAGCGCTTACTGGTGCTTAAAAGGGCAATAGGCTTGTAGATCGCTTCAATGTGTGAGAGATTAATATGTGGGAACCTCTGTTGTTCACCGTACCGCGTCTAGGATATCTGCTGGGGCTGACTAAATTTTGGCGAACGTTGTACTACATGGTATGTGATATCCTTTCACGTCCACAACTAAAATTATATTTAAATAGAGTGCACCATTGTTAACACAATAAAGCACTAGATTAGTAGGGCTAGGTTAATTTATTGGGGCGAGTAAAATTTAAACCCATCAATTCCAATGCATGGGCTGGCGGTTGAGCAACGAGTTTTGACCGAACGTTGCAGTAGGTGTGCTTTTTTAGGTGCGACATTTGCACGCTGACTAGGCTTACGCGCCTCTCAGAGAAATACTCATATTTGAAGATTTGAAAATTTAGTGGCACTTACTATCCTTTGAAGCGTATTGGCAAGGTCTGCCGTAGATGCAACCGATAAAGCATAACCAGTAAGATCCAAGCGGCGTTTCGCGTTCCAGTATGACCTGCCTATGTTTGCTCCCCTTAATTCAATACTCTTAACACTTCTACTTTTCAGATCCCTAAGACGAAGACATGATGCTTTCTATTACCGACTTACCCGTTAATCTTTTGTCCTTTTCAGGCTCCAAAGCCTTTAACTAGCCGTGCCACGGAAAATAGCATTTCTTAATCCTCTTTGGTGCACTTATCTGCTCGTAAACATAATACACAGAGGGCTAGTCCTCTACAGCAAAAAAACATATACGTACGTCTAATTTGTCTATCGGCGTCTCAATTGTCAGTCCGAATCGAACCCTATGGACCACTTAGATTTAGTGTTCAGAAATGTATACATGCTTAGATTTAAAGAAATAACGCAGCAAGGCTGACTGGATTGTTCCGTTGCATTCCACCCTACCAATACTTCAGAATTCAAAAATTGCAGGTTCAAAAAGATATTAAGATACGGGTTATCTTTAGCCATAGTAATTTTGCATATACATAGTGAATTCTTTAAAAACTCTAGAACAAACCCAAACTATAATCATTTGGCCAATAGCTCAATCCCAAAATATTCACAGAGTCGTGTTTTAGTCCTGAACAGAAAACACATTTTTTTATGTAGAAAGGATGAAGTTCGATGCGGAGCTGTTCACAGGCAAAGTTTAGTGATTGACTCGATACTTATCAAAAGCTGTTTCTCTTATATATATATATATATATATATATATATATATAATTCGATTTAACTCCTAACGGGGTGTAAACAATTGTCCCCCAGCGAACGTGACGACAAACTAAGATGTATATATATATATATATATATATAAGAGTCTTCCTCTAGACGTTCTGCTTAGAAAGAGAACAGCTAAAAAATAATGTTAGGCAGACTACTCTAACCGGTGAAAAACTATGGTCATAGGAGTAAGCGTACGACACTTTAGGCCTGAATTGTAGAGCCATAAGCTTTTACTGCAATGACTGTACCAGTTACGTATTTGCGGTCTGTTTAGATAAGTGTGCTGTAGCAACTGAGGTCGCCCCTGCAGCGCCAACGATGTTCGAAGGCACAACAGACCAGGAAGAGACACCTTCGACTAATACGATTTCAATTAACTAAAGGTCTCAGAGTTCAATCAAAAATGTTAGAGAATATTTCTAGCGGTAGCATTAACAGTATTGAAAAGAAGAAAAATAAGCACTTGGGAGTCCACACTTCGACATGCTGACGGTAAGGAAATTACAGATAACACGAAAATTAAACTCTGCGGCGTCAATTATAGAGATGACGTTGTCTATAACGTGGAACAAAGTTTATGCTTTCTCACAACTGTCGATAAACAATAATAGTGTATGTTAAGGACTTCTTTGATTCCTCTAAGGATTTATCAAAATTTGGTAGTTAGTTCTGCTTCCTTTATATTAATGCTCGCGATATCCGAACGTGGGCTAAATTAGCCTTTTGGCAACGTGTAACTACAAAGAAAAAATTCCTTTCAAATATTATCTGCGTCTCAGAGTCCTTGCTGAAGCCAAACGACGCATTGCAGGATAGCATGCATTCCATCAACGGTAGAAGGTTTAGAGAGGATAGTGTTTTGCTCTACATTTATATAAACGGCCCATTTTCGAGGAAAAACGTATTTCACTGCGGATCAACGTGTGCAAATGGTGCGGGTGGGCGAAGTTATCCTTCTAGTTGTGGGGGGCAGTGTCCCTCTTTCCTTATGACACTGGACGACTAGCTCGAGCTCCGTCCAAAACCTGGCTTTTTTTTTTGGACTAACTGGAAAATGCGGTTTGCACACGCGGACACCACCGCAGGAAACTCGTCTGCAAGTGTGGGCCGGTAATGTGGGGCTCCAACTCACTAAAAACCAGTCATGTCCTAATCCCCTAATCGATTGGGAACTGCATAAGCATAACTTTAAACGATCGAAGGGGGAGAGTAGTTTAAGCATTTAGCTATGGTCAATCCTGGTACCGAAAGCGAGGCGAGTCACTTGCTTGACGACGTGAAAGATGCTTCTCGCTGAGAAAAATTATACCTAGCCTTTCCCTCTGTATTAGCCAGCAAATTCAGGTTTGAATCACTCATTACTATGTATGGGAGAGCTGAACCCAATAAACGTGCTTTTTCCAACAAACCCAGCAGGACTTCCTTATGCATGAGACGACTGAAATGCACACCAATAATAAATCCTTTACAAACTTACTTTTTTAGATGAGCCGGGAAAACCTGTACGTCACCATCATCACTAACTACATTTAGCAAGCTTAAAGACTATAAGGCAGCTTGAGCGTATGTACATGCCAACCTCTTTTCACTGTTTACTAATTTCACGTACTGACCTAGTCAAAGGGAACCAGGGAATGCTATATGCGTCGTACTCATCGGATTTTAATCGTGTTTTGCTTATTACTACAACGTCCCCAAAAAAACCCTTTTGCATCAATAGGTTACCCAATGCTTCGAATTTTTCTAATCTTTTCAGCCCTCCTGTCCCCGTGTTAAGATAGAGAGCTGCGAGATTACTAAAAATAGGTAATTTTGCTCCTCTTAGATTTGCAACTTCAAAGTCGGGCAATCCCAACCAAGTCTGGCATTGCCTTACATTCGTAGAGTTGTGTGATATAATGATGGGTGGATGCATATTGCTATGTGGTGGCACTGGACGTATGAGTCGAGGACGTCGTGAGCAGCTCGGCATCTGCTATGATTAGATCGTAAAATTCGAATTATTATGATTGTCTAGAAGACCCAACAACGTGCCAACCGGCGCCTCGTCGTCGTCGGCCGGTACTACAGTTCTCTGGCGGGACGCTCGTAATTTGCGCTGAGTTTGTTTAGGAGCAGCTGGACCAGTAGGGCCCGTCTAGGTGTCCCCTCCGTTGTCCACAATGACTTGGCCGTTTCTGCACCACTTGGTGGCGCCTTCTAGGCCACAAGGCTTGTTTGCGTGCCTGCTGTACTGGAGCCCGGTAAGCGAGACAGCCATTGCTGCCCGGCCAGGCTCCGCACACACAATGCAGCGTGGAGTATCGGCAGTACACTCCCTCGCCGAGTGGTCAGGGAAACCACAGCGGCGGCACAGGCGGTCTGTCGGCTGATGAACCTTGCCAGCCAGGTCAGCTCGATGACCCGGACGTTCGCACCGGAAGCACACTGGAAAGCGTGTCCAATCCTTTGCCGGTGCGTGCAGCCGGTTACTCGAATGAATGGCTTGGACTGTAGGCAGCGCGCTACGGGTGGCGTGGTCCTTACGAACGCGTACCATCTGCTAGTTGATCTGCCCTTGGGAGGGCTCCGTAAAGGTGAGGGGAACTTCCTCGGGTACCCCGCACAGCGCGCAAAGAAATTTCCTTACTATTTGCCGCCGTAAGTAGAGGGTTTGTGCCCTATAGGGCGACCTCGTGAAGATCTCCGTTAACTGAGGGTCCCAAAGCCAGTAATGGTCTCCTTAAGACGTATGATGACGTGAGCAACGTATAGGAGCAACGTAGGAGAGGCGCTCCCGTTGTGGTAGTAGCGAAAAAGTCAATTACGGTACGGGTGAGGCCATTGGTGGCCTCGTCGACGATAACGCCCGAGCCCAGGATGCCCACGAGCAGATTGCGGTCCTGGCCAACCGATCCCGGGGATCCCGAAGGTGTCACCTAGGCCTCGCTTATGCGGAGTACCGCAGCAGTGCTGAGGCCTAGGTGAGAAGGTGGGTGAGCGAAGGAAACTGCACCCGTGAGGTCTCTCCTGGCAGTAGTCTTCCCAAGCGGATTGTTTCTATTCAAGATATCAGGTAGGCCAGGCCGGCCTCCGGGCTCCTCCTTACAGCGCACATCGATCGCAGGCGGTCGGAGGTTTTTTTTAATATAACATACATATTTATTTAACATATATTCAGTACGAAACATGTCTTGACGCTCGCAGTGGGCCTTAAGGCCTCTGGCACGGTATTTTCAAAAATGGGCATACATCTAGGCAAGATATTGATTTTCACTGGCCTGAACTGCAGGTAGTTTACCTCACCAATGGCGAGAATTCTGAAAATGCATACATTTCGCGGTCCTATTGGATCAACAAACAGCCTCTTTCGTTCAACAAAGCGTTACTATGCAGTCTGTATTGCCATTGGCAATCAGGGACGCGGAGGAGAAACACCATGGGATATATATGCTGAGCAGATATTTTTTAGATCTTGCAATACAGTAGAAGGCCTTTCCGAACGAAGGTCATCTTTGGTCGCTTTACGTTCATCGCGAAAATGACGGTACCACGTACGCGCAGTGTTTCGAGACTGCTTAGCCGCCATAATTCTATCACTTTATAACAAATGATTTGGTTTTTATAACAAACTTTAATGCAGATTAGTTGCTTCTCCATTTTTCGAATCTTGAAAATTAGCCGAATTTTAGTTTCCTTATTTCTTTGAACCAAACTCAAACAATAAATTCTGCTACCGATCGGCGCGAAATTTGACAAGTGAGTAGCTGAAAAATATGTATTAGTTTTTAACCGATAGTTGGTTTACAATTTTGCGCGTACAGAGAAAGCATACATTTACATATCTGTACAATCCATGCAGCGAGCTGCCAAACGCATCGGCGGTCTTTGCACTTTTTCGCCCGGTGGGACGGTCGCTGAAGTGTTAAAATTGTATATAATGAATGAATTGTATTGTAATTATGTATTATCTTGAAATGCAGTGGTATTGCGAAATAAACAATATATATATATATATATATATATATATATATATATATATATATATATATTTGTACAATCATTACCGTTCCAAAATTCGAGTCAACGGAACTGCTCTATAGCATTGTTGGAGATGATAAAAGTCACACTGTCCTCCGCAAGGTTTGCACGAGCATAACGAGGACATTTCATGGAACATCTCTCAAGCACAAAATTTTATGTGGAAGCCATGTACAGCAAATCGTGCCATAAGGTGTCTATTCTCAAAATTGCAGCGCTTTCACGAACTACACGTTACAAACTACTTTTTTTTTCTTATTTTTAAGCAGTGTACATTTGAAGCAAACTGAGCAGAACCTTACTTAATGCTCGTTCACCAGGCACTATGTTGTGCCGCATGTCAGGTCCAGGATATTCATGTTCGACACAACTTTTAGCTAGGCGTTCCTATACATGCAAACAAATAAAATAATAGTAAAAACTTACTGCTGGATTCCTTTATATGCACACTACTGCTTGATATTGATTTGTATGCGCTACCCTTACATTTATTTTGTTCTACGTACTCACGTGAATAGAAATTGCTTGGTGTTTTTTTTTGTTTAAAACATCTTTGCGGTCGTAGCTCGTGGCTGGCATCAAATTGGTGTCCCTTCTGTTTTGCTGTAGTTGTTGTTGCTGCTGGAGATGCCAGTCTTGCTAATCATTATCGTAGTATCGGCAATTATCTCATATATTGTTATTACTACTAGAAGTTCTCTTACGACGATAACGACGACAGTACACTATTACTATTACTGCAGCTACGGCTGTTATCAGCATCATCATTATGGCGATGATACGAACGTGGCAGGCCGCGTTTTTGTTGCACGAAGGGCCGTTGTCACGAACAGCCCGAGGCTTAGGTACTTACAACAACAACAACAACCGCATCAGCATGTCTGCGTGCTGCTTTGTAAATTTGCGCACTCGATTGTTGTTTCGCGCTCCACTCACTTATAGGCTTATACTTCTGATGACAACCGACGCTTATGATGACGACAACAACAACAACACACACGAGGACAACAGTAACAACAATGACTACAACAACAACAATGACGGCAACAGCAGCAACAACAAGGACGACAACAACAATGACAACAACAACGACGACGACGACAACAACGGCAACAGCGACGTTAACACAAAAACAACGGCAACAACAGCAACAGCGGCAGTAACAGCAATAGCAACAGCGGTAACAACAACAACGGCGGCAGCAGCAGCAGCAACAACATCGACAATACAGGCAGCGGCAATTGAAGGGAGTGTGGGGGGCCGCCGGAGTGTACAGTTGGTGCATTTAGTTGCTTGGCTACTGCCTACACCACCAACCACCACCACCACCACCAATCACCACCACTTATGTCGCCGGCCGACGATGTGTCGTCTACTCTGTCGTGACTTGGCTCGTCTGCACCAAACTGCACCGCTGTCAGCACTGAAAACATAACGACCGACCGACCGACCGACATGGACGAACGGACGGTAGAACCGAAAAAGCGTGGCAGAGAGCGACAGAGAGAGAGAAACGCGTGGGGGAGAGAGGGGGGATATGGGGGCGGGGGGGGGGGGGGGAGGGTATGAGGAGCCAGTGTTAGCGCAAAGCATTTTGATCAATAATTGCCGAAGCAACATGGATAGGTGGTATGGATGAACGCCATGTTGTGGCATAATTTTCTAAGCACATCATTTCAAGCCACTGCAACCAACCGGCGTGCGTGTGATCCTAGTTGGATCCCTGAATCGTAGCAAGACTGTGTGTGAGAAGAAAGACGGTAGGCGAAGGAGAAGCAGGGAGAGAACGGGGTGATAACAAACAACAACCGTGACGACGACAACAACAACAGCGACAGCGACAACGGCACGACACTAACGACCAAGAGACAAACAGTAGCATGCAACAATGAGCCTATCCTCCAATTACATAGGCGTACGCTTGCGAAAACGGCCACTGTCTTCTCGTTTGTCTAATGATGCTTGCAGCACTTGCTGACGAAGAGCACCTACGTCCGAAACGCAATCATTAGCGCAATTTATATATATATATATATATATATATATATATATATATGCTAGACCTGCAATTTTCTTTTTTATGTTAAGCACAGAGGACAGCGCGATCCCCATTCGAGATAGATTAGCCGGTTCAGTTACCTGTAGGAGGCTCTTAAGTTCCGGTACAAAGGTGACGACGTACTGCCCAAAATATGTCTTTACAGCGTCCCCATAGATACACTTCTCGATAATGAGACGACTTGCATTGCAGTAAGTCTACGAGGCAGACCAAATCTAAAAAGCCCTCATCGATGTCAGTGTGGTCACTTTGACGACACCGGGTCCGGTCGTATATCATCAGCGCGAGAACACACCCCAGGGGCCTCTAACCGAGGGAACTTCGGCCTCTGCGCGGCTGGCGCGGAAAACAGCAATCGTCCAGTCGGGATGACAACCACACCCGCAATGCGGGGTAAAATGCTAGTTTAGATGTAGTCGTCACAGACGTTCCAGTCGCTTCTACGGTTGGCGGCGATGCTGGCTACGCAGCACATCTCGCGAACACCAATAAGCTGACGAAATGTGTATGTACGTCTTTCAATCACGTCCCCCCGCAAGTTCCGTCTACTGAAGTTAAGGAAGTCCTCAAATCCTCTCATTCGGAGATAACATCCGGAGTCATCATCAAAAACGACTTAAATCCCCTTAGTATATATAATTTTTGTTAAGATTTCCGTAAGGCTAATTAATGCTCGTGTACGGTTTTTTCATGTCATGGCTAATTTTTAATCCACTCCGGCATTTACCTTGTCTAAATTGGAAACCATGCAAACCAATTTAATAGTAGCCGGTCTGGGTCTCGAAGCCAGTCCTCTCGAATGCAAGGCAAAGGCTTTGCCACTAAGCCATCTTGCTCGGTACTTTTTTTTGTTTGTTATACTTTAAACGTTTTTTTGTCTAAAAATTTTAAAGTGAACGGAGCAAGTAATAATCTGAGGAAGCAAAGTTCCGATTATAGGGAGGGTGGGGTTAAATATATTGTTCAAAATCTAGCAATTTGCGGCAGGTTGCCACAGATGTATACGAGCGCACACTGTCATGGTGGAATGCACCGCCTCGACGAATGCAGAGCGCAGTTCAGGACGCTTTTCAAGTGCGGCTTACTTGCCCAAAGAGTCGAACAGCTAGCAGTTAACTTTTTACTATTAATCGTCTTATAGCTCTGCAGAAGCCCATAATACACCACGTCTTTTCAATGCCACTAAATACACAGGATTCGATCCTGGTTTTAGATTGATAAAACAACCTACTGGAGCAGGTATTCCTATTCGTATCCACCATGGAGGCCCGACCCGCTTGAGGTTGATCTGTCACATCACTTCATCTACTAAGAACGCAATCGAACCACTGCATTCTGGTACGATGGGACACAGCTCAAGGCTCGTAGACGGCACAAATTCTCGCCGCCGTGGCAGTCGCATTGATTTAGTCTTTCGTGGCAATGAATAAACATGTTCTTTTACTCACAAATCAACACAGCGCTGTTGTGTCGTGATGCGCCAGTGGAAACTGAATTACCATAGTTCAGGCCAAAACAGTAGGAGACGACCCTTGTTAAGAACACATCGTCGCCTCCAAAAGAATCCGCGGAATAGAGCGGAGCTCACTAAACATAATTTAAGATCAGCCCGAATTAAGTGAAATAACTAACATCTTTGACTGCATCACCTGTCAAACCTCAATTTAGTCTAGCAGTGGATCTCGTGCCCTCTCTTAATGGAGAATCTCATAGTCGCCTTTCTGACAATTTTCCGAACATGCTAGTAGCACAAAATGTTTTCCAAGTGTCAGGATCAGCTGAAATGGGTGAAGGAACTGACACATTCGACAGGACTAGATTGCAGCCTACTCTCTTGTAGACAATCACCTTCCTCTCCTACAATGATTGATCCCTGTTCTCATCTTGTTATTGTAAATCAAGATGAGTTATTAGGGTCATTAAGGTATGTCATGTGCTTCAGCCAATCAATGGCATCAACTTCCTCACCAATATTAATAGAATTTATCTGCAAGATTGCCCTGTTTAGTCCCAGGATTTCTTTAAAGAGCAGAGAGTGGGTATAAGTGATGCCTTTATTTAAACGTATTGACTAGAAGCCTGAGCGCAACTATCTCAGTGTTTCAAGAGCCAAAGGATTTCCTGTTCCCAGAATTCCTGCAGCTGAGACCAGAGCCAGTCCTCAGCTCGTGTCCTTCAGTTCACCGTCTAAGTTGACGCGCCTCCCTTTGAGATGCTTTTTAACGGACCAAACTGATAAAAGTCGCGGCGCGACTTGTATAGGCTGTACCACGGATAGTCAACATGCTCTCCCTTTAACCTGGCTAGTACACTGTGTATGACCCTGAAGACGCGCGCTATCGTGGAGCGGAATCAATCCCTCTATGAGCAATCCAGATCGTTTGCTCTTGATGGAGTTGCGTAGGCTACGGAGCCTCTCATAGTGCACATCACTGTTACTGGTTTTCCGTTCGATGAGTATCGGACTCGAAAAAGACTGTGAGCATTACCTCGCCTAACAAGGGAACGGCTTCAACTCTTTAGGGGGGGGGAGTGACCACGCATGCTTACATTGCATGTTGTCCCATTTTGTCTGTGGATCGAAGTGGCGATGGCACCAACTTTCATCATCGTTGACGATCCAAAAAGGCGTGATCTTCATGGTACAGGAACAGGTAGGTGTGCAGCTCGCTGGGCTCACTCGGAACCCACGCACACCTTCCCGAAATTCTTTTGTCCTTCACAATTGTCCGCACTCTTTCGACGCCGGCCCCCAGTGTCAGCGCCAACATTCGCATTGTAACGCGCCGGTCACGCGCAATTGTCACCAAGTCAGTCACCTGGTCGAAGAGTTCGGTCGTAACTACAGTAGTTGCTTGGCCTGGTCTTAGGCCATTACTTAAACAATCCTGGCCTTCACATAAACGGGCATTCCACTCTATCACCGACGTATCGGATACAGTCTATGCCGTGTTAGTCAGAATTCTGATAGCATTTTGAGAACGTCCTGATATTCTCACACGCGCTCCTCGTCAATTGGACAGGATACACAACTGTTATATGCAGACGCCCCCGGACATTCTAAGTGTGTCTCTATATGTCTCACTATTATGTTTAATATTTTTCAGAAGTGGCAAATTTGGGTTAATGTTATATATTCATATCTGCATGTTTAGAAATATATAGCCTCTTATACTGTGATAATAGTTGCGAGGGTTTGTTATCTTGTGTTTTAAACCATGCATGGTAATATTACTATATTAAAATCAATACACGACTTGTGTTAGAATTGTGTTATATAAACAGACAAACAAATACCAAATAAACTATATGTATATTATGTTTTAATGCAAACGTTTATGCCATTTTGCCTGCGAATTTGCATGAATGTGCGGCTTTATTTAATCATCAATAAAGTGTCTCCTTCTTTCAAGGGCTTACCGTTAACGATCAACCACATTTCGATCCCTATTTTGTGAAAGTCTTATTTCCTAGAGCCGAAGAAGTGTTGTACCTCATTTTAGGCATCCTCGAAAGACTTCCTTTGTTCAAGAGTCAAAGAGTTTCGGAGAGACCGGCATAAGTTATAGTCTGAAGATGCAAGGTCCGGAGAGTATAGTAGGTGCTCAATAAGCTCCTGACTCAGATATTATATTTCTTTAAGGTGTTGATCACATGGGGTCGCGCATTGTCCTGGCAAAAGATAACTTCGTTCTGTTCATGAGTTGTAGATGCCTTTGGGCCAAGTTTTCTTTAACTCGCCGGAGTCGTTGGCAGCAGAGATCCGTAATGATTGTCTGGTTCGTTTTCAGAAGTTCAGAACGTAGCCTGGCTGTGGCGATTGCGATGGGAAATGCAGACTCCGCATGCGCTCTAAGTTGTTGTCACTCCAGTTTGTGAAGAATCCACTTACAGAGCTTAGAATATATTAATCGTCAAATTTATTTTCTGTATTATGCGTTATGTATATGTTATACGTATCGCGATGGATTAGCTTAGCCATAAGAAGATATTATATGATATACTTTTGAGCAAGTTGATGGTTGCTTAGTTAACATTAACTTCCTGCGCAAATTATCGGGTGGTAACTATTGGATTTTATTGTATCTGAAGGCGCAGAACGTCCTCTTCGAGCAAAGAGGGTCACATTGGTTCATCGTCGAGATTAAAATGTCCGCCACGCAACTTGACAAACCATTTTCGTAGTCGTCCAACATGACGTAGATGTTTCGATAAACTACAGCAGCGCCGTAATCTTTTCGAAACTCGAAAAGTAGAACACTCCGAATGCGCACTTCTACATTTCCAATTTCTCTGCATTCACAGAAGGCAACTAAGCTTGTGGCACCAAAGAGGTGCCTACCCAAGCTAAGGCAGTAATGGCCGCTCTGTCAACGTACCACTATTTCACTGATGTTGCCTAAGATTTCTGCAAGCCTCCAAAATAAGTGCCAAAACGGCAAGAATTCGTCCAATAACCAGATACTATATATATACATATATATACGACGAATATGCGTGTACCTATATATATTTTATGTACGTGCGTCAACTATGTTTTATGATTAAGACAATAAAATATTTATAAAAAAGAAATACAATAATATTATTTAGACACCTATTATGAAATATTTCCCTGAAGCTCACATACGTAATGTACGGTGTTTGACGGTTCTGTGAAAGCCCCCGTTTAGAATTGTTTATAAGGCTCCTCTAAGTGCCTAAAGTCTAGTCAAAGACACTACCCTCATTTTCGATGTACATTTTTAAAAAAGAAAACAACCTGTAAGTGCTAAGTCATACGAATACGGGGAGTGGTTCGAAGCAGTCCAATATTGTTGTCCAAAATAGAACAAAATTAATACGGTTTCGTCGCTCCAAAGAAAGATATGACTATTGGCTCTTTTATTTGCGAACTATATTATTTATTCTGCTAAGAGGCTAGGTTGCTAAGGAATAGGGACAATAGTTCAATGAGAAAAAAATACGTACCAGCTGTTGCCGGAAAAATTGATCAAGTCGTGCGAACTACAATCCAGCAAATCTTTGTACCTTATGAAGACGGTAGAATATATTGCTTGTGTGACGTTAACTAATAACCAGTATTTGTACCAGTTGTCACCTCTGTATATGCTGTCATCACGAGGAGTGCCAATTTTATAAACTCGATAAAAAAAAAAAAACTCGATACGATACAACCGGCAGTAACATGCCATACATTGTAAAGTCAATTGTGGAATCCAATTTGCAGAGGCGGTGCGGTATCTCTGAAATCTAGGCTCGCGGGGTTTAGTCGACGTCATCACATGCAACCAGATAAGAAATTCTCACAAGAAACAGCGCAAGAAGCTCTGCTATATAACCTCCATCATCATCGATGGATTGATCGAGTTCACTCTGTGGCGGCAACTGTTCTCGCAGATTCACGTCGCACAGCAATGAGCTAGCACTATCGGTTTCCTAGGACGACATTTCCTCTTAACCTTTAAAGCAACATCAAACAGCCAACTGTCACGTTGAAGATTATCGTTGCATTTGTGAAATGCAAACATAATTCAATAGAGAAATAACACTTACACTGTACAGAAGAACAAACTGGTTGCTTTGAATCTACCAGTGCAACTTTGGTGTGGAGGAGAGCAGGACAAATTCGATCAGGAAACTGGCAAAACACACAAAGGCCTGCATAGGACCAGCCGCGCACAAAATACGTATGTAGACGGCAGATCGTATTAAAAAAACAGGTCTCCATCAGCCAATGCACAGAAACTTTTAAAGAGTTCGGTAAACTGACCATGAGCGTTAAAGATAAATGTAAGAATTAATAAAAAAAAAGATAAATCCAGACACAAGGAGTTGATTCTTAGTCGATTGTGTGCCTAACGTGTTGCCTTGAACAGAAAACGATCAAGCATTTTATTAATAATGTAATATGAGTTATGTTGTGAGCCTCCGCGAGATGAAAATCGAAGCGGTATATATATATGCAAGTAAATATTTGTCACTCATGGCTAGCAAGCAACGTCTTAGTAAGTTAAATATTTTAATAAGTGTTGGTGATTTTGTTTAGGTTTCTTCCTTTGTATGAATATATATATAAACGTGTACATATATGCAAAGATATATGCATATATATTTCTCGCGCATTTGACGTATGCGAGAGCGGTTTGACACTCGGAATGTCAAGAAGGAATCACCGCTTTTGCTTGTGGTTGGTTGTCATCGCGATTCGTGGCAACGAGAGTAACACCAGCGGTAAGGTTTTAGACATAAGCAACGAGATCGACCGGCGCCTCTTTCTTCCTCTGTAGTTCTCCGCGTTCGGTTAACGGTCGGCCTCGGACTTTTCTTTCGCATCTCGCCTTTGCTTTATCCCCCGTCTCCTCCGTCACTCCCCTCGCTTGGTCTTGCTACCATCACCATCCCTCTCTCTTGTTCTCGCGAACAGCGTCAAACAGCTTTCTATCTCGTTTAAGTTCGTCATCACGTCCATGTAATGCGGACGTGCTTGGTCGGAGCGTCTATTTGGCATTGACATATATATATATATATATATATATATACACATACATATACATGGCGTTCGTTGACAACTAATCGTGCCCGATCATCGGTAACTGCCGTCATCACTTCCTCCATTTACCACCATCAACATCCCTCGATCGGGTTCGAACGAGTTGTGCTTATCGTCTCGACGTCGGGCTGTGCTCGCAGATTCACGACGCCGGTCGATGAGCTGTCATCGGTCGGGTGCCTGCACCGCTGCCAACGACGAGACCAAACCAGCGTAGAGCTGAAAGCATCTCCTTTTAGCCGCCAATACTTGTATTCCTCTCCCTCTCTCTCTCTCTCTCAAATATCGTATATCTTTCACTCTCTCTTACCGTCTCGAGTCTTTTCATGTATATATTCTCTCCTCGTTTGGAAGAGGTAAGCTGCATCTAAGCACAGCACTATGCGGGTATAGTGTGAAGAATGTATGGATCAGTGGGAAGTGTGGGATCGAGCGCCGTTGGAAGCGGAACGTAGCCAACTATACTATGCACCCACCCAAATCTGTCCCGCTGGCCGTCCTTTAAAACGTTAGACTGGCATGATCAGATCTGCATTTATTTTTGTTGATTCCATGATGTCGTTTGATCGGCAGAAGCTCATCAGGCCGAACACTCGTTTTCGCTACTCTCCCGAAGAATGGCTTCGTCGTGGCATAGCGGCGGCCGTTGTGATGATGAGGTTGTACCACGTCTCGTGTTGTGCTTGCCGCCTCTTAGAGTGCATCCTCCCCCCCCCCCCCCCGTGCAAGGCGGAAAAACACCTCAGTTTAATCTCTGTCAACTGGCTAGTCATACAGATGTTTATAAGGTATAGCTCACATACGCTTCTGTTAAGGCGTTTCCTCTATCATTCATCCCAGACAGGGCGTCAGGACACTTGCGTAGATAATACAAAGAAATAACTTCTATTTCTACAGATGCTTTTGTAGCGAGGCAGATGTGCGCATTAAGCGAGTCCAGTGGATAAATGGGTAAGTACGACTACCTGAGAAAAGCCCAATCTAATAATCTTGCCTTCGTGTTTCATCGAAGCCCTGACTCGGGCACCCATTCTGCCATCCATCTTCGTTTCTTTGATCCATTATAAAGTTGGAATCCGAACGACTATGATGACTATGATGATAGCGAACACGATGGTTTGCTTCGGCTGTGTTGGCACAACTGGCTACTTGTGATTTGGCAGATTCATACTAATCTGTTTCTACGGAGATATATGAGCTATCCCACTACTGCTAAGGCCATTCGCCCCGGCCCCGCTCAGCCGCACAGTGCGTCAGCATTGGAAAGATAGGAATTCAGATTACGACACTGGGCCGAAATCTGAACAACTCCCCACGAATCGTGACGATCGCTGCCCCCCACATTGCAATGAGTGGGTGGGTGGCAGGCTATAGTTTTTCTATACATGTCGTTGGTTTCCCCTTGTTCTACACACATATGTGTATATGCATATATTAGGATGTGTTCCTCTAAGAAGTCGACTACGTTTACAAAATACAGATAGATGTATAGATAAACACGGAATCTTCAAGAGCCTAAGTGAAGTGACCTCGAAAGCTTAAGTAAATAGATTTCGTGCTATACTTGGTCTGCCGAGCTCCGCTCTGAAAACTTAAGCTTTTTAGATGAACGTCGTTCTGAAAGCGTCCTATTACGTTCGAAGAACATCGCTTACGCGACTCTGTGGAACAGAAACTTTATTTTGTTGCGAGTGCAACAAAATAAAGCGTCTAGCAAAAAGCTTTTCTTGGCTTTCCAGAAAAAAAACAAGTATATATTTCAAACCTCCCCAGAAGACGCCAAAGAGACTAACCCATTAACGTGACAATTTGCTCTGGGTTTGGTGGGATAGGTATGGAATCGTCCATCAAGAGTTCTTCCTAGTGCGCAATAGATATCAGTAGACACTTGTCCCCCCCCCCAGTAGTTTGTAGTATTGCTAACAGCACTTCCCTGCTGGGGGGGTGGGAAGGGTGACATCACTGTTTTTAGTGAGTTGGAGCCCCACACTACCGGCCCACCCTTGCAGTTGAGGACAATCCTGCAGTGGTGACCGTTTGTGCGTTCCGCACTTTCCAGTTAATCCTCTTAAAAAAAGACACCCGTGCCCGATTCCACTAAGATAACGCGATTCAGATGTTTGCAGAAGTATATAAAGGAATTGCTAATTGTCGCTGACAATGGAAAGTATGTTGAATGAATAAAATCGGTTAACCTGTTTGCTATTTAGATTGGTTCTTTTGGTTTTTTGGTTGAATTCAGTTGCGCACAGTTGCTACGAAAAGGGCGTGTACTCCCTCTTGAGCCGTGTGGGACTCAACCCCAGCGGTTAGATAATGATCGGCCAAAACCCTTACCCACAAAACACACCTCTCCACTCAAGCTTCACTCTGTAATGACTCAGATATTACACAGTAATGGGGTTACAATTGGTTAGACCTTTTCTCGAAAATAAGCGTAGATGAACCCTACAAGCAAAGTCGACGCTTTTGCACCAAATTTTGACTCAAATTAATTAGAAGTTAAGCAATCTCGTACATCAACAGAGAGAGAGCGGAAGTTGATTAGGTATTTCATATCGCTGTGCAGTCTGTATGGCACTAGTAGCGTAACATTGTATATAGTTCAGCTAGATGAGGGCAGCCCCATATCTGCACTGTCGACTTATATTTCTTCAGAAATGGTGTTTGGTATTTCGACATACAAAAGTGTGGCGTGGTGGCGCTCGAAAGTAGATGTGGCGTCAAACAGAGCGCAAAATCATCGTCCTAGATGGTGCCATACGTTTGAAGACGAAAAGCAAAGGGCGAAACAATAACTGCGGAGTATGAGGGCCAATTTTGCTTAGCGACCGGGGCCGCAAATTTTGTTCAGTGAAGACAGAATCGAATGACAGTTTACCGCGTTTGCCGCAAACAATGAATACGTCACAATGATCTATTCTGTAAGCAGTCTTAGAACGCAATACGATGCTCCATATTGCTAAATACTCGCAGACCGCAAATCCTGTCTCCTCCCCCACTCCTTACACAGAAGATTTGCACCCTAGTCTCTCGGCTTTTCCCCTCACACAACCCCCCGAGTCTTCGCGTGTACGACGTCGACTTGGACCAAATTCCCCCGGTGAACGACGAGGAGATACTAAAGGGAACCGAGCGTCTTGCCCCCGGGAAATCCCCTGGGCCCGGGGAGCCCACCCTCGTACAGACCCATTTGCTTCCTCGACGCGGCGGCAAAGTTAGTGAAATAGGTGATCCTGGACAGACTTAACGCGGCGCTAGAGGAGAGGAGTGGTCTCTTCGACACTCAAAATGGGTTTTAACAAGGCCGTTACACTCTCGACGCAATCAAGCACATCCTTTAACACGCGGGGCAACTGCGCGGGTCACGTAACTATGTTCTGCTTGTTTTGTTAGACGCCAAAAACCTAGGGCATCATTTTGAGGGCTCTAGAAGATCGCCAAATTCCGCCATACCGCATTTGAATCATGTCGCTTTACTTAAACGAGCGCACGCTTTGCATACGCGGACGATCTGGCAATGCTGGTGACCGCATGGCCGGAAACAGCCGACCACCCCATTACCCTGAAGAAACAGACAACATATCTAGGTGTGCAGCTGTACACCGACCTTACACGAAAGGCGCAGATCGAATATGTTGCCAAGAAGGTAGCGAAGGTTTCGCGCAATCCCTCAAAAATTCTGCCGAGGGAAGGGGGGGGTCGGAGATGCGCTTCGCCGACTGCTAGTGGCCGTAGCGGAAGCCAAGCCTTGTACGTGGCCCCGGTCTGGGCCGACATAGCCCTACAGACTCGACGTAACCGCCGGGCTCTCCGTGCCGCCCAGCGCACTATGGCTATGCGCGTTTGCAGAGCATGCAGGACCGTTAGTACCGACGTCCTGCTGGTGCTTTTGCGTCAGCTCCCGTGGGGCCTACTTGCGGGCAAGCGTGGCAAGCAGAAGCAGGATGGGGATCTCACCTGAATCCTGGAATCTGCTAGACAGTCTCGAACGGGAGTCACACGTCCCTCGCTCTCGACTCGCATCTCAGCTATAGGGTGACGAGAACGGCGATGTCCGCATGCAATAATTCAATGCAGTGCATTGTTTTCAAAAGGGAAATATATATTCAGGAAAATCTGTATTCATAATCATGCCATATAGAGAAATTTCTATATATAGGGCCGCAATAGTACCATGCGATGATATATGTAATAGTCAAGTTTATAATAAGATATCACTAGTTCATGGTTCTCAACATTCTCGCCATGCGTCACAAAGCATAATGTTGATTCGGTCAGATCGTCCACAATTTTTGATGATATGGTTTGAGTACTGCGGCAGATTGTTGTTGCGAATATTAAAAAAAGATAAGAAGTTTATTCGACTGAGAGATTCGTGCGTACATTTTAAGATCTGCTCTCGAGTGTCCGTTCTGATATAGGTAATAAGTCGAGACTGCTTCGCTCTACCTTACATCTCAATGCAACACGTCGAAGGAATTTAGACTTCCGCAATGGACGGAATCCAATATGTCGACTCTGCCATAAGGGAGAAGACGCGATATGAAGAGGCCCGGAGAACCAGACAGGCAATGATTAGTCCCAACTCTCCCCGGCGTAGTACCCGAAGACGCAGGTGAGGGTTGAGCACGGGGGCACCATCCGTCTTGGTTTCAAAGTACTGCTTTACAATTCCGAGCCGGGAGGGGTTGGGAAAGGTGGTTTTCAGTGGATATTACACGCGGATAGAATTGAGTCATATAGTCTCCGTCATTGCACTGCCCGCAATTAATACCAGCGGCCGTGCGCATTTCCACCCGTTAAAAAAAGACCGCAAATCAAGTTGACCAAACGATTTCGCTCGCCGAATAGTGCACTGATCACCTTTGATCATTTTGTATTAGCAATAAAGGCTAAGGGTATTTATTTATATATGATTTTTATATGAACATTTTTATGTTAGCACTTTGGAGTGGATACGTATTTTATTACCTCAGATGAAATGGACGCAACATAACCAGCATTTGGTTTATACATGTTTGTATTACAGCTTTTCTCTTGTACTCTGTTGTATATAGGTAGTACACACTTGTGCAGATCGCACGATCCTCTACAGAACTTCTTGCATTTGCTTTCGATTGTTATTATGTCGTAAAACTTTTACTTCGTGTACATAACTTCATATGAGGCCCATGTATCCGTAAAACCGGTAACAAAGTACCAATTTTTGCAACATGAACTTTTGCAGTTGTAGTGGTAATCGCCAATTAACATCTGCAAAGGAATATATATATATATATATATATATATATTTCTTTTTTTTTTGTAAGCATAACGTGTATGTGTATAGATAAATATTTATTAGTTGGGCGCAAGGGCGTGTGCTTAACGCCCAGATTAAGCGGTTTTGATTGGCCGAATGGCATGATCAACACTACACAGCCGGTTCGGATGTCGGCGCTACCGCCGAAATGGCCCGCAGTCGTTAGTTAGTCGTACTATTACGGCGGCGACGTATGGTACGACGCCATCTTGCGGCGGGAATGTGCAGGCTCAGACGGCGAACCGACCGGCAGACCAGCGAGCCGAGCTTTTGTCCGCGAGAATGCTGCTTATGTAACGACTACTACTAGTAATGTTTTCGGGCTGTTGTCCCTCAGCCAAGATTTGACGTCCACGGGACTGCCTTGCTCGCATTGCTTCATAGACGGACCTCCATAAATACAAATCGGTGCAACGGTGGGGCTCGGACCCGCGGTGCACCTATCTAGTGTCTCCTCCGGTCGCGAGGCGCAGACGAAATGCACCCACCATGCCACCGGGCTCGAGGTAATTACTACTACTACTACTACTATGCTATTGCTACGTCGATTACAACAGCAACAAAAATCGGTCAGCCCTACGAGGCGACGATCATGGCCATGAAAATGTCGAAAAACACAGCAAAATCGTGCAGCAGTTGCGCTTCAGTCGCTGCTCCTGTTCGGTTAAGCTGTTGCTGCGTCTGCTTCTGCTCCTCTGGGGGTGGTGGTGGTGGTAGTAGTGGTAGTGGGGGTAGTTGAGGTTTCTCGTCCTCGTTTGTCTTGTTTGTGTCTTCAGCACAACCTCCACTCGATCGTCTGTCTATCTACCTACCCCCCTGCTCTACCTTGTTTTCTGCTGCTGCAATGCTTCCCCCCTTCCCCCTCTCTCTTCCCCTTACTTGCTTTGTGATCAAGTTCCTTGTTTGAGCGTGAGTGATGCCTGTGTCTCTATACACCACGCTCAGTGTCTCTTTCTCTTCTTCCTCTTTCTGTCTAACACTTCGTTATTTCTTGTCTCTGGCTCTCGGCCGCCCTGAATCTGCCGGGGCGCTGTCTACCTAGCTAGCTCTACGCCGCTTGGCTTTTCTGTACGTCGCTGTCCTCCTCTCCGCACCGTCGTCCTTATCCCCCCCCCCCTCTCTATCACAGGTCGCTCTCTGCGTCCTGGCTTGATCTGGGTTTCCTTCTTTCTTCTGCTGCCCCTGCCCGTGCCTCCTCCCCTCCTGAATTCACTCTCCTCCACGCTCATTGCTACTAGGCTTCTCTGGTGCTCGCTCTCTATCGAGATCTCGTTCTCTCGGTAATGGCGCTCTCCCACCCCCCCCTCCTCTCTATCTCTCTAGCTTAGCCGCGCTCACTCGCTCTTAACGTCGCTTGTTTGGGTCCATCTCTCGGTCAGCCCTGCAGAAGATTCTCGCCCTCTCCCTCTCTCTCGTGAACCGCTATGACACTCTCGCTCTCTCTCGCCTCCGCCTCCCCCCGGTCTTCTTCTACTCGGGAGCAGCACTGCGGTTCGTGCTGCTCCCGTTCTACTGTTTGAGCAGCGGCAGCAGCAGCTTCAGCAACAGCTACAGCAGCAGCGATGACGACCCTCTCTCAAACGTCGTCCACCCGTTCGTCCGTCCGTCCGCCCGTCGCCCGCCGCCGTCCCTCGGCTGAAGACCGGCCGGAGCGCGGGCTCATCATGCTTACCGACCGGCAGCAACGACGGCACCACCACCACCAACAGCTAGCTTCAGCGCGGTAGCAGGTACGACGACGACGACGACATCAGATCAGATCAGCCGGCTGACGACGACGACGACGACGACGACGAACGACAGAAGTGCAGAAGTGATCGGCGACAGAAGTGCAGAAGACGCCAACGACGAAACAAGTTCGTTACTTGCCCGTCGTAGCCGTAACAGTTACTGTTGCTGTTGCTGCTGCTGCCGCTGCTTCCCAGCAGTTAGCCGGTGTTCTACACACAGCCAGCGTTTCGCTCAGAAACACTCACAAACGAGACAGATGCACACCATACGTTCACGTGTTACAGAAGAGCAAGACAACTAAAGCAGAAGACGAGGACGCTGCGCTCGGTGTCGGTGTCGGTGCCGATTCATGCAGTAAGTACAGTGTGCGCTGCGTGCTTCAACGGTGCGACAGTCGCCAACCCACCGATCATAGACCGACCACCGACGGACCGCGACGACGGTACAATCGATCCGATATAGAGCTGCGATTCATCTGCGGAGTTCTCCTTCTCTGTCGAGCCCCTTGAATTGCTTCTGCGGCTGCTGCTGCGTCGTTTCGGCTTCTGTCGCCGCTTCTGCTGCTGCTACAGCAGAACGGTCGAGGCCATCATCGAGCAGTATTGCCAGCAGTTCTAGTGCTGTTTGCTTGCTCTAGATCTAGTTCTTCATCCGCTCCTCACTTTTCGTATGTGGCGACCGCTGAGTGTTGTGTTGTTGTTGTTGTTGCTGTTGCCGCCGCCGCCGCCGCCGCCGCTTGACCGGTCGGTGTCGAACTACAGGTTCTGATGGTGCCGATACTACGAGTGCTTCAGAGTGCTGCTTTTGCAGCGTCGCGCTGTGTGATGGAGCTTGACCGACCTTGGCGATGACACCACCTCGGGGTATTTATTATTGGCACAATCATCCTCCAAGGCGATGGTGGTATTGGAGATGATGGTCTGGTCAGCCAGAACAAGTTGTCTGCGGTGAGATGCGCCAACCTCTGGAGAGCGAAACGTTAGCTTTTTGTTTTGCCGCCAATCTTTGTTTCGGCCACTGTCGCACATTGTTGTTGTTGTTGTTGGCCACACAGACCTATTAGAGTCTAGGCCATCGCCTGACCGGATCATTACCTCTTACCCGATGTCGTCGCCTTATCGTCCACCACGGGTATCGCTTTCGACCTGATTTGAGGAAGGAGATTGAAAAGGCTTGTCATGGATGGACATCTAATTGGAATGCCACACCAGGAGCAAAACGCTTTAAATCAACAGCAACAGCGACACCATCAACAACAACAACAACAACAGCAACAACAAAAATCCAAGATAACAACTGGTGCCCTGTGTGCAGTGAGTGTGCAGTGAATACAGTGAGTTGTGGTGCAGTACGACTTCGCGTCTTGTGAGGATCGGATCGAGATCTCGCCTATGACGAGAGAGAATTCGTCTGTTGTCTCGTGCTGCAGCGTGCACT
This sequence comes from Dermanyssus gallinae, assembly GCA_003439945.1. Classification (NCBI taxonomy): domain Eukaryota; kingdom Metazoa; phylum Arthropoda; class Arachnida; order Mesostigmata; family Dermanyssidae; genus Dermanyssus; species Dermanyssus gallinae. The sequence goes on from QVRM01005356.1 coordinate 221,524, forward strand.
ATGTGTGAGCGTTTCTATGTGCCCCGGCTATGATCAACTACAGATAATATGTTGTGATCGGGAGGATTTTAGTGAAATGCCGGTGCTGCTGATCGTCGGTGCTGTGGATGGGAATGGTGTGGTGGATAACAATAACAACTGTGATAGGTCAAAACATATCTACTGTAAAGAACGGTGGTGTCAGACTCACAGAACGCAGTGCTTGGCGGCGGCCCCGCTGGAGGCGGCGATTGCCCGTGTTGGTGGCCCGTTATTATTGCAGGTAAAAAAAATCCCTGAGACGTTGTGGCGGCGTTACGGTCGCGTATAGTCCGGGGAAGAATTATCGTTGTGGTTGTTGTTGTTGTGGTTGTTCCGACATACCCGGATTCTACAGTGTGTATTCGATTTAGGAAGCATTGGCCAAGTGTTTCACATATATTACCACGGATAATTCCATCCATTGCGCAGCGAGATCAACAGGTGGACGTTTGACACTGAAACAGCTAACAACAACGTTAATAACTCGCCAAAGGATACTACCGGATTACCTTGATGATCGTCTGCAACTCACATCGGAGGTAACGTATTTCTGCCAAGCACACACACACACATATATATATATATATATATATATATATATGTCAAGAGTCTGTTAAGCTCTGTATGTTGTTGACGATACTGCACTTAGAATACACGAATCTAAGAAAACGCTCATCTGCCGCAGCTCAAGTTGCAGTCAAGCATGTGAGTTACATAAAAAAGCTCCGTTATTAGAATGATGATTTAATTTACGATAGTTTATACATATGTATCATTTTTAGTTTTTGTGTGGATCGGACCGAGATATTGCCTGTGACGAGAGAATTCGTTAGTTGTCACGTGCTGCAGGACGGGCAATCTGCACTCTGCGAGCGTTTCTATGTGCCCCGGCTATGATCAATTGCAAATAATATGTTATGATCGGGACCATACTAAAATGCTGCTTCGTATGGAAATGATGTGATTTATATATATATACATATATATATATATATATATATATATATATATATATATATATATATATATATATATATATATATATATATATATATATATATATATATTTATATATCTTCTATGTTGTAGCCCAATACCTGTTCCGATCGTGTAAGGTGGCATTATGCTACCTGAGGCGTGTGACTTCAGCGCCCACGGGTGCGCTAGAACTGACACTGCGGCAGTCAAGGCGAAGTCGAAAATGATTGCTAGATGAAGAGCATAGATGTCATAGCTATAGTAAAGACTAAGATAAGGTTATTAAAACGCCTGGAATGAAGACGCAAAGAAGATGACGAACAATTAACCCAAACGATTGCACGGCATGCGAATAGCTGATGCATATACACGTAAGCGTTCGTATCCCGATTCTGTACGCCAGCTTTGATCATGCTGTTTAATAGCCTGCCGTGCTTTGCTCTCTCTAGGCACACACATACACATACATACTAGATATACGCTACTAGATATAAAATGGGACGAAGTGACGAATAGGACGCCAGCTGCTCGTGATCTGTGTTGTCCTCTATCTGGCTGGCGGGATGCTGAAGTGCCGAAGAGCGACCCCGCCGACGGGTGGGAGTCTGGATGGGATCAACGCAGTCGATGAGCGGTCGATGATGAACCACACAGTGAAAAGTGGCCTCCTCATGTCGACATTTGCTGTGTCCCACATCGACACACCCATACGTACACGTGGTGTATATATATATATATATATATATATATATACATATATATATATATATATATATATATATATATATATATATATATATATATATATATATATATATATATATATATATATATATATATACATATATATACCATACGTGTATCTGTGCACAGCTCGTGGTCGTCCTCTGGACCTCACGGAGTACGAAAGCAAACACGAAACGAACCCCCCCCCCAAAAACTCGCAGCACTTCTTCGTCTGCTTTCTTCGTCGGGAACGACCAACCGGAGGATGATGCCCACAAAGCGACCCTCATCATCACCACGCGCGGCCTCATCTATCTCATCGAGTCAGCACGGTGATGCAGTCAATATCGACCTCACACCCACCCCATCGGAGTGAATCGAGACCAAAGATTGGTGACCTAAGATTGTAGTGATAGTAATTTTTAGTAGTTTTATCGCTCGTAAAGCTATAGTAGTAGCAGTAGTTATCTTCACATTGGCTTGGTGCAGAGCTGCCAAAATATCTCTGCTGCTGAACAGCGCGAAACCGTGATCTAATGTGACACCGTCACGTTGCGAGGTCTGATGATTGGTTTGATTCTCAAGACGAGAGAAAGCCGAGGTTATAGATCAGTCGCAAAACAGTTGGTTGCATGCATGGCCCTCATGTTCTCGTTGCGTTGGACTTTTTGCAGAGCTCCCATTCTTTACGACCTGTGAATTGCGGCATTTTTTGGGATCTGTTCCGATATGTGATGTCTTCTCTCTAGCAAAGAAGACTAAAGCACTAGGCGCGCATGCCTCGCGTTTACCCGTCCGTCGTTCGAATAGCTGGAACGAGTTTCGTCAGATTTATTCGTTCAGACAGGCAACTATATTAACTCGTTCAGACAGACAACATATCTTCCCAAGCTTACGTAACAGATGACGGTCATTGTAATGTTTAGCGGCGAGTTTGTTACATTTGTGTAGTGACGTATGCTTCGACGCGGCGTCAGTGCTAGTCAGTGTTTGAAGTTGACAATTGTCGACAAGTTGATGGAACGCCAAAATCCCCTTGGGCGTCTTTGGATTGTACTCGATACGGAGCATCACTTTGCTGGGCAATTCGAAGTTGCTGCAAGTGCTTTCGGATCGGAGCTTTGTGGGTGGGTATTTATTTGCACTGCGCAAAAGTGGGAGGGGGGCTCGTTGCATGCTCGACGAACACATACACTCGGGTCGTATGTCGACGGAGCCGCATTAACATATAGCCGAATAGTGCTGGCGGGTTGATCATCTGCATCGTTTCTGTTCTGGCTGAGGGCGGGGCAGGGGCTACAAGTCCGATCCAATGAGTACGCGTTGCCAGAATTGCTAACGACAACAACACATCGGTGCTTTCTTTCGTTATTGGTCCGACATCAGCACGACGAAACGTCGATCAAAGAATATCCTGAACCCAAGGTACGGCTGACTGGGCTGTATCAGCAACAGTCTCTTAAAAGGTGGCTGTATTTCGTGGTGCTACTAATATGCAGCAATTCTGCAAACGAAATAAATGTTGGCTGTTACAGTATTGCTTTGCCAATGCGACCCGGATACTCACACAAAACATTTCATTAGGTAGATAAAATGTGATTTCGTCTTCATAATTATAATTAGTGCACAATAATCGAGGCGCGCCGGTATAGCGGAACCCATAACCCAAACATGGTTACATGGGCAACAGTAAAACAGGTGTACTTTGTGAACATCACAATGGGCCAGTGCACAATTAGCACGCTAGTATTGTGTGAGAAAAATCGCGGCCGGTAACGCCACTCGCGACGAATCAATGGTTAGGGACTTCGTTAGTTGGTCCGCCTTTCTCGCATGCTTGTCCCGTTCTCTTTTCGTTTCGAGATCAGACGTGCCCGTCCACCCATTTCTTTCCGTTTCTGTCCCTCGGAGCTTCGATTGGAGCATGCTTCCGTCCTAAGCTACGCGGTTTTAAGAAGGCTGCATGCATGCCGGCTTCGCTCGAAATCAGCATCGTTGGCAGGCAGTAATTAGAGCTAATCGTAGCTGTATCGGCAGTAGTCGGGGTACTCTGAACTGGCAGTAGCAGTTTAGGTATTTAGGCTGTGCCTAAACTCGCTATTCGCATCCAACGACGAAGGTCGACGGGTAGACTTCACGAACTTCACGAGGAATGGGCCTCGTTCACCTGCCGCCCGAGGCTCGTTCCGTCGTTGTCTTCATCCCTCCCCACTTTTCTTTCTTTCTCTTTATATATATATATATATATATATATATGCAAAAGGCCGCGCTAGCCAAACTGCTTGCTTCGCCGATGAAATATGGGCCACACAGTAGAACACGCAATAGAAACCATTAAGACAATGGCATGGACGGTGTGCACGCTTCTCTGTGCGTGTCCGGGGTGTCCGTCTATGTTTGCTACAATATGATTATGACGTTGTTTAATCAATCAATCAGTTTAGGAAGATTAGCGCAATTTATAAATAAGTGTATTTTAGTTTTTACACTTGTAACATAAACGTACCGCAAGAACATGTTGTGCGGACGATGTATGCACGACGCACATAAGGCCCTATAGTACGATAAGATATTTGTGTATATACATATACATATAGGAATGCGCTGCCAGCGTTTTACTTCTTCACGGTACAGTGTCTCCCAAGAAGAGTGTGGAGCATTGCTTATGATGTGCCTATCTTCGCAGTATTTCAATATATTTTATCGATCATATCATAGGGCGCTGGCAGTTGTTTGTGAAGCCGAAGATCGAACCATCGCTTGAATACTCGGATACTCACAATGTTCGCGAAGTATAACTTGCTTTCTTGTGAGACGGACTCTGCTTCTATCGGCTGTTCTTTTGGCGCACTTCGCAAAGACAAGCACGTAATTCTTATCATAAACGCGGTTCGGTGTTTTAACTAACGGGGCGCGTTTAAGTTTAGGTTCAGGTTAAATTATCTCGAGTTGCAGTTTATGCTGCTGAATCGAATTAAAGCGCTGCTTGCTGGCAGCAAGTAGTACATATCTTAGAAGCACCATACAGAACACGAAGTCGCAGAACCTCCAATAGAAGAAGCTGAATGAGTCGGTAGAAGTCCCGCGAAGGCCTCCCGGATTGTCGCCTCTACTGGTCGGAGCAATCACGTAATTTGAGGCATCAGCATCCTCTTCCGCATGTACTCGCCAGCGTATGTCTCGCATGCATTCATGCATACGAGTATGTATATTGATATGATTATTGATATTACTACCAATCCACTGTACTGTGATGAAAGTTTGCAATCTCAGCTTTGAACTGACGTTGGATGCGCCCATCAATCCCGGTCACAATGGTCTGGTTGTTGACGTTGTGTACCCGCCCATCTGTGCCCTGTGCCCGATCCCCACCATCGAAAACAAGTGAAAAGCAGATTACATATAGTCTACTCATGTTCGACTAGCTGCAGACGACATGCTTATAGGGAAATCGATCGCACGAGTCCTACTTCGGTCAATACCGTCAAAATCGACTATAGAGAAATGATGCTTTTGTTACGTCATTGTCCAGCGTTCTTTTGCCGTCGCTGCTGCTGCTGCCAGATTCGTCACTGGTCCGTACATCGCCGGATGCTTAGTTACCTAGATTCACAACAGTCTTAGGCCGAAACAGCGGACTTCGGAACTCGGGCATCTGAATTGGTAACTTGATTCGTTGTGTGTCGATCTCACGATCTCTCTGCATTGCATGACCTCCTCCGATGTCTTCAAGTAACCCCCCATCCTTGCATTCAAGCATGCCTCACCGGTCGCGTGGCGCTCGTCAGGTTGGTATCCGGTGGTGGTAGACCGGACGTCTGATCGGGAATCAACTGAACGCGGCGTCGGCCACAGCGATCTATAAGAATGTTAATAGTTACTTCAGATCGTTTTAGCATTGGTACCAGCCACAGAATCCACAAAGGTTAGTTGCGAAGTACGCGCAGTAGCTCGAGGAAAAAGGCGATTCCTCGAAGGCATCATATTCAGCAGTGCATTGAGGCGACGATGCGATACGAAAGAAAGGGACGTCGTATACCATACGACGTAAGTACCAAAACTAAGACGCTTGGTAGTTGAAGTAGTTGAAGAACTCTCACAAACGTATTAGTGTGTGTGCCCGCCTATGACCTACCTATAGAGTAGCCGTTAGACGGCTACCCCAGTCGGGTGGCGGCGAGGCCGGTGGTGAGGATGATGGTGGATGGAGCACGGTGCGCCATCAGGATGCTTGCTTCTTCTGATGATAACAACAAAAATTGAATCCCGACCAGTACCAGTACGGATGCTTCTGCACCATCCCACGGGACCCCTTGACTTGGTAATGTTTGACCGCCTGAGCTGCGGTTCTTACCGTCGTACGCCGCCGCTGATTCTTATGCTATTCATGAGGTTGTTGTTGTTGATGATGATCATGATATTGTTACTGTTGATACTGTCGTGCTGTTGCTGCTGTTTCTGTTGTGGTTATTGTTGTTGTTGTTGGTGGTCGCGGCGGTGGTGGTAGTGGTGGTGGTGTTGGACGTCGATGCCGTCGTCTGTTGTCGGCGTCCGTGGTTAGCCGTTGCTCGACGATCGTCGACGCATCTCGAGACTTCTGCGAGAAGACTTCTCGCGCGCTCGCCGTGCTGAGGAGGCCCCGCGCTCCTTCTGCCTTTAGCTAATGTTGTCGCTGTTGTTGGTGCTGCTGCTGCTTCTGCTGTTGTTGTTGTTGTGGTTCCTGCAGCATCAGCAACAGCAGCAGCAGCAGGCGTCGCTCTTTTTCGTTTTTCTTCTTCGACAGTAATCTGAAGTTAGCCCTTGGCGGACGGGCGAGCCAGCATCGACCCAACCAGCCAACGAACCAGGCGGGAAAGGAGGGAGGCAGGTAGGGAGGTAGGTAGGGAGGAAGGGGCAACGGGCAACCAGCGAAAGCAACGGAACCTCAAACCGCCGTACCTCTTTGGACGACCGACGCTTTTACCGGCCCAGCCAGACGGTAGCTGGAGGCGGCGGCGGCGGCGGCAGCAGCAGCAGCAGCAGCAACAACAGCAACAACAACAGTAGTAGTAGCAGCAGCAACAACAACGACAACACAAACGGCAAGAGTGGCGACGACATCTTCAGCCAAAACAGCGAAGCAAATAACAACAACAACGACAGCAGCAGCAGCAGCAGTACCAATAGCTGACAACAGCGATACGTTTATCTGTATGTGTCGGTCTGTCCGTTCGTCCGTCCGTCTGTGGTTTGTGTCTTCTGTGTGTTCGTTCGGCTATACGTCGGAGCAAGCACGTGCGACAATCCACGCAAAAGCATGTCGAGGCGGACAAAACCAGCTAGGCAGAGAGAGAGAGAGAGAGAGAGGGGGGGGGGGCTGGCAAGAGTCGATGGACTGGTGTAAAGGGCAAGAGGGGGGGGGAGAGAGAGAGAGGAATAGAGGAAGACGGTGAGGACAAAGAATAGAGAGAAGCGACGCTGCTGGGACGAGAATGTATATATATATATATATATATATATAAGACGGTGAGGACGGTGACGCTGCTGGGACGAGAATATATATTTATATATACCTCACGCATATATATATATATGCGTGACGTCGTCAACTCTGCGTATAGATAGATGTACTTTTGCCCGAGGAGGAAGAAACGAAAAAGAAGAAGAAGCAAATGAAAGAGAAGTTTGCCTGCTAGCTGGTTGGCTGGCTGACTCCCGGATTGGCTGTTTGAACAAGAAGACCAACAACAAACAACACAACCAACCCTCCGACCGAACGGCCGGCCGGCCGGCCGACAAGATGAGGCTAAGTCTGAGAAGGCTCAGGCTCAGGCGCAGCAGCAGCGACAACCACCACCGCCGCCACCACCGCCACGACCACAAGCAGGAGCAGATCGTCGGCCGCTGTTGTCGCGGCGGATTCGCCATTGGAGCCGGCAATGGTCGGCTCCAATCGTTGGGATCGAAACTTAAAAAGAAACCACCACCACTATCACCAACACCACCAACAACATCCATTCGCCGCCGCCATCATCGAGACTACCAGCTCCTGCCCTCGGCGTCGTTGCCACTCTGCTCGTAAGCTATCGAGCACATCCACTACGACGACGAACAACAACAAAGGCACCAGCAGCAATAACAACAACAACATCATCATCATCATCAACAACAACAGCGTCATCAACAACAACAGCGTCATCTTCTTGGCCAGCTGGCGGGTTACGTTCGCGTTTGAGTGGCTCCGCTGCTCTCCGGTGGCTGGCAGCGCCGCCACTACCGCTGGTATTACGGCCCTGTTTTACGTGTGCTTCTGCTGCTGTCATGATTATTATTATTATTACTATTCGCACTACTGTGCTTGTTAGATCAATCAGACCAACCAGAGTTTTGCCAGGCGGATGGATGGCGGGGATATGGCCGCTTTTTGCCGCCTCCGTACAAGCAGCAGCCCCAACAGCAGCAGCAGCAAGCAACAGCAGCTACAGCAAGAGCAATTGCGGCTAGCAGAGTAACTTACGAACACGATAGTACAACACGAAAAGACGTGGAGGGCGGCGATTTCAAGGGAAAGCCGAGCTCGTCTAGTTAGCTACATCCAGTCGTAGTATCGCAAGCGAGCGACCGACCGACCGACCGACCCAAGGCAGAAGGAGCGGCTCCCCGCCGCCCCCCGTACGCAGCCTACTGACTGAATCGGCTGGATCCTCTGTCTGTCGATCAAACCAACCGCCGGGCTCTGGAGGATGGGTCCGGAAGGGGGGGGGGGGTACTGCTGAGCAGTTCCCGGGCGCTAGAGAACGGGTTCGGGGGTTCTGCTGAGCCGTCCCCGGGCTCTGGAGGACCGGGGGAAGGGGTTACGGCTGAACAGAAAGAGCTGCTCAACGCTTGTAAAAAAAAGTAAAGCTCAACGCTACTATACTACTACCACTACTAATACTACTACTTACTTTTGAGGCCAGCACTGTGACGTTGTGGCCAGCAACGTGGTGGTAGCAGCAGCAGCAGCAGCAGCAGAAAGCATCATCATAATGGCGAAGAGCAAACGTAAGAGAAGCTCGAATTGAACGAAAAACTGACCGGCTCATGGCGATAAAGATTTCGACTTGTAGCAGCTGATCGATAACGGGAATAGTCAGGAACGTAGATCCGTTTTCACTGCTACTACCACTAATACTACTGGTGTTGCTCTTATTATGATTGCTGTTGTCGTTGTGTTCTTATTTAATTCCGCTTAGTTTCGACAGTATATATATATATATATATATATATATATATATATATATATATATATATATGAGGTATGCTTGCTGTTTAATACATATTTCAAATAATATATATCCTGCCTGTTGCTCTGTTCGTTACACTTTGAGGCTCTTCACATGGTGCGAGTGCGTATTTGCTTTTTGTTTTCTACTTTCACATTTTGCTGCATGACTAGATGATGTCGCGCGGTTTGACGACGACATTGATTTCTCACTTGTGAGGTGCAAAAAGGACACGAAGCTAATGTCGCAAAAAGACCTTCTAAGGTAATCAGAGACGGTATGACTGGGATATCCGTTTGCCGACACGCCATTCCATTTCCGTCTGCAGGAAGACGTTGGGTTGCAAAGATGTACACCAGAATCACCACCTAGGCTGGCGTCACGCGTGTGTCTGGTGCTTCATTAGAGCTGTACACCGCAGCTGCTTCCGGCTATGTGAGGGGAGAGAGAGGGGTCACTGGTAGTGCCGATAAGAACAGCAAAGAGTCTTGTTTGTTAGGCTTAGAGAACGCAATCCCTGGACGGCGACCCCAATGCAGCTGAGTGTCCGAACAGGATATGCAATAAGAACAGAATAAAATCTTTGTCTGTAGTCGGCTCGCAGTGTGAGATGAGAGAGAGAGAGATCCTAGAGATCTCGTCAAGGCTCGGTATGCTCATGCAAGCGCTCTGAGACTGTATGCGGGACCTTCCATTTAGCAGATTTACGAGCAGCCTTGCGGCCGCAGACATATACACAAATACGGAACGAGGTTTTTGTTGTCCTCATGGTCCGTCTCTGCGTCCAAAGAGTGCGTGTGAGTACTCGAACTTCGTTTTGGGCTGCCGCTGCATTCGAAGAAGGCAGAAAGACGAGAATCACAGACAAACACGGCAGCAGATCAACGCATTGCAGTAGTGTTGCTCGAGGAGGAGGAGGTGGGGGATATCTGTAACGACAGAAGTGGTGCCAATGAAGGCCTCGAGGAGAGGCGACATGCAGAAGGTACGTGGGTGAGGTGCAGCGAGGTACCAAGTCGAGAGTACCGAGAAGTTTCTCTCGTTAAGCCTTCAAAGGTTGCCATGTTTTTACATTGGTCGAGTTATGTTCATGTTGACTGTGTCGTCAATAGGCGTAGCCTGTGCAAAAGACAACACCGTGTACAAAGAGGTATTTCGACACGGCTCGGTAAAAGTTGAAGCAACTAGAAATTAGTACTGGAGCTCCCGGTGTCGCTTGCCGACGATATAGTTGTCTCGGCTCAGGGGGTTCGCAATGTCGTAGCAACGTAGTTACGAGCTGTCGGTGTGGATAAGTTGATCTCGTCCTCGCGATTTTCAAAGGCGTCCCTGAGATGAGAAAAAGCCGGTTGGTTCAATGGTTTTGTAGCTCATGTGTTTTGAAAACATTGCACCTAAAGTAAAGTTTTCGCGCTTGTTTTTTTGTATCAATAGATAAACATTGTACTTCTGTATCTGAATATATCAAGCCATTGTCATCATAGCTCGTCGACCCTCTGCGGCAGGAAAGATAGATAAGATAGGTGGATACAGTTAAAAAGAGTGGAATCAGTTAAGCAAGGGCTCACGCTATATATACATATATTTAAACGAATAAAAGCGAACAAATTTACTGACTGAGTAGCAAATGGATCGACACTCGTAATTCGCTGTACTCGCTCACAGTTCAGCGCCATAGGATGTGGCGTAGTGGCGATAAAGGGTGGCCATCCATACGAGCGCGTGGCCACGAGAATAGAAATTGGAACTGTTTCGTGTGGTCGCTTCTCGCCTAATTGTTGACGGACTTGGCGTGTTTTCTTTACAGCTACATTCCACAGCTGGCGAGCGGTTCAACAAAACTAAACAGAAACTGAAAACTATGCTGTCGTACCGTGCGCATCCTGCATTAACATATAAACATATACGCAGTCGATGCTGGGCTGTCACGTTCCACGAACTGCGGTCGCTTCCTCCCAGCCCCCCTTCCATCCGTGTACGCATGAAACGTGCCGAAAAGATCTCCTAACCGCGGTAGTCGAGATGGTACGTTCTAGGCCGCGTGTGTTGTTTCGGTGGATGTGTTGTGTGTGGTGGGAAATGTAAAAGGAAGGGGAGGCGGCAAAGGAAGAAAACAAAAGAGGTGGTTAACAAAATATTTTATGTGCATCGGAGGCGCGTCGTATTTGGTCATGAGATTAGCCAATGTAATCGGAGGCACGCAATGCTGCTCAACAAAGCTAGCCATGAGCTAGCTATTAGCAAACATAATAATTCAACATTCAACAGCGTGTGAACACATCTGCTACTAGTAGCTAAATCCAAACCGCGATGATAAGGCGATTCAACTAAATGTGTTGTCTCGTTAGGTTGGTGGTCGATTTGGTGCCGTTTACCATATGATGACTAAATTAGACATCATCAGCCTATCGATCTTGGGCCAGAGTTCTACTTGTCATTTTCCAGAGGAGAAAAATTGGGTGGAATAGGGCCCAAACCCTATCATGTCGCATGCATCGCATGCATATGTATGACACGATTGGGCTTGGGGGAGCTCAGAGCGGAAGGCTCGAAGCGTTCGATGCCGCTTTTTGAAATGTTTAACATTTAACGCTTGGAAAAAAAGTCGAACCAGTGGTGGCGAATTTTTGTGCTATATTTGATGGAGTGAATGCGTCAACTAGAAGCTGGAAGTTGTGGCATCTTTCTATCTAGGTTCGCTTTTGATTCTCCGCTGTTTGCTTCCAATATATACATATATCTTGCTACTGCCAAGATGAGAACAACAGCTATTACTATCACCAATACATCAAATCCTATTATGATTACTATTCATTATGGACACTCGTTAAAGCAACTTCAATTAGTGATTTAATTATGTCAATTTCATGTTGTTGTTATGGTTACGTTTGTTATCGTTTTTGCATACAAGAAAATCAAGAGAGGAAACAATCTTCATTTAAACTGAAGTAATTGCTGAATTTACGTAATATGGCCTGTTCCGCTACAGTAATGAAAACCGGGAGAATGGGTGTGGCATATTTTCTAGCCCAATATCGCAGGCCGAAACTAAATATACTTATATATACTCTGCAACGTCGCATATATATATATATATATATATATATATATATGGTACGCCTATGTGTTTTACTTTAGTAATAGCCTTATTTAGGGATTAAAAAGCGTAATATGTAATCAATCGCTCAGTTCAGTAGTTGCCGTTCTTAATACTATTGCTTGTGGATAATCGATTATTTGTCCTCTTCTTGGCGTTACCTTTGTGTGCGCAGATGAAACGCAATCCTTCGTAGCCCACCACAAGATCTAGCTAACTCTGTTGTAGCCATTAATCGTCAATGGACACGAATTACGATGAATTCTGTGTGACAGATGGAAATTAATTAAAATTAAAAGGTAAATATATTTTATAGGACAAATATATTATGTTTAGACAGTATACAGGGTAATCTTATTTATACACTGTTATGTATAAATAAAATTATTCTGTATACCGTCTTTCTTTAAACGAGAAAAAAAGTAAAACAAATACATTCGTATAGGTGTGTATGTAATATAATATTACCTACAGATGAAATTACACTAATTGTTGTTAATTTGCATATCAGCATCTGCGAATTCTAAAACATTATGCCAAATTTCAGATTGTTGTCTAAGCCCAGTACCAATGACAATTCGCGCCGTCCCCGAAGATGGAAAATGGCGTCGTTCAGATCTCCACTCCTTCAGATTTCTCTACTTGTCCATGCTTTTGCCGGTACTGGTGGTCTACCCTAATTGATAAAATACTGTTGATTGGTATTTATTTGCTTGTTTATATTTTGAAAAACAGGCAATTTGCCTGGGAAGCGCGCGTCAGCAACAGGAGATAATCGGTCGCCCAGGGCCAAATTTCAGTCGAAGTCATGGATTTATGTACAAGGGACGGGCTCATTTCTGCCCTGTTCCGGTTAGCCCTGAATAGTAATGACTCGACGTCATCCGACCGGACCGCGTCTCGGTCCCAGCCAAAGGTGTTTTTGAAAGAAGATGGTACCTCTAAGTGGTATTTTTGCACAGTCAAAGAGGATCAAAGTGAGCCCACCAGTATATATATATATCAAGGCTCACTTTGATCCTGTTTGACTATATATATATATCTGGAAGAACGTTTTCAATGATTGCGTCTGACTCGTTCGCTCGCAAATGACCGACATGGCTTAGCGGAGTTAATTTTGCCCAGAGCAATTTTTCATTTTGTAAATAGTGCAACGTGCATGTATATATATGATTCATTTTCTGTTTAATACATTATATATATATATATATATATACATACATACATACATATTTGTGTTTGTGTGTGCTGGTGTGTGTGTGTTGAAACATATATGCGGACGGCATCGTATTGTTGCAATGGTGATCACATTTTTGGTGTCAAGCATTCTTCAAGCATCGTAAGTGGGGTGTATACATATATATATATATATATATATATATATATAATATGAACAGGGTCTACATCATATATATATATATATATATATATAATATGAACAGGGTCTACATCATTAGTGGCTGGGCAGGATTTGATGAATGGCATGCCAAGCAGTGTGACCAGTGCAAGGGTGAGCACCGGAGATGGGTCACAAGGGACGACCGCCAACTTGTTTCTGCTAGATGTAACGGTCTCTGGGCTGGTGAGGCTTTGAGCAAAGGAGGGGCCGGCCCGTTTGCAGACCGTTTGACCGTTGGCCCAGCTTAACGCGGCACGGTGTTTTTAGTCTTTGCATGGCACATCGAACAGCCTCGGCGGGCGCCTACATTCTACGTGCATAGGAGCACCTATCGCCCCATAGATTTTCTAGGTTAGACAGTCCACCCCGTAAAAACGTGGGCTGCGCGACGAGTGTCCGTAACTGGAGTGTACTCAGGGAGTTAGATAGCCATTATTACTTTTGCATTTTGCTGTCTCGATTTGCATAAGCTAAGGTTTTGCTACAAGCGATGAGACTAAAAGTCTCGTTACATGGAGTATTTTTCAGTATTCTTCGTTATTATTATTATTATTATTATTAAAAATCCAATTGTTTGGATCTTTAATCCTGTAAGCGCATTTACAATAATGTTAGCGACCATCGCGAGAAAATGCAAAGAGCGCCGATGTCAGTTCGTAGCGTGATATTTAGCGCATTCCTGCGAGTAGAACCGACAACGGCATTCTTCCTCCGCCTAGTGCAATCCGCTAGTGGAACATTACAGATGGTGGTCCAGGCCGTGCACACAGAAACGGCTTAATTGATAATACTTCAGCTATCGGCACCCAACTTGACCATCAATACATTACGGCTCTAAATTTCATGCAAATGGTTCAAAAATGTTTTTAATAAACATTAAAATGTATAAAAACAGTTCATGCAGAAACACCGGAGTCCCACCGAACGTATAGGCAATTTGTCTGGCTCGAGAAAGTAGCGACAACTTCGTACGAAGAAGATTCCTTATTACATCTAGATATAAGAAATGACAAATTTTCGTTTATTAAAACAAGAAAGCTTTTTTTAGTGCATTACGTAAATACTAGGAGAAACACTTGTAGTGCGCACCTCGATTGGGGCCGCTGAACGCACCATAATATGTGCCCAGTTCTGATTAGCCCGCTATACCGGCATTACACCGAACTTGAGCGCAAATCGGCTGGCAATCGGCCCAGACTATTAACCACTGGAAGGCGTTCAATGACTTACGGATCGCGTTTCCGTTTCAAATGTATTATAGATAGTAGTGACTTTGGCCCCGCGTCCACCCGCAGTTAGCTCGAATAGCTCGAAGGTAGCCACATTTCGTCGATTTCGTCGTTGCCATTTGCGACTATGTTGTTGTTTGCCGACGACGCCCGAATAATACGTGTAGTCGAGATTCAAAATTGGTGTTCGAAAGCGAGCGGCTCGTCAAGCTAGTTACGACTGTGAGTTGTTTACACAGGCGTTTCAGCGACTTTGTGTTGTTGTTGTTGTTGTGGTTATTGCTTCTGCTGCTGTTGTTGTTGTTGTGGTTATTGCTGTTGCTGTTGTTGTTGTTCTTTGGTGGTCAGATGCGTGGATCAGTGAGGATGTGGGTGTGTGCTGTGTGAAAGAAGCAACTGAACATGGAGCGCACTGCACGGCAGGAGACCTCCGCTGTTGCTTTCTTTGTTGTAATGTCTTTCATTTTCTTCTTCTTCTTCTACTCTCTCTCTCTCTCTCTCTCTGTGTCTCGCTCATTCGCTCTTTGCGCATGCATTGTTGCTGCCGCCGAAGACTAATATTCCGGTCAGTACAAACCATCGAAGGGACAACCGAGAAGAGTAACCCCTCGAGAGAAGAAAAAATACGTCTAAATACATGAAAGTCATGCATTAACCGCCGCTCTCAACAACTCTCTCGCTTAGCATCTCTCAGTCCTTCTCTACCTATCTGTATCTCTCTCTCTCCCTCTTGCTTCATCTCCTCCCCACTCGCGCCTCTCCGTATCTGGTCCGCTCCGATTTCAGAGACCGTCTTGAGTTTGCGGGCGTTCACCATACAAAACGCGATGAGGACGGCGCCATGTCTGTCTGTCTGACAGCCACCCTACGACTGTGGTCTCCGGGCCGCTTGCAGCTAGCTACCAGAAGGACGACCCTGACGAACAAGAAGTTCATAGCCAAAGGTTCAGCGGATTCGTGTGCGAGTTCTCGCTCTGCTGGATTCCTTCGCTGTACTTGCAAGAGATGTGGGGTGAGCGGGAGCGGAGGAGGGGGCGATTCGGCAGCATAAAAGTAAATGACGACGGTGTCGTCGTTGATGCTGATGCCGACTGTTGGGGCTGAAGTAGGGGGGGCTGTTGCTGTCATCGTCGTTGTTGTTGTTGTATCGTCTCAGAAGCGGCTTGTTCAGCTGGCAGAACGAGGAACCAGAACGAGGCGGGTAGTCGATTATATATATATATATATATATATATGCGAAGTCCTTAGCTGACAATTTATAGGCAAAACTCTGCTGCTGCTGTTCTGCTCTGGTCCGCAATGAATACGCCGACGCCGCTCCCCTACAACACGAGAGATTCAGAGATCCGTGAAAAGAAGCGTAGGCCGTACGATTCATAGAGCTGTAGTTTGAGTTCTACGAGACTAGCAACGACTAGCAAGACAGGATCAATCACAATCATATATCTCACATGATATTAGCGCGTTTGCTTGTGCTCGGTGTTCTATTCGAATGTGCCTAGTGTTCTCTCATAGACATTTATACAAGCACATCGTTGGCTCGCTTCTATACAGACACATAAATGGTTAGAGTGATACTATCCATGTAAGCAAAAACAGGCGTTTCTCGATTCATTTGTTCACTGCCCTCAAATGCCGAACACACCTTCGTGGGCTGGAGACGGAAACGCAGCACACTGCAATTGTCGCGCGACGATTCTGTATATATATATATACGGTGTAGATTATTGGAACGCTACATTGTAAAATAATCGATCTTCGTCCTTGTTTTTTGCTCAGCCAGACTTGCACAAAATGTAACTCACTCCGAATCCCTAATCTTGGTGGAGTCCTCCTGTTACTTCACCATCCAGGATGAGAGGTTGCGATCTCTCTACTAAGATAAAGACAGGGGTTGCTAGGTAGAGAGATGTCTTGCGCTGGCCGATTAACGAATTCAAGGTTATCCCGAATGGTGGCGAGGCAACATACGCTAAGGGCACCTGAGAGTACGCTTTAGACCCAGGTGTATCGACTTACAAGCTTGACCTGTCCGGGTCGGGATAATATTTCATGGGTGCCACGTCTTTCTAGCATCTCTGTGTCGAGGACTTTGCGGAGTCTCATTCACTTGCACTTTCGGGTTCTAAAAGGAAACCCACAAGCAAGGCCAATATCAGCGCGGCAGGCGATGCCAGAAAGCCGCCTATCACTTAACCAATCGCTTGCTACATCCCGCTCTGCGAGGAGAAACGCTAGAAGAGGCTGGGGTGTTTATCCGAATCTTCAAACGTTCGGGAAGGTACTCTGTAAGACAGACGTGCCTGCCTCAAGCCAGACTCCACATTTCGCCGTTCCTGTAGTAGTCATGGCTAGGGGGGATGAATTTCAATTCGCCAATAGACAGCTACATTCAGCACATTGGCACAGTTTGCGGATTGATCCTCTCGCCTGTTTTTGGGGCACTTTCTTCATCGGGGTGTCCCTGTCAAAGTGGTAGTTGGCCAAAAAATATCGACAATGCCAAATCGAGTTTCCAGCTTGCTGCTATCGTATCTAGTGTTATCGTACGCCACCAAGAAGCATCGTTGTCGTGGTTACCGTATTACCGACGATAGAAGCATTAAGCTAACAAGCAGTAATGAAACAGATACTGATGCTCGATCTGATTAGCGTTGGCTGACCAACATGGAAACCTCACCACGTAAATGTACGATTTCTGTACATGGCACTTGTTAGCTGTATTTGCTAGTTTTTGTCTCGCATTTTTTGGGGGGTGGTTTTTTGTGAGTGCATAGCGAAGCTGAAATTCGACATCGGCCGTGTGTGGTTGTCGCGTCAGCAGACAGGCGTGCCGCGCTTCTACAAGAGTGAGATTGACCCAACCCAGTGAGGGCCGCGATCGCGGGCCGAGTTCAGAGGAGAAAAATCGACCCTCTTTATTATTATTATTATGGCGGTCATCTGCAGTAATTGCCCTCCATCTATGGTTGCGTGGGAGATGACGCACGCACGCACCCTAGTCGCAGTGTGCCTCAACCAGCCTCTCTCACAAGAACGACTCGACGTGTCTCATGTCGAGTTCGTCGTTGTCGTCGACGTCATCCGTCCTGCTATTGGAAAGAGGATCGAAATCTAACGTCGTTTAGTTGTAGTTTATCGTCGTTGCTTGCTTCTTTCTTTATTTTTTTCTTTTTTGATTATTAGCAGGCAGCATTCTTTGCTGTTGCCTGATTGTTCATGCATTCAGTTAGCGGCATAGGCTTTGCGCGTAGAAAGTGTTCCCATTTCTCAGTGCGAGCTGGATGATAGCTGATCGGCGGCACGGCGGCGCGGCCGGCCGCGGTGAATGTGGTGGCATGCAGTGCTTAGGGCGTGCGTAGAGGAGGAATATGAGGGAAAAGCGGTGGTCAAGCTTTATTTGACGTAGAGTTTCTCATAGGAAAATACAGCCGACAGTCGCTCCAGCAGCTCCTGCTGCTGCTGGAATATGAACGTCAACGGTATTGTATTGTCGGAGATGGAGAAGATGCGGCCCAGTGGCGATCGATTCTTCTTCACGATACACCGACGGCGAAGACTTGGACGGCGATCATATAACAACATTGGTGCTGAATGATTGTGATCCCACTATTCGTGGGGCGTACGGGGTCGGGCGGCGGCGGCTTGGGGGGGGGGGGGGCGGTGTAACGGTGGCTGGACATGTGGAATAGGAAACGGGAGAAGGCTGGACATGGGCACGGTAGATACGGCGATCATGTGGCGACAGAACACAGAAGAGGAGTTGCCGGGACGGCTTGCGGTGTTCAGTTACGACGAGTTACTGGACCATTGCAGCAGCAGCAGGTATTGATGATGCTGATGATGATGATGACGGTGATAATAGAAACAATAGCGGCGACAGTTACGTATGCTAGACGCTGAGAAAACAACACATGACAAATCCGTTTGACAGTTGAAAAATTGCTGCAAGTCGTATGCGAAGATTGTCCTGTTTGTAAAGTCTAATCGTGCGCGTACGATCATCTCCCCTTCGCAACCGGGATCTACGCCGAAACACCAACGAAACTCCACCAAGGAGTGCCGCTGCCGTATAGACGCGCGGACACACAAGCAAAGGAATACGCCAACGCGAGCGTTTAGCAGCGAATCTCGGCCAAACCACTCGGGGGGGGGGGGGCTCACTGACCTCTCGGGGCGGTGAGGAGTAGTAGAAAGACGACGAGAACACTGGCAATATATAAATAAAACTGGCTGCTATTAAAACAAAACCACAGCAAAAGACAGTATCTGTCTCATTTCATACAGTTTCTGCCCGTATAATGGCTTGCAATTGTAATTTTCATTTGTCTTTTTTTTTGTCGAACACGCACCATCCCTAGACGAGTTGTCAAAAGTTACCGACGAGCTGCTTAACGGATTACGACCGAGGGGCTCAGACTCGAGGTTGGCGACGAAACGGCACAGAGACACCGGGCCGTGGGAGTGGCGGCCCCCGTGGCCGTCCTGATATCATTGCTTCAATGTGTTCTGTGCTATCTTTCTGTGGTTGTTGTTGTGTATCAAGCTTGCCACCGCAACTCGCCACGAATCGGAGCGAATTATTTCGCTTTTGGCCTATTTACAGACACCGCAATTTGTCAAACGGTAATTGTTTGTTGCAATATGTGGCGGTGTTTTTTTTCTTCTCCAGTGTTAATGAGTGGCTTTGGCAAGTGCCATCAAATGTGAAAGTCTACAATGTGAAATGTTCGCTATGTTACCTCACCAACTACCAAATTGCTGAAGACGATCACGTTGTAACTGGATCATTGTTCTAGTTTAGGTCAAATCTTTAGGGGTATAAAGAAGAGTCCATGCTTTTAAATTATGAGATGTGTACGCTTGCTAAACATTGATATCGGAGTAAGGTTCAGTTCGCACTACCGCGAGTGGCAAGGCGTTTAGTTGGCGCCTCTGAATATAGGGTTCCGAATATATATATATATACTGCCGGGGGTTAGCGCGGGGTTGCGTCAAACCCTTACGAAGCCGACACGTAAGTGGTCAGAACCGACAACACCGTACGGTCGGTCAGCACGATTGTTACGGCCCTTGTGCGCTTAGGCAAGAAATAAATGCCAGCAATAAAGAAAATACTTGACGTTACCTATATATGGTGGTCGGGGAAGTACAATATGTTCTGTTGTTGTGCTTCAACACCGACATAGAACATACCAGCGATATTTATATATATATATACACATACTGCTGCCGCCTTTTATGGATGCACTTATTATTTGCTGTATACCTAAATACGCATGTCACCCTTTATACCAGAGGCGCTTAGAGCAGCAGCATAAGCGGAAATATTGAGATATCTCTAGGGTTTCCCTAACAGTCCGTGTGGCAGCATGATCGCTGACTGATATCCGCGATCGGTGCATGGTTTATCATCCCATCATTTTCAATGGGCATTGCTCAATAACAATTCGATCAGCAATAGGAAGGCGGCGACCCGGCGACACCTAGCGACATAAATAAATGACGACAGTCAATCATGACTAGCGCACTAGCCAGCACAATGAAATTGTGTTTGAAGCGATGTTCGCTGAAGAACTCGTCGTCACACATGCACTCATGTGTTGGCATGCATTTGTTTTTGCGTCGGTCTTAAATTTGCCGCTGCTTTTCTTCTGTTCAGAACGACGCGGGTTTACTTGGTTTTTATTTTTCTGAACAACCGGCCTGGGGGTTGGGGGGGGGGGGGGATCTTGTCCCTGAGCTCCCGAATTCCGCGCCCGATTCCGCCAACCGGATTTGCTGGCTCGGACAACAGCGACGTCGAAGGGAAGATGTCATTTCTCTGTGTACGCCTGCGCAACTGTCTGTCGACCGGTCTGTCGGTCGGTGTGACTGAGGCCCTGTGTTGGGGACGATGAGACAATGAGCGACAGAACATGACGAACGCAGGGAAGCAAATGTTATGCACCGTCGTAAACAGCCCATAAACAACCATGAAGAAACTACGAAACGACGAACACCAGACTCTCTCCAGTGACGAGGACGAGTTAAGGGCCACCGCCACCGCCGCCAATGCTACCTGGAAACCGAGCATTGTGATGGCCCACCCGGCCGGGCCAGCATACAGTCAATCAATCAGTAGACGATGGCTTCGGGTAATTTGTCGGTACTGTTGCCTCTGTTATTGTTGTTGTTGTTGTTTTTGCTGTTGCCTCTGTTGTTGTTATTCTTGTTTTTGTTGTTGCCTCTGCTGTTGTTATTATTGCTGTTGCACGTTGCTGCGTCCCGCGGTGGTTTCGTACTGCCACTCAGTTTTCTCCCTTCGTTCTTACTTGTGTCTCGTTCCGTTCGCTGGTGAGTTTTGGCGGCGGCGGCGGCGTGAATCTTTTCCGCCGTTGTTCGGACGCTATTTGTTTCACATTCTTCACCGAATCCTTTGGTAGTAGCATCACCATGATCATGATCATGGACGTCGTCATCGTCGAGGCTGCTGCTGTTTCTGCATCGACAGCATCTCGACAACAGGCAGAACTTACACCGACAGCAGCAGCAGCAATAACAACAACAACAACGATAGCAACAATAACAACAACGACAGCAACAAAAAGAACTGCTCTGCTCGTTGTTTGTGTCAGGCGGCGGGCTCTTCTTCAGCAGCTGCAGCAGCAGCAGCAGCTACAGGAGACTCGTATGCTGTTCTCTTCTTGGGCTTCTTAGCACATCTCAGTGTTGGCCTGCGCATGCATGTTTGCGTCTGTGGATGTATGTAGGCCTGTACATATATATATATATATATATATATGCATGTGTTGATCTTCAACGGTGAGAGGCTACCGCTTTTGCTTCTGCTGTTCAGCGATCATGTCTCGGCGAGGTCGGGTCGTACGGCGGCGGCGACGACGACGACAACAAGCCGAAGGCAGACCGAGCAACCGAGGGACAACCGACAACTATGAAGAATATGATGATGATGATGATGATGGTGGTTGTGGTGATGCCGATGATGATGATGATGATGTTGACGACGACGACGAAGAGGAAAACAACGACGACAACGGGTTCGCTGTTCGGTCGGTCCACGCTACCCATGATAGTGGTTCTGGTTCTGGAGATGGTATGACTGTTGCCGCTTCTGCTGGATGATGATGTTGGTGTGTGTCCGCGCACGACCGACCGAGCTCATTCGGTAGCCGTAAGCGGCCGCTGTACCAGCGGCGCCGGTACCGCTGGTGAGAGGCAAAGAGTCAGAGACAGCGAGAGAACGAAGCAAGAAGCAATACCATCACCACCAGCAGAAGTAGCAGAAGTAGTAGAAGTAGCAGAAGAAGAAGCAAACGCGTTCGCTTCTGTCTGTTCGCCGCAGACGCCTCGCCTCCTCGTCTACGGCTTGTCGTTGTTTCGTTGCTTCTTGCTCGATTCTGCTGCCGCTGCTGCTGCAGCCGCTGCCGCCGCCGTCGCCACTGGCGCTCAATTGAAACCCGAGCCACCGCGCTAGCTAAGCAGAGGGCGCTCTTGATACCGAATTCTTGTTGTTGGTGGTGGCACAGCAGCGGGCGGCAGCGGCGCCCCCGTTGTTGCTGCTGCTGCTGTTTCTGCGGCGCCCCCGTTGCTGTCGTCTGCCGTTGCGGCGGCCGCCGCCGCCGCTGTTGCCGTTGGTGGTGGTGGTGTTTGCTCGCCGCCAAGCCCCCGCCAAGACGAATCGGCAGCGCCGCCTGGTGGCAAGTGTAACGTCGATCTCGGTGGACGAAGGAAAAACACTCATGGCTTAAGCACTGGGCGGACGGTCGGACGGACAGACGGACGGGTGACCGTCAGACAGGCAGATGACAGGTTGCGTGCGTGTTGTTGTTGCTGCTGCTGCTGCTGTTGTTGTTGTTGTTGTTGTTGTTGTTGTTGTTGTTGTTGTTGTTGTTGTTGTTGTTGTTGTTGTTGTTATTGTTGTTGTTATTGTTGTTGCTATTGTTGTTGTTGCTGCTGTTGTTGTTGCTGTTGTTGTTGTTGCTGCTGTTGTTGTTGTTGCTGCTGTTGTTGTTGTTGTTGTTGTTGTTGTTGTTGTTGTTGTTGTTGTTGTTGTTGTTGTTGTTGTTGCTGCTGTTGTTGTTGCTATTCCTGTTGCTGATGCCCGGTTCGGCGTGCCGTCGTCCAACATTCGTCTTGCTGGTGGCGGCAGCTAGCTAACGTTTCCTAATGGCTGCCGCTGCGGTATTGCCGCGCTGCGGTCGGTTGAGAGGATGAGAGAGGCATATATATACGCAGAGAACTCCAGAGGAAAGAAAGCTGGACTACATAGCTGGACATATGAACGGTCACACACACGCACGCACATGCATACACACATGCATACATACTTGCATATATATATATATATATATATATATATATATATATATTATGTATACACGGCTTCTAGACAAATTGGCGGCGGATCAGAATGATAAAGCTGGCGTAGCGGCCGCTGCTGCTACTGCCGATTATGATGATGATCGTGACCATCATAGTGGCGAACATTGTACGTCGTCGCGTTGACCAGAGTGACAACGCTCATAGAAATGCTGTCTCGTCGGCAGGTATTGTTGTAAACACGCACACGGACAGTCAGATACATATACAGACGACTAGGCAGGAAAGCATCACTCTCTCCAAGTCAAAAGCCATGCGTGCCGACCCCGACTGTCTTCACACAGCAGTGGAAGTTAAGGAGAGCACATAGGATGAGGCTGTATTCTTTGATGATCTTCACCGTCGTCAGCACCGGCGGTGACGACGATCATGAATGAAAAAAGAAAACCTTAGCTTCACCGTTGGCCGTCGTATCGTGAATCGGACACCAAACGTCGCTGTTGCTGGCGCGACGAAAAAATATTGCGTTGGTTGTTGCACTGAGGCGATGCTACTCGGTGTTGATGGTTTTTGTTGTTGTTGTTGTTGTTGTTGTTATTGTTGCTGTGGTTGCTGCTGTTGTAGTTGCTGCTATTAATGTTCTGCTTTTTTTTCGTTTTTGCTGTTCCTTTTATTGTGGTGGTGTTGATGGCAGCAATTCGGCCACCGTAATTGTAATGGCTGATGCTTAAGGTTACAGCATGTTGTTGCTGCTGTTGCTGTTTTTGCTGCTGTTAGATTAGGGTTGTTAATGATTTGCTATTGCATCCTCGATGGGTTCCTCTGTTCTGCTTGCTAACAACTGCACTGAAAGAAATCTCCACTCGTCCAGCTGATCGCAAGGACGGTTGCAAGGGGAGAGTAGCAATGATATCGGAACGCAAATTGTTACCAATATTATCATGCTTATTGAGCATCTATCGCAAATATGCGCGAGTGTGTATTTTGCTGTTTAAATCTCGGTCTTGACGTGCCGAGACAAACTTCGAGCACATCCTCGAACATTCGAACCTCACCTTGCCCGCAGAAACAATAAGGGCTTCGTCTTGTAAAGCCCAAGTCGGTGGGAACGCCTTGAATGTTGGACAGTTCGCGAGTCTGACCATACGAGACCTGGCCGAAATTCGTGACCCCGGCCGTAAAATGCCTGGCACTTGCTTACTGCAGAAGTGAGCGCCTTTCTGCGAGTGCATTGTAAGTGGTAAATTGGTGGCGAAAATGGTATGTTCACGTGGCTAGATAAGATTTATAGAGCCGTAATTGCCCGAAACAAAAGGGGTAAAGCAATGTTCAATTAAGTTTAAATAAATAGGTATACATATATATGTTTAAAACACGTTCTCAATAAGCTGCACTGGCAAATCGGGGTGTGCCTCTCCTTTCTCTTCCTTTAGCTCAATGAGTGACAATTCCTAAGCAGGAATGCATGTGTGCGTACTGTCATGGGCACTTGTCGCGCTAGGATCGAGCCTGCGTGCTTCCTCGTGTCGAAACAGACGTCGATGAACGTCGATCTATTGCTGGATATATCAAGTCTGTGTCTACATTTATCTCCGATGTTGTTATCTAGGCGAAATTCGCTCCTCTCAGCATTCTTCCTGCGTGACATGGACGGTCGTCCTCGTCGTCGCCAACATTCTGCGGTTAGGCGACTGCTGCAAACAGCTTCGCCTCACCGCTGCGCATTTTGCTGCTGCTGTTGTTGCTTTTCTTGTTGTACCACTATTGCTTATTGTTGCTTTTCTTGTTGTACCACTATTGCTAATTGTTGCTTTTCTTGTTGTACCACTATTGCTTTTCTTTGCGGTGGATTGTTGTTGTTGTCCCCGGGACAACCGCGGCTATGTCAGTGTTGTCGTACCGTCATTGCGGTTGTTGTTGTTACTGTGTTGTTGTTGACTTTACCCTTGGTGTTGTTGTCGTTGTTGTTGTTGTTGTTGTTGTTGTCTCAAACTAATCTGCCATTATTATCATTAGTGTTTTCTTGTTGTTGGTGATGTTTGTGCTCTCGCCGCCTGCCACGGCGTTTGCATTGCCAGAGGTGTCGCAGCGACCTTGTTGATATGGTCGCATAATGTCTAATCTAACATGCTGTTGCTGAAAGCCGATAACCCTCGGCGGCCATACATCGAGGCTGGGTCGTCGTCGTCGTCGTCATCGTCATTTTTAGATTAGAGTGACCGGGTTAGCATCATACTTTTCCTCGCTGTATCGCAGAGAGATTGAGCACGAGCACCTTCAAGCGTTGTCACTACACAAACGAGACAAGAGGTGCGTACCTGTGTGAGAAACAGATGAGGATAAAGTTGCTGATAAATGTTGAAGACGGAATACCTAAGCTTCAGACTCCGACTCCGCCAATAATGACACGCACGCAACGAGGCCGTACAGACGATACGAGGCGTTACTTCGCCTCGGTTGTTACTCTAAGGCGACGAGTTTTTCGTAGATATGGGGTGTCGCCTCCCGTCAGTCGCCCGTCGAAGAAATACGGCTGCGTGATGGGCCATGTTTTTGCATCCGTTTGCGTAGCCATACCATTGGGAGCTTTTCGAGCTTGGGTTTGTTTGATCTTCTATACCATTAGTTAATCTAACGACTCATGACGGAGAGAGAGAAAGAGAGGGGAAGAAAACACGTTGGGCGTTATGCGGGTCCCCGTTTATATTATGTATGTTTCGGAGCTCTAGTGAAACTAATGGATACTTTAGACGTAGATCGTGTTGGAGTTTATATGTGTCACCGAACTGATCACAACATTACATCGGCACTCAGGTGAAAGTTTGTAGAATTGGTCTTGCGCACAGATCTTCCAGTGAAAGGAGTGAGTTGCAAACATAGTAATGGGGAACCAGTTCTCAGGGTTTAGGTCCCCTAAAACATTGAGAACTGTTACTTGGCATTTGTAGAATAATATGCCTACTTGTGCTAGCTTGTTTTCCTACTCGACGAGGTATTTGGCTAAAGAAGTGTCTTGTCACGATAAATCTCATTTTCTGGGCTTCCGCAAATAGCGTCGTCGAGGCAAGTAGGTTTGTTGTTAGGTTGCAGCTTGTGCAAATTACATTTCGTTTCGCCTATTAAGAACCTTGTTTTAGATTAACCAAAAGTCTGCAAGTTTTACTTACATAGAAATTGAATTTCTTAAGACATTGTTAGAGCAATCATTGTACAACAAAAGGTGATATATATATATATATAAAATTCACACATACAACCATATATGCACGCGTCAGTAAAGCTGTCACACGAGACGTTCATTTGCTTTTCGCATCCCGTTTGCTGCTTGTAGCTCCTGAATGCAGACGGCGTGTTGTTTTTGGGGCTGATTGCACCGCATCAGCAACAGAAAAAAAACTGCTCTATAGTCTATACTGTACAATCGGAATCGTGTACGTTGTTGTCACTGTAGGTCTACGTCTTCTCTGCGAATGCTACGAACAACCGCAACAAGACATCTGTGTCCAAAAAATGTAAAAGCATCAGCGGTAAAAATAACAATGGAACATCAAAGACAGCGGCAGCAGCAGCAGCAACAACAACAGCAACTACAAGCACAACAATCTAGCGACACAACAACAACAACAGTAACGGGCAGAAGTAGTAACATAGCGACAACGACGACGACGACGACGACAACAACGATGAGGAACAAAGAGCAGCGAAACATCCTTCAACGAGATCTTCGTCGATTGATGGCGGATGCGTGTTGTTCTCGTGCGCTGTCCTGACGATGACGACGACTTCAACATACATCGTATACCTAGGCGTCCAGTGTCACCGAAGTGCCCCGAGAGGAGCCCTCCACTGAACGTCATAGCTGGACTGTTCGGCGCATTTCTTATCTGCGCTCCTGTCAGTCTGCGTGCATGCCAGCTAGCCGGCCTATGCGTCGAAGCGTCTACGCGTCGATGGAGTCGATCGCGTCTTCTTCGACGATTTGTCCACGATTTTTGTGCCAGTGGTTTACTTTGGGGGAAGATCACTAACGTGGGTCGAGTGGGCGAACGAACGAGAATTCAGCGAGACGACGGAGGTATATATATATATATATATATATAGAGATACGCCTGCACCTCACGTAATGTTGCACCAGCCGATGGGCGCCGAACCAACTCATGAGTTCATGGCTTACTGACTGATGTTTGCCGGACGGCGGGTACGCGCTCAAACGTCAAACGACAGACATATGACTACGGACAACGGACAATTATTACACGTCGGGTGAGAATGAAGGCCAGGGCCAACACGTGATTCGAGTGAGTGACAGCCTCCTTCTAAGAGTGCCGCTGCGAGAGAGGGACAGCAGCCCTCATTGGGGCATCATTGTAGCACCAGTATTAGCTGTTGTTGGTGCTGTTGTTTTGGTTGTTGTTGCTGTTGCTGTTGTTATTATTACACCGCCAACAATCACAACATGTTGTTGTTGTTATTGTTAGCGGTGCTGGTGCTGTTATAGTAGTAACAAGAGCACTGGTAATCATCAGAACGTGGAAACGTCATTACGAACGTTAGCTATGTAGTCGATGCCGTTGTCGACATCACGGTTTTTGTAGTGGTCGCCGAGCAGGTAGCCGATATCGTTCGTTCGGCGGACAGACAGACCCACAGACAACAGACAGGTAGGCGGTAGAGATAGACGCAGAGGCAGAGGCACAACTAGTCAGAGTTGGACAGTCAGAGACGGACATAGATCGGAGGCAGTCCGGATCTGTCCGTCACTCGTCGTTTCCCTACGAGAGATTGGCTCCTGTGTCATATGAGTATGTGTAGGCTTCAAGGCGGAGGACGAGCAGAAGAAGGAGGAGGAGGGGGAGGTAACGACGAGAGAGACGACGAAAATCGAATCGACATTCATACACAACAGTATCTTTTCATAGAAACAACAGAGAATGGTTGAGTGAATATATATATATATATATATATATATATATACGGCCAAATAGGCGCATAAAAATCAAAATCGTTTTTTTTAAATAAAAATTATTATATATATATATAGAGAGAGAGAGAGGACGGTGTGTGATTGCCGATGCAGTGATGGTTGTGTCGGTAATAGCGGTTATGGTGCATAAGATCCACTAGTGAAATGTGCCGACGTGAATCGTGGTGGTGGTGGTGGTGGTGGTATGATGATCTTGGTAGCAGCATCAGCAGCGGACCGGCGAGTTGGCGGCCGGACAGGCGGATGGTGACGCTATGGCCAAATAATGCTTAGGCGGCAGGCAGAGTATCGGAGGGTCTACCTGGTCTGCCAGCGGATGCCGACGCAGCAGAAGAAAGCGACGACGGATATGAAAGGCCCTAGGAGCAGTAGGAGGGGATGAAGACGATGATGAAGACGAAGAAGAAGAAAAGACCTTCAAGAGGATAGAGGCGAAGTCAAGAAGCCGTCTAGAGAGAAGAAGGTCCCGAGAGCTATAACTCGCTCGCACGCGATTTGATATCCATTCGGTGTCGTGCGATGTCTACGTAGCCATGACAATGGCAATAACAACAGCAACAAGAAGAAAAACAACAACAAAAAACAACAACAACAGTAGTAGCAGCAGCCGCAGCAACAACAACAACAACGACAAGAATACCACGAATATGAAAACCACAACATTAGTAGCAACAACAACAGCAACGAGAACATCGATGCTGCCGTCTCTTTACAGAGGTCATGGTGTAGACATACATGATTGACCATACCGGCCGGGGCAAGAGCCAACCGCTCAGCCATCGATCTATGATGTATCGGCAAATCCATTTTTTTTTCGAGTTACAGAGTGATCGACTTTGCGCTGTTACAGCGTGAAGTTCTGTCATCGTTTCGCGAATGCGATCAATATTCGGCCGATACTCCAATATTGCTAGGTTCATCTGCCCCCCTCTCTTACGCTTGCTTACCCCCCCCCCCCGCTTCGTCACCCGGCTTGCCCGGCCCCAGAAGAAGCGATTCTTCCATCTTGGCACGATGTGGTGGTAATCGCGCCACAGCAACCACGACCAGCACCATCAGTGTCAACTCGAAAAGTCGCCCATAATCGACCATCAGCTTCACGTCCAACACAACGGACATCAGTGATTGCCGAGCCACAGACCTTTCTCGCGTTCAGCGCACGAGTCGCAGCGATTTGTTCGTTTTGTGGGGTGTCTGTCTCTTCCTTCGCTTGATTCCATTTCAGTTTCTGCCGCTGATACGCTCGTACTGTCTTGTCTTATTTCATTCGTCTATTTTGTTTCGACTTTTGTTGATCATTGGCGGCGACGGAGCAGCACCATCACTCTCTACGCACCCCCGACTAGCAACTTCTACCAAAGAGTTCTTATGTTCATAAACCGCATATATATAAAATATACCGCACTGGTTTGTGATCGCGCTTTAGCTACCATAATTGATTTTGATTAAGTTTCCAATCGGAGGTTCTCTGATCACACCTGCTTATGTATGTATATATATATATATATATATGAAATAGGTTAGCAGCGTCAGACGGAATCTCCATTAATATGGTTAGCTTTTTCACGTGTGTTGTTACTTGTTGTAGATAGAGGAATACTCATTTACAGCGATTGATTGCATACACATTTGTAAATCGCCAGAAAGATAATGTAAATATGGCAACGTCCATCAAAAGACGCTGAGTCGAATCCGGAATTATTTTCTGACTCCATATCCTACGTACACATTTCATGCTATCTTTTACCAGCACGTGGTGCATTCATCTTTGATTGCTTTCCGATAGTATACCAACGTAAGCATCCTGCGAGATTATCTTTGATAAATAGGCGTCTACGTGTATTTTGAGTTGTTTAAACCGTCATTCGTTGTATATATATATATATATATATATATATATATATAGCTTTACATAACGTTGTGCAATTGATTTGATAGTTGGAACAAATTATTGTCCCGGACTAGGAATAAAACCAACAGGTGGCAGTGCTTTGATATGCAACACCAAATTACCAGAAGGAAACAGCGACAGCGCTGACAGGATGGTCGGCCACCTTGCGGTTGTTTATGTCACGTAGAGTAGCAATTTATCATGTGGATTTTGGAGGAAGTGACGCTAGTATTATATCAGCTTAAATTGGTCGTCGCTAACGCGGACATGCTGTACACAGTGATTCATCTTTGCAGCAAGTTTGTAAGTGGTCATTCTTATGCGTATGACAATTGGCACTGAGACCACGTATGGCTGCTCAGCCCGTCGCACAACGTCCTCTGAAGAAGTTACGCTACATTTAACCGCTTTACGTGCATTATTGATGCGTGTGTGTGCCTGCATGTTGCACATGCGTGCAAATAGAGAGTTAAACGATATCTAGCCGAAACAATTGTTCATTATGCTGACATTCAAACAAATGTTAGGAAATAATAAATTCATACGGATCAATTTTGTCACACGCCACGCAACTGTATTCGTAATGCGTTCGATACGTCATGCAACTGTTCTTATACGAACTCGATGCATGTCTTAATTTGAGTTCGAAATTATTATTATTATTATTATTATTATTATTATTTTGCAATGAAAGCTGAAGGCACGAGAAAGATGCAGGCAGCTACGTAACTCGAGCGGTTGGGATCAATAGAGAATTATCTTTCCTGTGGCAATAACGAGCGTGGATTTCTGCCAGAAGCCCTGAATGACGGCAATCGCCCCATGGACTGGGCTGCTCGGTGGGCGTCTTACTGTAGCTGTTGTTGTTGTTGCTGCTGCTGCTGCTGCTGCTGCTGTGGTTGTTATCGTTGCTACAGCACCGGCAATTCCGGTAGCATGGACGGCAATACCAGAAACAACAACAAAAACAAAAGCAACAACAACAACAAAGACAACAACATTGGCGGCAGCGCCGAGGTTGTCCTGATTAGGACGACCGACCGGTATTCGTCGGTCGAGACGGTCGTTGTCGTTGTTGCCGTGGCTGAGTCGATGGGATCCCACCGGATGTGGCGGAGGCAGCGGCATCATCATCACCACTCCGGTACAGGAGTGGTGGTGATGGTTCAGGTTGCATCGAACACGACGACGCGTCATCACGACGGCGAAATGACCCTCAATTCAGTGGCTGCCATCATGGTTGAGCAATCGTGGCGGCGGCGGCGGAACTTTACAAGAACTTTACCGACAGACCGACCTGGCAGCGATCGTATTATGGCGCTTCGGCGCTTGGAGTCGCCCTCCCACCACCAGCGGTCATGATTCATAAGCATCGCTGGCGACCTGACGGTGTGCGACGACCTTAAGACGCCACCCTCGCAATTGGGCCAAACAAGGCTACGATCATCGGCTATCTATGGCCATCGAGATGGCCGTGTCTCGTGGGTGGGTGGCACTTCGAGTGATGGTCCGGTGGAGGTCCTGGTGGAGGACCTGGTGATTATCCTGGAAACGATAAAGACGCGGTGATGATGCGAACGAAGTAGTATGTGAACGGGGAGGGACTCGTTTCTCTCTATTGCTTGTGTCGCTTTTCCGTTTGTGGGCGTTCCAGAAACTTGCGGAGGACGACAACAACAGCAACAACAACGACAGCAGCAATAGTAACAACAACGTCAGTCGTAGTAACTATAGTTTTTTCGTCGCTAGCCTGCATTAAACGAAACCGCTGACTGGGTGTATCCGAGCAGACCTATCCTCTCTTATTATATGTGTACACCGTTGCTCATTACGCAGTTGTCCCGCATGGTGATGATGGGAGCGGCGAGTGTTTTCGAAGAGCTTCTTAGGGTTACAGCTTCGAACGGCCGTTCAAGTTCGGAGTGTTGGCTTTGTCACGAAACAGCATGCGATGTGATCCCCGCCTTTCCGCCCCGGCTTCTCGAGAGACTGTAGTAGTCTTACTCGAAATAACGTGTATCCATCCCTCTCGAGTTTGAGAGGGGTTTGGTTCGCACGAGTCGGTTCTGATCGTGCCACTACTCTCTACGACACGACTATTACTACTACTACTACAGTTAAAGCCCTATTGTGTGGGGAGCGAAAAATGTCCCGAAATGGATCATGGTAGATCGTAAACCTGCGGCTACCGGTTTGCGATATTAAGTGGATGGCCCACATTTCTCCCGTGCACAGAAAGGGAGATACTTTTTCAATCATGTTTCATTTAAGTGGCTGACAAGCCTACTTTGCTTGTGTCGTTGTAAGGTGTGACCGGGGGATTACTTTAATACCACTTAGTCAACGGGAAAAACTCTCATGATGTTCACTGGTTCCGGTGAAGGAAAGGCGACCTTATTTTATATTACGACGGCAACTGGAAGTGAGGAATCGGGGGCCAGGTGTTTGCTTATACTAAACAATCGCTACTCAGTGACAGAGTGAAAAACGAACATGTGCCGGACGTCATCGACCAACGATTACGTAGATAGACCACGCTATCAATACGGTGGGAACGAGGCGAGCAGAAGATGCTGGGGCTACTACAACCACTCAAGCCAGGTCTCCCTCCAGACGTCAACAGGCCTCCCGGCTCACTATAATTATGAAGACAATTGACAACAACAGCAACGACCGACGGCGACCACCGAGGCTAGATATGGTCAGAAGAAAGGGCATTCCCGGATGGATCAACGCAGCAAGCATTGCGTGACAGACCGGCATCCGGCATCCGCCTTGTGTTCTGGCACTTTGGCCACTAGGAGATCGAGGCCGTTGGCTATGTGCCGCGCTAATGACGCTTTTGGCTTCGTAACCAAACTAGTGAGTTAGTGAGCGCAAAAACTTTCGGCTCGCCTCACTCTTGCTAATTGTGTCGCCCATCGTCGTCGGCGGCGGCCCATGTTTACGGTAGGTATTCTCTACATTCGCAAGCAAGTATGCATCTTTCCGTCTGTCTTCTGTCTGTTTGCTTGCCTGTCATCGATCTATCTATATATATATATATATATATATCTAGCGGACACGATGCGTTTCTCTGTTGCACCAGAAGACGGACGATGCTTTCCAATCAGTATGTGTGTATGTATATGCTTGTGTGTGAGCGTATATATATTTATATATATATATATATATATATGTGTGTGGGCACATTGTACCAATGTACTCTTCAATCGAGGCTTTTGCCGGCAGAACCCGCGAACTACCAGGACCAGCGGGTAGCGGGTACCGGGGGCACATTTTGGGGTTGCCGCTTCAGACGCCATGGTGGTGGTGATTGAGCCTCGGCTCGGACGGTTTGAGGAGACGGGCGATGGATTGCTGTAGAGCTGCTTTCGCTGAAGTCTTCGCCGCCGAGCGAGGACGCTGAAGGACGCTCGAGACAATGACGACGACGACGAAGATGATGATAGTGCTAGAGTTGCATTTAGATCGCTTTCGCGTAGCCCCGGCTGTACTCGTAATGGTCTTAGTAGTAAATAGTACTAGTAGTAGCAGTGGTCGTGGTCTTGCTAGTAAAGAGCAGATCATCGAAGCCGCCTGTTGATGCGTCTCGCAAGGCCTCACTCTGCGCGGCTGCGCTGTGGTAGCGAGCCCCCGACGCGACGCTAGCCAGTACGCGTCTTTCTGGGCAAGAACCAAACCCCACAAAAAGACTCGTCGTCGGCGGCGGCAGCAGCAGCGACAGAGGATGGGCGTCATCTTCACCAAGCACATGCCCCTTTTGGCTTCCCCTACCTGTGCCCCCCGGTGCCTCCGACTTCGCAGATCAACAGCGGTAGAGCGGCTACTGCAGGGGCGCCGGTGGCGTTCAGGCTGATGCGGCATCGACACAATAGACAATAGTCAAGAGTAAGTGGCTCAGAGCAAGTCAGTGCCGGCCTCGCCAGTTGACGCAGAGTTCGAACCAACTACACGCCTGGACCAGACTTGGTAGATTTTGAGAGCCAGAGGGCAACGGATTCAACTAGTATACGTATATGAAGCAGGCAGCGCTACGTATATATATATATATATATATATATATATATATATATATATATGTATATATATGGAAGTTTGTGGCAATATTAAGCTGGTGTTTGCGCTTTAGTTGGCTGATTTGTGGATTTGTAACTAATGCAGATTGACGGCTGATAATGCTATGGATCGTGCTGATGCGCAGGTGGTGTATTTGTGCGCCTCTACCTTGTTCCCTCACAACGCGGGTGCAATACTATGTTTTTAGTCAAATCGTGAATATCCAGAAATGGTGCGTATTACGCGCATCAACCCCGTAGCTGGCAAGTGTCCCACAGTAATAGCTGTAGCACTTGTGGTGATGTCGAGCCCGGTCCCCTTACGACTGGCGGAGACATATGGGTGCGGCACAGGTTCGATACTCACAGTTGCGCATTTGTTTTTATTAGGCTCCGTCATATGAAGCAATAATGCGAGAGCGCTTCCGGGGACGTTCCTTAAATGCTGGTTGAGAGTCAGCCCGAAAAAGTGTTTTATTTAGTACTAGTCGTGAGAGTGGTAGTATTACGTTGTTGTGTTCGAGGAAGTTAATTGTGAAACGATACGATTTACAGCAGAAAGCACAACAAGAACGATCGAATCGTTTGCAATGCCAATAATAGCGGAAGTAAGCGCACGTATTTAGGGCGCAGTCGTCTCTATCTCTTTCTCTCTTCTAAGTTGCCGAATAGCCGAAATGTATTTTCTAGTACAAAGGACTATGTCTTCTACTCGATACATTTGCGAATTATTACTGCTTCTATGCCGATTACGTCCGAGCCGGTACAGCGTAGAGAAAAATGAACTTTGTTTGGCTGTATGAAAGTTGGAAAGAGAGGGAGCGCAGTCTTCGATTTCGCTCTTTGAAAGAGGGATTGAAAACCAAACTGTCTTAGATGCTTCAACATTTTTCAACATTTCCTGTTGTTGTTAATATTTTTACTATGGCTGCTATTGTACTGAGACGGTGGCCGGCATAGCTGCTGCCGTGCGTAGTCCGTTCGTATGTACGTATCTACTAAGAGCACAATTCTCGTTTTATTGTTGCCGTTTAGGAGGGTTTTGCATTATTATTATTATTACTACTAATCCTTTCGGAGCTGACTCTCAGCCAAGATTTAACGTCCATGGGACTGCTTTTCGCATTGCTTCATAGACGGACCCCCATAAATATGTGCAACGGTGGGGCTCGAACCCGCGCACCTACGTGTCTCCTCCGGTTGCGAGGCGCAGACGCATACCACCACGCTACCGGGCTCAACATTACTACTACTACTACTACTACTATTATTATTACCAGGAGTATGATTGTTATTGTTCTCCTTGTTCGCATCTTGTTCTCGGATAGTCCGGCCCCTATCTCGTGGGGTGGTCCCGCTGGTGACACGCTATGGGGTCGTCACCTCACACGAGAGCGGCTCGTTAACGCGGCGGCAGCGGCGGCCACCGACTAACGTCACTACTCGAGTCGCCACCGCTGAAAACTGGTGTCAAAGCACACCGTTGTTAGGCTGCATGCTGTGCCCACTCACTGTGTCGTTTAGCACGGCGCTCGTACACATGTGTACGGTGTTTGTAGATTTGTTGATGCGATGATTGCGGCTCGGTTTGGCTAGCAGCAGCATTACATTCTTCGCCGTCGTCGTTGTCGTCATTTGCCAATTGTTATTGTTGCTGCTGTTATTGTCCTAAATGTTGCTACCGTTTTTGCTGTTGTTGTTATTATTGTTTTGTCCGTTGTAGCTGCGAAGCGACCGCGTTAGTATGGGCGAGAACAACAGCGACGACAACAACAACGACAACGATAAGCACAAAAGCCACACACGAGATCAGCGCCTTCACCGCCAAAAACATTTGATGACAAGGCTGCCAGTATGTGACGAGTTTGCCTTCATCAAAATCGGCTGTTTCTGTACATATCTCATGGGGTGAGAACACATTTTGGCGCTTGGAGCGCAGTCATGCTAAGTGATTTGTCATTGTCTTTGCTGCTGCTGCTGCCGTTGTTGTTGATTTTGTTGCTGTTGCTGTTTATGGTATTGTTGTGACTAGTGCAGTCTTCATCGTTGTCATTCACATCAGCGTCATTAAAATTATGCCGGTTGTGCGTGCTCCGGACGTAGTTTTTATGTGCGTTGCATTCTCTACCTGCAAACCCTTGTGAGGTTCGGCAGCTACCGGGAAAATGACTGGTGGTTCACACTGTACATGTCCAGCATTCGTCGGAGGCCCCCGGCAGAGTGCTGAGAGTTGATGCAGCGCCGCGCTTGATCTACTTCCCAGTTCAGCTCGCTCTCGTTGCTTGTTTCAGTTCACAATCAGTGTTTCAATTGAATGAGCTGTTATACGCCTGCCGTGACTGACTTCGCTTGTCTACGCCTTCAAGGTATTCCCGCTTCGACTTGCCTGACTGTGATGTTTTCTCCAACCATTGTTAGTTTGACTCTGTTCATGCGTTCTTTTTGTCTTTCTAGCCACGCAAGGGGGAAAACCAAGTAAAGCCGAAAGAGCGAGATGCGATTGCACGCAATAAATGTGGAAGGAAAGGATGGATCCAATTCCGTTGCGCTGGCTTAGCTTAGTTAGTTAGCCAACTTTGAAATCATAGCCAACTCAATCATTCGTTGAAACGAAATCTTCCGTTCGGTTGATTCGGCTGCTCTGCCGAGCACAACCTTGTGTCACTCAGCCCGCCGGTAGCGTTCTCTAATTCTCATCTCTGTTAGGAGTGGTGGATTGGTGCACAATGCACAGAAGCAAGTCGCTCAGGGAGGTCATATACGTATAGTACACAACTCATCACCCGCATTACAGAGGTTGACACTGTCGCTTACTGTGACACGGCGATACTCGTCAGCATCGTAACGTGTTGTTACCTCCACATTATGGCGTGCAGCCATCCATGGAGCATGTAAATATCGTGTGGCATTATTTCGCCAGACTGCGCGACCGTGGACGCAACACAAATTCGTGAGACAGCTCAAAGACATACACGCATATGGCCTCAAGCCCTAAATTGCATGATTCCATGGTGATCCCCACATACTTTGTATATGAACTTTGAAGCAGGTTGCCGCGCAGCAAGACGCGTCATCAAAGCAGAAATAGCCGTTTCTAGGTGGAACGAATTCGTGTACAGCTGCTTATATATAACAACGTGTACTCGTGTTTTATATTAATTTATTAACGTCTTCATGTTATGCTGTGCAACATAGACTTTAGCATACGTTAATGTATAGTTCTAAGTTTGGAACGAGATGTTATCATCGCAATTACGTTTCTATCGTCTATGGCTAGGCGCTTCTACTATCGGACTAATAGACAGAAGCTGTGTTGCACGAATTGGGCACCGATTGGGGCACTTAGAGTCGAGGATTATTTTATTATTATTATTATTATTATTATTATTATTATTATTATTATTATTATTATTATTATTATATTTTTTTTATATACAGACTAAACTGATTACCAAATAGTACTAATGACATATAGATAACTGGAATGACAAGTAAAACAATGTATGAAACACGGATGTTCTGTAAGGAACGTGTGTTTGAAACTAATAAAACTGAACTGAACTGAACTGATTCAATCATGGCGAGACGCACACCTTTTTTGCATACCCTTTCGGGACATTTTTTCGTGCAGATTTAGGTTAAGGGAGTTGTTGTTGTAAATAAGTACATGATGGTAACCATGAGAGATGATAACCATTTACAATGTACTTTTCATACCCTAACGGATCCACTAGCTACCACTATCTCTAACCAGTACCATATATATTCAGTGCGTTATGTGACACATTGTGATAACAGACAACATGGACAAATAAATTTGCCGGCGGGCTATGTCGGTCCATATATATATATATATATATATATATATATAATCTTCTAATTCTAGCTATTCTTTGCGAGAATTGCTATCTAGGTTGGGTGGCTGTTACACGCCGCTGTGCCCTGACAACCACCATATGGGAGAAATCCGCAAGCAATCTCGAGCATAATGGAAGGTCGATGTTGTTACGATCCTTGGCTCTGTCTGATAGGAGCAAGAACACAAAAAGGTAATGCGAAGAGGCCTAGCGGGTAGGCAGACTTCTGCCAACTTGTGTTGAACAATGACAGCCACGACACGATATGACGAAGCCGGTGCTGAAATTGCAAATGCGAATTCCTGCGCAATAAACCAGCTCTCTGGTTTATTGCGGCTTCTCCTTTCTTCGTTGTCGTTTTGCTGCGGCTGCTGCTGCTTCTGCAGTGGGGCTGGTGTTTCTTGTGCTTCACATGCGTGTAGGCTCTCACTATCCGGGAAGAAACGCACGCGCGACTCATGGATAGCATGCGGCTGATGGCTGCGACGAGGCACGACGACAACATACATGATGATGATGATGATGATGATGGTTGTATGGTGGATCGTGTTGATGAACCACCTCGTTGACAGGAACTTCACAATAACGACAATTATACCTCTATCGCCGTTGGTGCCTCGGCTGCTGCAGTTGCTGCTTACGCCGCCGCCGCTGCGCTTCAACGCATAAACCGTGCGGCCACTGAAGCCGAAGTCGAAGTCCCAGCGGCTTCAGCTTTACTTGCCTGACTTCAGCACAAGCCGGAGCCGCAGCAGCTGCTGCTGCTGCCTCAGAAGCGGCCGCGAATCAAGCATTGCGACGTGTCGTAGCCACTCAATATGCTCTCCTGTAGACCTCTCGTAGATACTCCTCTGCTCTCACTCGCTCCCCCCTCCTCTTCTCTCTCTCTCTCTCTCTCTCTCTCTCTATATATATATATATATATATATATATATATCTGTCTTTCTCATCCAGACAGCCATCAGTGCTCTTGGTCTATTCAGCGCTTTTACCTGCGACTGCCTGTACGCTAACGCTATTGCGCACAGAAAGTAGCGTTGACGAAGCCGGCGCTTCTGGAGACGACGACGACATCGAAGGAAAAGCTAGCCAGCTCAGAGCTACGTCTAACATCGTAAACTGCGTTGTCCGTCGTCACCATCAAGACCGTCACCACCATCATCATGACCATCACCATCATGATCACGATCATCACGGCGTGGTGGCCGAATTCGAAGCTAACACGTTCGTAAGATTATTTATGACAGAAGCTGCTGATAAGAAGAGACGAGTTGTCTCCCTTCCGACCTCGATATCTCTCCCCCCTGTACTCACCCATGTATCTCTCTCTCTCTCTGTCTCTCTCTCCTCTCTGTTGTTTATCTCTCTTGGTTTCTCCTCCACTCTCTCTCTCTCTGTTGTTATCTGTCTCTACTACGTAGCGTATTTTTAGTGGCCTGATGAGAAGATGGCATCACTACGTTGACATTAGAAACATCGTCGACAATGACAACAACGACGACGACGACGACAACGACGGCCATGATCAGAACCACGAAATGAAGCGGCAGAACTCTATCAGGGGGTGGTGAGTAGACTTCGT
The DNA here is from genome assembly GCA_003439945.1 of Dermanyssus gallinae. Lineage (NCBI taxonomy): Eukaryota > Metazoa > Arthropoda > Arachnida > Mesostigmata > Dermanyssidae > Dermanyssus > Dermanyssus gallinae. The sequence goes on from QVRM01005356.1 coordinate 260,912, forward strand.
ATCGTTGGTGACGAAATCAACGCCAAGCGCTACCACCCGGTATTTGTTGTTACTGTTGTGTTTCCGGTTGCTTTTCTGCTGCTGCTGCAGTTGCTGCTGCTGCTGCGGCTGCTTGTGTGACTCCTTGTGAAAGTCAGTACGCAAATGGCTGGTTGTTGAGTCTGAGACTGGTTGTCGAAAACTGAGAAACGAAGGCGAGAATAGAAGGAAGCTGCTCGACACAACAGCGGCGACATTCAGCCACTTCGTAAGCAAGAGTGTCGCTCGCCACCCCCCTCCGCCGCGGTTTCGCCTCGTGTCCGAGGTTTTAGGCCGCTCAGGCGGCAGACAACATCAGTGAAGCAACTGAGGCGTGGTGCCCACTACACCTGAACGCGTCCTTGATATGGCAGGCCTTGATATATTCATATTCTACTCCCTACTTTCATCATGTCGATGTCGCACCACAAGTTTCTCGTGCTTGGCCACATGTTTGGCGCATCTCACAGCTCTCTCGCTGTGTAAATTCGCTTAGTATGTAATTTACACACTGCTTGGACTGTTGTTGTTGTTGCTGTTGTTGTTATTGGTATTGTATTAAGTTCCATGTAGCTGAGAATGTGGGATCGATATGTGGTCGATACAACTCGTACCGTGAGGCTAGCATACGCACATTCGTCATATTAGAACATGTCGGTTCTTCCAACGATGTATAAATAGAATGGAAACGAGCAGGACCAGCGGTATAATTCGCCGAGGCCGCAAAATTAGCTTATGGTCTGTTTGTCTTAGAAGGCATTTTAAGAATGCTTGCTCGTAAGTCATATGTGACTGTGGGTTCCATCATTAGTTTGTATATGTTTATTGCTGTCTCGACGTCTGTATCTGTCAGGCTGCCGAGAAGATTTAATGCTGCAGCTGCCTTTGTCTGTATTTTATTCAGTGCCTGAACCTTTTGCCCGGTGCTGAGAGCCGCGGTATCTAGGTATTTGAATGGATTTACAAGTTTAAGTATTTGCCCGTCTATTTTGAGCTTACGGGCTTTTGACCAAAATTGTAGGTGTAGGACCACTTGGCTTTCCTAGAACAATGAGCTAATCTGCTCTCGCGCTGCACAGAACGTTTGCCAAGCTCGCCAGTTAGAGTATGAATAAAACAGCAAAATGAGCTTGCAGTGTCACCTTAGGCAACTCCAACGGTTTGCCCATATTTTACCAACGCAGTAGTTTCTAATAATTCGAATAGTCGTATTGCACTCTACAATTATCATGCTTTGTAATAGATAGACCGAGCAAGGTGGCTTAGTGGCAAAGCCTTTGCCTTGCATTCGGGAGGACTGGGTTCGAACCCCAGACCGGCCACTCTTAAATTGGTTTGCATGGTTTCCAATTTAAACAAGGTAAATGCCGGAGTGGAGTTAACTTAGCCATGACATGAAAAATCCGTACACGGGCAATTGCCTTACGGGAAAATCTAAAAAAAAAAAAAATAGATAGATAGAGCATCTTTCTTAGAAACACGTGCAGAAGGCGGCCTCTAGAAACAGCGTTAAACGCGGTTTCAAAGCCAATAAAACGGGAGTACGTCAACTACCTATGGTCTAGGATCGGTTGTACAACTACATAAAGAAGAGATCGGCGATAGCTACTATAATTACAGCGAATTTAAATTTCTCTGCATTCATAAATCCGGAGAGCAGACCGGTTTGCTTTCACCTCATGGTCTGAGCTACTTCAATATGCCGAGAGACTTAGCCACATTTGCGCTCCTGATACGCCCTTCCCACCGTGACGCACTTCTCTGCGATGTGCGAACGGTCTCAAAAAATTTGCAGTTGTTTACGAGGAATGTTTGGCGGGGTTACATCTTTTGATCGTAGAAGCCACAGCTTATGAACGCTCTTCTTGTTTCGACGGATACGGCACTTTTGGTCGCATTTGGACTATGCTTCGTCTTCCTAACTTTCCTGAATTTGCGTTTTAGAACAGCAAGTTGTTAAAGAGCCCGGGCTCTCTCATATGTAATAAGTACAGACGATCGATTTGGGTTCTCTGCCCTCACGATCCAAAGCCACCGTCCTCTCACGCTCCTTTCGCCGGCAAGCGGCAGGCAGGTGTCTTGTCCATGCTCTTCTCGTGTTCCTTCCTGATCGCCAGTTGAGCACGTTTAGTCACTGTTTTTGCCGTAATGTTACTATATTTATGTGTATCTGTGATATATATATACATATATATATATACATATATATATATATATATAAGCGCCTGCGTCCACACATGCGATGCTGCGTTCGAGCACCTCTAGCCCAAAAGCATGCATTCGATAATAAGTTGTCGATCTACGACGACGACGACGTCGACGATGATGATCCAGACGGATGGATATTACCTCTAACTAGCGCACGTTAAAGCAAACCAACCATGATGAGGTTAAACCCAGCGACGGCAGCAGCAAAAAACGGGTTGCCGCTGTCGTGATTGTTGTTTTCGTTGTTGTTGTTGTTGTTGCTGCTGCTGCTGCTGCTGGTGCTGCCATTGCTATTGTTGTTGTTATTGCGGCTGCTGCTGCTGCTGTTGTTGTTGTGATTGTTGCTGCTGTTGCCGTTGCAATTGTTTCTGCTGCTGCTGCTGCTGCAGCAGCTGCTGTTTCTGTAGCTGCTGTTTGTTGCTCGAGGTGAAATTATCGCGGGCCACGACCACCGTACGCCTCCTGTCGCCCGATGGACGCACGGGTGGACAGACGAACGAACGAACGCACGCACGCTCGAACGCTCGCACCAAAGTCTGCGGTATCCGCGCCGGTAAGATGGTCGCCGTCGCCACCGCCGCATACATCCAACATTGATGACGCCGGCCGTAGCGGCTTCGGGCTGCATGCATAGCCGTGATGTCGTGACTCGTGACCTGTCGATTGAACGCTGCTGCTACTACTGCTACTGCTGTTGTTGTTGTTGTTGTTGTTTTTGTTGTTGTTATTGTTGCTGTTGTTGTTGCTGCTGCTGCCCTGCTGTTGATGCTGCCGCCGCTGCTGCTGCTGTTTCTGATGATAATGAACGTAGTGGTGATGCCATAGCGATTATGGCAACGTCTTCTTCCTACATCACACAAGACGGTAGCGACGCTATACGCGAAATGGCCGCTCGGAGCGGTAGCAAAATGATCAACGCTCCTCGGCTCGGCTCGGTTCGGCTCGACGCGCGACTCTGCCGGCTGGTCATTTGCTGGTCGGTCGGCGGAGTCGCGCCTGCTTCTTGGAGGGGCTATTGGCCCCTCTTCTTCGTCCTCTTGCCGTCGGGTTGTACGGTGGCGTTATAATTCGGCGTCAAAGGGCACCGCCTGCCCGCCGGTCCACAGACACATACTGTTATAGTTAGTTAGTTCGTCAGTTTGTCCATCAGCCCGATTAACGTTGCTTGCGTGTCGTGCAACTGCTGCTGCTGCTGCTGCTTCTGGCGTCGTTCAGCGGCATACGGCAGCTCGTTAGTTCGTTAATTCGTTTGTCTACGCTGTTTCATTCAGTTCACCTACATTACCTGCCCACCCACCCATCTATCTATCCACGTTCTTTAGTTAGCTTAGCAAGCTTGTTGCCTTTTTTTTCTTTCTGTGCTTTTCTTCTGTAGTCATCTTGCCGTTCCCGTCGTCGTCGTCGTCGACAACAACAAGATCGAACAACTTCTCGACCTTGTTGCCTGGGCTGTACGTTGTGCGGTGTCTTCATATTGTGTCGTGCCGACGTGTGGGTTGCCGACCGGGGGTTGAGGGAAAGGGCGGAGGATAGACGGGGGTGGGGGGGGGACAGATGTCGGTCGAGATGAGGCCGAGTTTCTTGTGATGGCGGCATGCTCAAGCATGCCTACGTGCATGCATATATGTGTGTGCGTTCGGTAGACGGTAGGCGACTTTTGAACATACCGTGCATGCATGTCAAATATCTAACCCCCGGGTGGGTACCTGGAAGACCGTTCTTCCTCCGGGGGTGCTACGTACACTCACATTCCACACACACACGCACGCACGCAGGCACATTGTACACTCTGCTTTAGAGCTACCTAGATATACATATACAGAATAATTACAAACGCGCATTCGATTCTCGTATATATATATATATATATATATATATATATATATATATATATATATATACATATATGAGAAGAGATAAATATTATCCACACAGTGAAATGCATTGCTTGTAATCTTTATTTCAATGTGGCAAGTGGTAAGTGAATGCACTCTGTACCACACCGCAGAAAGTTAGCCGTAAACGCCGATCAGAATTTTGCTTCTTTCTTTCGTTGTTACTTGTATCTATTTATTTATTTATCTATTTATTTATTCTGGCTTATTTATGGGCGCTGTCCTTTATACGAGCTAGCCTCCAGCCAGCCAGCCAGCCTCAAATCGTAAAGCAATCACAGAGTCGAACGGGGGTGGCAGTCACAGAACTCAGCGCTTCGGACGTTCAATCTCATTCATGACCTTTGTGTCATGAACCGTTCTCGTCATGTTCACGCATTAAAGGTGTCCAGTGTCATCTGCTACGACGCCGTTTCTCCTTTCTCTCCGCCACCTCCCAGCATGAACGGAGAAAGCCAAAAAGATCTGGCTTTCGTCACGGCTCTTTGCTAGCCATCATTACAGCGATACCACGATAACAAAACTGTACAATACCCGTTCCCTTGACAGTTCGCTTGTTTTCACTACCTTTATATCTCTCTCTTTCTCTCTCGCTCTATTACTCTATCGCTCTTAGTCGTTATATATATTGCTTGGTCGCCTGTTCCGTTATATATACACGCAATTTGACGCGGATCCGTGCTAGAAATTGTATTTTATGGGAGTCCTAGGGTCATTCCTGTGTGCAGCAACAGCAGCACCCTTAGCAGCGCTGGAGAGCAACAACAACAAGAGCAGCAGCAACAAGCACTACAACAACAGCAGAAACAGCAGCAGCAGCAACAATAGCAACAACAAGAACAACAACAACAACAGCAACAACAATAATAGCATCAACTCCACAACCACTACCAGACCGCGACCATCATTTGCGCGACGGTACTGTCAATGCTGCCACCGTGCCCCCCCCCCCCCCCCCGTCGCCTTCGATATCGTGAACTTTCTTGTTGTTATTATTAGAAGTATTATTAATAATATTTTTATTAGTAATAGTAGTAGTATACTCGTATAGTAGTGGTATTACTAGTAATATTATCAACGTACACGAGCACAACCACCGCGGTGGGCTACGGCGATCGCGCCGCGTCATCATCGCGAGTCATCGTGTTTACGCCAGGGGGCACCTGGCTTGTCGTGTACATACGTTGGCGGCTCGTTGTTTCGTTGGTCGTTGTATGTCGTTGTTTTCTCTCATTGTATTCCTCTCTCTTTCTCTCATTGTATTCCTCTCTCTCTCATTGTATTCCTCTCTCTCTCCCTCTGGTCTAGCGCCCGTCCGTTCGCCGTCTGTTTGTGGGTCTGAGGGTCCGCCTGACAGTGTCTCTATTTATCTATCTATCTATCCAGCTAGCTATATATTTGTATGCTCTCCGCGGGGCCTATAGCTCTGTATTGCTCTGTTGGCGCGGAGGCGCGGACCTTCAAAAGCGGCTGTGGTTTCGGCGGATGATGCCACAGGCATCTAGCCAGCCATCCGTTCAAGCTAGCTTATTTCATCACCATCATCGCCACCACCATCACGACCACCATCTCCATCATACCTTTATCATCACTGACCAAAGTGCCGACAATTACATATCGAGAGCTATACGATGGGCTGTGAATGTTTGGCTGAAGGGCTGCTGAAACCCGCTAGTGAACCACTCGAACGGCGAAAAGACAACCCTCACTTTTCTGGCGTGGATTCCCAAAGTCAGTAGTCAGCTCCTCGATCAGTGGATCCCAAACAACGACAACGTGTTTGAATTGGCTGCTGCTGCTGTCGCTGCCGCCAACTGCCGTCGATTCTGGAATAGAGGGATATCTGTTTACTTAACTGTATAGATAGGAAGGAAGGCAGACAGACAGACATACATACATGCAGACAGTCAGGCATCGATTGATGTCGTGTGTATGCAGTACCTCTACAGAGCGGCCTGACCAGACAGACGGCCTATTCATGCCGATGACATGCGACGTTCAGGCCGTTCTGTCGCCATGACAGCTAACACCATCACCACCCGAGTACTGCATCCCGGCGCGCGCGACGCCCGCGTCGATTTGCTTTGGATTCGCTTTCCGACTGGGTATATGCACTTTTTGCGTATGATAGACATATGTATTTATGTATATATATATATATATATATATATATATAAACTAGCGCCATGCGTATATGTATTTATGTTGGACTGGTTCAATGTCGATTCGAAAGAGATCTCATATTCGTCGATGAGCCAGCTGTGACGTCGTGACTGTGTCCTGTAGCTGGTTGCATTCGGCGCGTACAATTGTTTCCACGACATCTCTCTCTCTCTCTCTCTCGTTCTCTCTCTCTCTCTCTATTTCTAACTCTCCTGTTTTCTCCTATCCGTCAATCGCTCTCAATTTCTCTTATGGACGCTGCTGTTGCTGCGGCTTTTTGGTGGTTTATTTATCGATGAGCTGCCTGTTCCCGTTGTCCCCCCGTACGGCTGCGCCCGCCTCCCAACCCCCTCCCCCTTCCCGCCGCTGTCAGCTCTCGACGAACGAACGGGCTTCTTTGCCTTATATCCATCTTCTGCTGATATCAGATCAGAGTCGCATCAGGGCGTGGGTAGTGCATGTGCTGAGCTTGTCTTGTTCTTGTTGCTCTGGTCACTGTGGTCGTCATTTTTGTCGCTGCTGTTGTCGTCATTATTGTTGTTGTTGTTGTTGCTATTGTTGCTGTTGTTGTATTCGTTGTCGTCGTCGTTGTTGCTGTTGTTGCTGCCGCTGCTGCTGCCGCAGCCGACGACGTTGCTCGTTGTTTGTGTCATTTTTTCCATGCGGTATTATGTCAATGTGGTAATCATGGGCCGACGACAATCGTTGACTTACAGTCGCCGCTGACCAACGCCAGTAACACGCGGCGGCGGCACGTTTGCCTAATCTGCGTAGAGCAGAGAACATCAACAGGAGAGAAGAATATGATGAAGTATGAAGCCGATGCTTGTCGTGGTCGTCTTCGGCGGCGGCGGCGGCAGCGCTCTTTTCCTCGTCTCTTCCTCTATTTCTCTTTTCTCAGCGTTTCAGTATGTTGCCCCAAGCACCCCGAGCTGCCGCTGGAAACGCCGCGAATCGCGCGTCTATCCCCTAGCTGCGGCGATAATAGGGCCAAGTCGGTCGAATGACAGAATGAACTGGTCGATGCGCTAATCTATGGCCGGTGCGGCCCCCGAAAATATGCTGTCACTGGACCGGCTTAGCCATAGGCTGACAGTTCATCGAGTTTGGTGCTTTTTTGGCTCAATTTGCTTGCTCTTTATCTAAAAGCAGCTGATGCATGACGAGCCGACAGGTGTATATATACATATATATATATAAGGTATCGCTGTTGTTTTTATTACTATTATTTCTCACGCACAGCATATTAGCAACATATGTTATTGTCGTCTTGTCGTCTAGACATATATATATAGTCCTAAAAAGATATTCTTTGTTTCTCCCGAAGACTACTAGGCAATACATCGATGGTAGTAGTAGTAGTAGTATTAAAAGTAGTCGTAGAAGCGTTGCTCTTCATGATCGTGTCACGCAAATTGGAGTGGGGGGCCTAATGATGTCGTCCTAATGTTTTACATGTAACAAGCTTGGAAGCTGCACATAAATAGAAGTAGTGGCTGCTTTCTCACGTTGAATCGGCCGTAAGAGCCGCACGAACGTGCACAGACACATCACCGAGGGCCTGGCCTGCTCTCACTACGAGAAGAACATCTAAAGCAGCTGCTGCAGCAACAACAGCAACAACAACAACAACAGCAAAACAGGAAAGACAACAACAGCAGAACAGCAAAAACAACAACGGCAGAACAGCAACAACGCGGACAACGCGGCCAACACTACCAAGAGCAACCTGTGCCGATCGGTATTAGATGAGGTAATCTGTTAGTAGTGATTATCGGCGATAATCCTCTATGAATGATAAAGACAGATTGTTGCTATTGCTGTTGGTGCTGTGTGTGTGCGTCAGGGACACAACAATAATGGCAGTAGGGCGTGCAACGAACGGACGATAAGAGAGCGAGATTGTAAGAAAAGGTCGCATCAACAACGACAGTACCAATTTGCACAGCATAAGAGACCTTACAAACAACAACAACAACAACAACAACAAAAGAACACTGATGACGTAAGGGACGCCGACATGAGTAACAATAATAATAATAATGATAATAAAAAAAAAAACAGAACTATCAACAACAACGGCAGCAATGTCAATAAAAGCAACAATCACGGCAAGAAGAAGAAGAAGAAGAACACAACAACAACAATAATTGTAGCAAAAACAATCACGACGACAACTATGACAATAACAACAACAACAACAGGAGAGTATTTTCCCATCTGTCGAGCAAACGAGAGAGAAAGAGATCGACCGTGCAGACAGCACTCGCGAGTCAAGAGTACAATAGACGCTCATACAACGGATGACTGATGTTGAACAGTGGAAACGAAAGAGGAAAGTCGAAATGGAAAAAAAAACAAGAACAAACACACAAAGTAACACATTGAAGCACACACACACACACACAATCACGGATGTATGTATACGTACATACGCATGTACATACACAGACAGACAGACAGACAGAGAGACAGATAGACATACGGAGGCGTACAGCTGAGTCAGTCAGCTTATTACGACGCGTTCGCTTTAATTGGAACGTGACTGCCAAATCAGAGGCGGACGCCCGTTGTTGCTTTGCTGCGCGACGCTGACTGAGGTGAAGCGTGCACTGGAGCAGCTAGCATGGCTACCGACGACAGCCTGTGCCGGCACTACTCGATATTGGTGGTGGTGGCGGTTTTGGTGGTGGCGGATGGCCGTGTGCCACCTCGAGCATCACCATCATCACACTGATAAATCGACGTTCGACGTACACACTGTCGCTGTCGAGCAGTGGACCTCCCTGTATACCTACTGTACGGTACTGTGCTTTCTGTTTGTTCGGCAATAGACTGTATATATAATATATATATATATATACATATATATATATATATATTATATATATACATATATATATACACGTATATATATACGTATATATATATATATATATACGTATATATATATATATATATATATATATATATATATATATATATAATATATATATATACGTATATATATATATATATATATTATATATGTACACGTATATATACACATATGCACATCGTCTATAGGATGGATACATGTCTGGCCGACAGTCGAGACGCAGCAGATATGATGTACACATGTATCTACGTCTCGACGTATGTAACATGTATGATGTACATGCACGTGCATGCAATTGATATGACCGAACTGCGATTGCAGTGCAGCAGCAGCAGCACGTAATCGAGTAGCATCAGCAACAGTAGCACAGTGGTGGTGGTGTGTGGCGACTGGCTGGCTGGCTGGCATCAGTCGCTGATTCGGTGTGTTTCTTCCACACGCATCGCATCGGTGGTAGGCGATGGTTGAGTGGTGGACGTCGACGACTCCTGGGGATGCCGGGGGAGCTTGGGGCGGGGGGGGGGGGGGGGGGGACTGAGAGGAATTGGGGCTTTAAGCCGTTGTTGTACACTTTGTGTCGCTGTCGTCATCGTCGTTGTCATCCAAAAGCTGCACCAGGACGAAGGCGAAGAGCAGCATCCGCAGCAGCAGCAACGGTGATATCGCTGGTTTCCCTCTTTTCTGCTCTTCCCTCTCGGCTATTCGTCTTTTTTTCTTCTCCTCTCTCTTTTTCACCCAACGCATGCATATATATATATATATATATATATATATACAGACGTATATGTCTCGCCCTGTCGAACGTGCGGCCTCGGGCAACGGTCAACTCGATCATATTCTGCTGCTGCTGCTGGCGCGGCCGCCAGCCGTCCAACCGACACGACGACGACGACGAGACAGCGACACCATCGATGATGGTGATTACGAAAAAAACGCCGCCTACCATAACTATGACCATCCGAAGCGTTGTCTTCGATAGCACAACAACAACAACAACAACAACAGTAACTACTTACTACTCCAACAGCAGCAGCCACAACAACAACATCTCTAACAGCAGCAGCAGCAGCCACAACAACAACATCTCCAACAGCTGCAGCAGCAGCCACAACAATGACAACAATAGCAAAGACAACAACATTAGTAGCGCGACGTCGGCGACTGCCATTGCCGCGACCGCCATCTCAATCTACAGCAGCGTCATGGTAGCATCGGGGGGTGGGTGGGTGGGTGTATGGATGGATGATTGGGGGTCTTCTTCATGACGACGACGATGATGATGATGACGGCGGAGGTAGTGATGAAGACGATGATGATAATGATGGTGATGAGAATGATGATTTGTGAGGTGAATGCGATTGTGATGAACATCATCACCATGCCCGCCCAACATCGTTTCAATGATGATGATGATGATAATGATCATCTTCCTTCATCATCAGCAGCATTATGTTGTTGTCCTTTTTCCCTCTTCGTTTTATTTCTGTACAGCATCGCAGCTCTCGGAGTTGACGCAAGAGTGAGAATAATAATAATAATAATAATAATAATAATAATAATAATAATAATCATAATACGAGCATTCGTAATTGTTACCAAACTACTAGTACTAACTAGTAACAGTAGTAGTAGTGGTAGTAGTACTACTACTACAACTAATAATAATAATAATCACACAACGACGACGGACTGTTGGATACGTGGTTGCGTGCGCGCCCTGCCAATGCCCTGTGTGTGCCTGCAATGCGTGTGAGCGCATCGTTATGAGTATATATCGCATGGTGATGCCGCCATCGCCTTTCCTCGTGGCCATCTTGTCCTTCCTTCAGTGTTGTTGTTGTTGTTGTCTCTCTCGCAGACCCCCGAGATGCCAGGTCCTGTCTTTTCCTCGGCTCGGCCGGGAGTAAACCGAAGCGATACGTGGTCAGTAGACGATGCCGGTAAACTTGTTGCGGTCACCATCTGTTATTGTTGTTGTTGCTGTTGTTGTCGTTGTTGTCCGTAAAGGTTGTTTTACGTGTTGTTGTTGTTGTTGACGTAAAGGCTGTTGCTTCGGTTTGCCTCACATCGTTTCTGGTTGCTGTTTTACGGGTTCGTCACGACACTCGATATGATGATCTATCTACGCGTGTAGACAGGACAGCTGGCTGCTCAAATCGGTTACAACAACCCGAGTAGCAGCAAAAACAATAACGACGAACAACGATAACCGTTACAATAAGCAGCAACAAAAGTATTCGTAGGAATAAACGACGATGGCAACAACAACTACATGGGGATATTAGAAACAGGGCTGTTACAAAAGAAACAATACCAAGCACGCTTACAACAAAAAGACCAAGAACAACAATAAGGTTAGTAAACAATTACTAGCAACAGGCATCATAGCAACAACAATAACAAAAAGGCAACATTAGGGAAAGTATCATAAACAACAACAATCACACATACGTAAGTGTGGAACAAATACGAATGGCACAGCAACAAGCAACAATAAAAACAAATCCAACAACAACAATACTAGCAACAACTGCCATAGTAGGTGGACTTTTGAAAGATAGCGAACTGAGAACAAAAAAGCCAGGGTAGACACAGATTTTAGAGATACGTGTGGACGGTACAAGAGAGTGACAAAGCTGGACAGTACATCTTGAACCATTAGGTGATGCTGGCATGCATGCCGACGTCCTTTCCATTGGCTGCATCGATGCGATGACCCGTGCGCATTGCACGTGGTGTCAATGCATCGATCCAGCCATAAGCTGAAGTTCTAGACCGGCGCTTCTTTTCGATGATGAATGTCCGTCGTATGGCCGAGGTAGTCCAAAGCAACAATGGCAACAATAATAGCAACAACAACAACACGTGTATCGAACATGACTGAAGCAATAGATAGCGGATGGCCTCTTGGTCTGGCTATTACTACTAAACATCATCGTCACTAGCTTTACAACCACGTCACCAACATCAATTACCATCAGTTCTGCCTCGAAATAACTCGCGTGTCCGCTCGCCAACTCATCCTAGATAACACTCGGGGACACCGAAAGCCATCTTCTGCATTTGCTTAGACTAACATTACAATTGCTACAATTGCACTGCGATTGATGCAGTCGTTGTTGTTGTTGCTGTTGGTATTTATTTTTTATATTAAGCCAGTTCAGTTTTCGGCACTGAGTACACGGAACATGTTCATTTCGATTATAGATCGGAATTAAGCCGATAGCCGTGACGACGTCCGTGACGTCCCATGAAAGCATTGGAGCTAAGGTATAGAGCCGAGCATAGGCTACGTCTGTTATCTTAGCCTTTCAGTGATACTACTGATGGGTTGTTATTGTTGTCGTTGCGACAATCATTGTTACTGCTTCTGAAAGTATGCAAGTCAAATGCGTTTATTGCATCGTACGGTAAGGTCTAACAAGCATTCGTCAGCTTGTGTCGAGCTGTAACTTGCCCCAATTAGGCTTCTCGCTTAGGCTCGCGACGTTAGAATGTCAGCGCGCGGTAGTAGAAACAATTGTTTTTGTCGTATTATTATTGTGGTCTGTTGCTATTGTTGGTGAGTGTCTGTTGCTTCTGCTGGTGCTGGTGATTGGTTGTCGTAGGCATGACTGTCACCCTATTATAGAGAAGTGTCGTTGTTCTCATCATTGACGAAGTCTTTTGACTCGAGGGTTGTTGGTGTTGCTCTTTCTGCGGTGATGTGTGGCGAAGGAATGTACAAAGGCAGGAGAGGCAGAACATGCAGCAGAACAACGAAGGCACGACAAAGGACGTAGGAATAGGGCAAAAATGATCATAACGACAGCGATGACGTCAAAACGTAGACAGCAGCTACGGCAACAACAGCAACAACAACAACAACAACAACAACAACAACAACAGCAACAACAACAACAACAATGCAGAGCAACATGAACAGAGATCCTCCGAATAGGTTCGTCTTCTCGAAGAAGACCGCAGTAACTGCTACTCTACAACGGATGACAATGACGATGCTGAAGTTTGATGCTAATGGCGGTCACGCCGGTGATCTCTCACAGATTCGGGAAGCACAGTTGCTACTACTGTTGCTTTTACTATTGTTGTTGCTGCTGTTGGTGTTGTTGTTTTGATTGTTGTTGTTGGTGTTGTTGTGGTTGTTGTTATTTCATTGTGCTTCTCCCCTCCCACGCCGTTCCTATTTACTGCATGGCAGGCGCACGCGAGGGCACGTAACAATGCGAAGAGGATCAAAAAGAGAAGCACATTTTGTTACGGCCAAGCGGGCGGATGAATTCAGTCACATCGTGACTGAAGAATCATTTTTGCTTACTTGAAGTGGCAAAGTATGGCTCTAGCGCTGGCAACATCGGTATAGCTGGCCTATGGTAAAGTTTTCGGGCTGACCCTCACCCAAGATTTATCGTCCACGGTAACTGTTTTTCACATTGCTTCATAGACGGACCCCCATTAAATACAAGTGTACAGCGGTGAGGCTCGAACCCGCGCACCTATGTGTCTCCTCCGGCTGCGAGGCGCAGACTTAATTCACCACGTCACCGGTATAGCTGGCCTATGGTGCAGAAGGTTTATCTATCATGTTGGAAACGCACAGCTTAGTTATCATGGCCGATCCAGTCTATCGGCAACCGATAGCCTGCAAATATTGTTGATGTTTCTTACTGTGCAATATGTGCAATGTGTTTTAGAGGAGCAGGGAGACATAGGAAAAGCAGTACACTGAGTAGAACATATAAGGTTTGGAGTACAATGGCAGATCGGCAACATATCTGTTACGACGTGTTCTTATTCGTTTGGAATCAGCTACATACATTACCGAATATTTGTGGCATCGTACGAATTCAGAGTAATATAGTAATGGGGATATGGCTGTGGGCATAGATTTGAACCCTTTGGACGTATTCGTAGACAGCTCTTGTACGTATGAGGGAGATAACAGTATTCCTGTAAGAATCGGGTTGCGATTGCTGTTTTGATTTGTCTTTCTCTCCGTATAGCACATGATACACGATACATAGATCTGAAGCAGGAGATAGATATAGTTAAAGAGAGAGATCAAAACGTACACACATACGTATATATATTTTGTATGGCAAAACGTATATAGCGATGACAATTGGACTACACATAAACAGAAACAAAAAAACCCTGAGTACGAAACGGGGGCGAAATGAGGTTGAGCTAGCGAGTGAGACCTCATCATCGATCACCGGCGCCTGACCTAAAGCTCAGACTGACGGTGCTTTTTCATTGTGAAACATTTGCAGATGACGCGCTCGAGATGCGAAGCACGTGGTGGCAGAAACTTGCGCGGCAGCAACAGCAGTACCTGCAGTACCGGAACGAGAGGCGGCGACGTCGAAGACGACAACGGACGACAGATGGCGTCGATTTCGTGAGTTCGTGGCTGCTGTCGGGAGCTCGGCCTGCTCAATTTCTTCGCGCTTTGCCCTCGTCCTCGTCGATCACGAAAGCCCGCAAAGCCACAACCGCGAAACATGGCCCGCACTCCGCTGTTGCTTCTGCCGCTGCTGGCAGCAGGACTAGTGGCGGGCCCTCGAGCGGCCAGCGCCGAGTACCTGCAGGAGTTCGAGGTGCGCGAAAACGTCCCGCTGGGCACCGTGATCGGGTACATCGGTCAGCCGAAGTCGTCCGGCAGTAGCGGTGGCAGTGGCGGTGGTGGTGGACTTGCGACGGGTACAGCGTCAGCACCTCCACTAACGCCCCCGGCGCCGCCCTACTTTGTCGTGCCCGTGGCGAACAGCGACGTCGACCGTGACCTCGTCGTCGTGGCGACGACGGGCGAAATTCGGACGAACACGACGCTCGACCGCGAAACGCGCGCCGAGTACTCGTTCACCGCCATCCCGGTCACGGTCGGACAGAACGTGCGGGTCGTCATTCGCGTACTCGACGAAAACGACAACCCGCCCACGTTTCCGTCGAGCTCGATTCGGATCGAGTTCGCCGAGAACGCGCCCCGCGACGCCAAACGCACGCTGGCGCCGGCCAGAGACCGCGATCTCGGCCAGTTCAACACGCAGCGCTACGAGATCATCTCGGGCAACACGAACAACGCCTTTAAGCTGGCCTACCACAGGGAACGCGACGAGGTGCTCTATCTCGATCTGCAGGTGAACGGCGTGCTCGACCGCGAGATCACGCCGAGCTACTGTCTGGCGATCGAGGCGTACGACGGCGGCACGCCCGCCCTCAAGGGCAGCCTGCAGGTGAACATCACGATTCAGGACGTCAACGACAACCAGCCGATCTTCGGCCAGGGCCGGTACGTGGCCACGATTCCGGAGAACGCCACCATCGGAACGTCGGTGTTGCGCGTGTTCGCCACCGACACGGATGCCGGCAGAAACGGCGAGGTCGGCTATACGATCAGCCGGCGGCAAAGCGATCGGGAGCAGTTCTTCACGATCGACCCGAAGAGCGGCGAGATCTTCGTCAACAAGCAGTTGGACTTCGAGACGAAGGAGGTGCACGAGCTGGTCGTGATCGCGCGTGACAACGGCGCCCAGCCGCTCGAGACGACCACGTTCGTGTCGATCCGGGTGACGGACGTCAACGACAACACGCCAACGATCAGCCTCATCTTTCTCTCGGACGACACGTCGCCCCGAATCAGCGAGGACGCGAGGGTGGGCGACTTCATCGGCCGCATCTCGGTCAGCGATCCGGACTCGCGCGAGGAGTACGCGAACATCAACGTCACGCTGCACGGCGGCGATGGCCACTTTGGCCTGACGACGCGCGACAGCGTCATCTACCTTGTCGTCGTCAAGGTGCCGCTCGACCGCGAGCAGCAGGCCAACTTCACGATGACGGTCATGGCCACGGATCAGGGCGTGCCGCCGCTCAACGCGTCCGCCGTCTTCAACCTCGCCGTGACGGACGTCAACGACAACGCGCCCATCTTCTCACAGCCCGAGTACTCGGCAAACCTGCCTGAGGTGGCCGAGCCGGGCTTCTCCGTCGTACAGGTTCGTGCGTCGGATCGCGACGAGGGCGAGAACGCCGAGATGCGCTACGAGCTTCAGGAGGACCCGACCGGTTGGTTCAAGCTCGACCCCGTGTCGGGCCTGCTCACGACGAAGACCTTCGTCGACTGCGAGACGAATCCCAGCCCGATCCTCGTCGTGACAGCGCGTGACCGCGGCAGTCCGCCACTATCGGCCACGGCGCGCGTTCGCGTCACCGTCAGCGACTTCAACGACAACGAGCCGCTGTTCGATCAGAGCTACTACAACGTCACGGTTGCCGAGGACACCCCGCCAGGCACCTGCATCATCAAGGTACGGTGTATGCATAAGCACATACACGCACACACACACACAAACGTATATATATAAATATATATATATATATATATAAACTTGCTGACTGATAATAACTACTCGCCACTGTTGAATTCGATACATTCCATACGTGAGTGTCACACTAGTTTGCAACGTCAAAAGGTACATCTCTGTGTGCTGAACTTGTCCTGCGGCTACATCCAGCGTTTGCAGAGCTAGTATTGTATAATTCTTACTCATCTGCGTGCTTTACACTCACTAACTTCTGGTCCGTCTGGTCGGATAGCCCTATGCCCTACGAGTTGTGTAATTTAAGCGTTAGGAGAATAAGGGCGCATATCCCTTTGATGAGGTGTAGACTCTTTTAACTGAATGCAGGTCTTTAGTAGCTGGCAGGTTGCCGGCCTAACTGGTAGACTGCTACAGCACTTATATAACAACTAGTGTTGAGATAACATTTTTAAGCAAGAGCGCATTTTGCGACTGAAACTTATTATCGGCCAGCAAAATTTGCGTGTATTATTACTTAAGCTGGATACCGGCATTGTTACAATTCAATTGTTTCTAGTTCAGCTTTTG
Organism: Dermanyssus gallinae; assembly: GCA_003439945.1. Lineage (NCBI taxonomy): Eukaryota > Metazoa > Arthropoda > Arachnida > Mesostigmata > Dermanyssidae > Dermanyssus > Dermanyssus gallinae. Next base: position 277,966 of record QVRM01005356.1, read on the forward strand.
TCGCTATTATAAGCATACTAAGCATTTATCCCTATTATAAGCATATTACGTTGATGTTATCGTCATCAGCATTATCATTACTTTATGCATGTTCTCGCACTCCATGTTTCTAAAATAAATTTTAACATTATTTCGAGACACATTTTTTTTACTAATCTTGTTTTGTTTACGCAATTGCATTTCGAACATAAGAGCCGCAACAAAAACAATACGACGACGACAGCAATAACAACAGTATCAGAAAGAGGGCCATCACAACAATAACAACAACAACAACAACAACAACAACAACAACAACAACACACAGTTTTAACCACGACAGCCAGTAAGATAATCTGTAACGACGACAACAAGAGGATAGTTGTATCTATCTATAAGCAGTGGTAAATGTGCTAACCGCTGCGTTGCTGTCAAAAGCGTCTTCACAGAACGGTAGCAGAATTGACCACATTGGGAAGCGGTTACCCGTTCAGCGGGTCCAGCTGACTATTCTTGGAAAAGCCAACAACAGCAAGGTTTTTCTTCTTAGGAACGCTACGAACAAGCAAATCGGCTCGTTTGTCGGAGACGTGCGAATAAGTCGACACACCGCCCGACTTGAGTTTCTTCTTCGTAAGACTTTCGATAACCTTAGAGTCTTAGAGACAAATAGTGATGGTCTGGCCACAAGAGCAGCTCTACATGTAGTAGCAGCAGCATAACAGGAGATACAGCTATAGCATCATCAAATGACTTTCAATAGCGAATGAAGAGCAACAACAACACCACCACCACCACCACCACCACCAACAACAACAACAACAACAACAACAGAATATGTCTACGTGTCTGTGACCGAACTGCCATTGGCTGAGTCAGAAGAGGGCAGACACAACAACAAGAACAACAAAAAACGACGACGACGACGACAACCACAACAGCAAAAATAACTACAACAACTACAGCGACGAGATTTTGTCGCAGTGCCAATCAGGCGGCAGCGGCAGCAGCCAGCACCGCTGCTGTTTGTTAGATGTCTATTTATTTCTTCATTTTCTAAACAATGGAGCTCGCCATCGGCGGACGTCCGTCTAAGTGTTTTGTGTCGACGTTGTCTTGTCGTTGCCATCGTGTTTTTCGTCGTCTTTTTCCCAAAGGCAAAGGCTGGCTCGTCCATTGGAGACTCCTTTTCCATGTTGGTCGTTTGCTGGCTGAGTTATTGTTGTTGCCGTTTTTACTGTTGTCGTTGTTGCTGCTGTTGCTGCAGTTGTTGTTGTTGTTGTTGTTGCTGCAGTTGTTGTCACTGTTGTTATTGTTGCTATTTTTACTGTTAGGTTATTGTTGTTGTTGTTCATGCTGTTGCTAATTTTGTTGTCGTCGTCGTCGGACAATGAGAATAATGATGATAGTGTTGTTGGTATGGTTGATGATGATGAGGAGGAGGATTCTGGTAATGATGATGGTGGTGGTGGTGGTGGTGGTGGTGGCGGCGCTCATAAAGGGTGGCTATGATGCTAACGGTAGTCATCATGAAGATTGGCGAGGATGAAGGAGGTGCTGATGAGGACAGCGTCCTGTCTATGGCTGATGTATGTTTTCTCTGCCACCGACCTCAACGACTACCGTGCTTCTTCGTTCATCTGATTGTCCAGTTGGCCAATGCTAGTTGCTGTTGTTGTTGCTGTTGTTGTTGTTGTCGTTGTTGTTGTTGCTGCTGTTGCTCGGATTGTTGTCGTTGTTGTTGTATGTCTGTCTGTCTGTCTGTGGAACGAGACAAACGTGCAACGAATAACAGACGGACAGCTTGCTACTGCTCTCTGGCGGTTGCGGTTGTTGTTGTTGTTGTTGTTGCTGTTATTGTTGTTGTTGGAATTTTTGTTATTGTCGTTGATGCAGCATCATTCGTTAGCTGCTACTTGTGCAGTTCTAGCTGCTGGTTGTAAAGATATTTGTTTGTCCGCGTTGCTCACCCGTCACTAGTTGATAGAGTTCAGTTTCGAATGGTTGTTTTTTGGTGCTCACTCTTGCTGTACTGTAGTTTGGTATTCACACCAGTGATGATTATGATAATGATGGAAATCATGGTGATGATGACGACGACCATAAATGTGGTTGGTGTTGTTTTTATTGTTGTCGGTGTTGTTGTTGTTGTTGCTGTTGTTGTTGTTGTTCTTATTGTTGTCGGTGTTACTGTTGTTGTCGGTGTTGTTGTTGTTGTTGCTGCCGCTTTTGTTGTTGTTAGTCGGTCGCAGTGCCGTCTTCGTGCGTTAACGGTAGCTTCTAGCTGACACGGCGAGACTGCGGCGGCAACAATAACAACATCGACAGCAACAACAAAACAACAACAACAACAACAAAAACAAAAACGGCTAGTACAAGCATTACAGCAGAAGCAACAACAACAACAACGACAACGACGACGAGGTCCAATAATATGGCGGCGAACAATCCTAATGGTCATCCGTTGATGATGATGATGATGACGATGATGCTGTTGTATTTGCTGCGTATAGAAACGCGCACGAGAATCACGGATTGTTCGACCGACCGAACGACCCCGCCGGTTGGTCGGACCGCTGACCGGCGGCAGCAATTTTGCTGTTATATTTAATGATTCGGGGCGAGAAGTCGCCACCGAGAACACGACCGAGCTAGTAGATGCAAGCGAGCAAGCGAACGCGAGCAAGAAACAACAACAACAACAACAACAGCAACATACGAAACAGAATCAAAACAGAAAGGAGAGAAAACTGCTGTTGTTGCTGCTGCTGCTAAAGGTGGAACAGACAGACAGACGGGGAAAAGAAAAAGACGCCAACGAAATGCCAGAAGAATGAAGTAGCACGCGCGGGCCCTGGTCGTAGCGGCGAGTCACCAGCAGCAGCAGCAGCAACAACAACAGAAGCCAAATGAGAAGCTACCGTACGGAAAAGGGAGGTACACCACACACACACCGCCTTATACTCGGCGTCGTCGTCGTCGTTGTTTTTATTGTTGTTGTTGTTGTTGTTATTGGTGTTGTTGTTGTTGCTGTTGTTGTTGGAATGTTCGTTGTTGTTGTTGTTGTCGTTCTCTTTGGTGTTCTTGTAGTTGTCGTCATTGTTGTCAGGTGTATGAATAGCCGGAAAAATCTGGTGATGTTGTTTGGATGCGTTGTGTTTTGGTGGTGGTGGTGGTGATGATGATTATGTTGTTGTTGTTGTTGTTGTTGTCGTTGCTATTATTATAGTTATGGTTGTTGTTTGGCTGGTATTATTATAGTTGCGGTGGTGACTTGTATTTCGCTTGCGAGCTACTGTTGCTCATGTTGATGACGTCGTGACAACGATGACGACCACAACAATAACAACAGCAGCAGCAACAACAACAACAACAACAACAACAACAACAATCATATGATGATTATGATGAGATATTGTTGCTGTTGACGAAGAAGACTTAGACGAGGCGAAAAAACAAAAACAACATAAGACAAAATTGTGAACAGCCAACAGTCTATATATATATATATACGAGTATATGACGAAAATGACCACACTTACACGAGCTGGCAGCGGTCACCTACGGTCCCTTCATCCCCCTCAGGCCGCTTCTGCTGCTGCTGCTGCTGCTGGCTTTATTGAGCTCGAAAACAACTCTCTGGCGACGGCGGCAGCGGTAGCACAACTCGATCTAGAGGCTGAATATGATGAAAATAATGATAGCGGCGGCGACGATGATGATGATGATGATGGCGGCGATGATGATGTTGATGTTGATGGCGATGATGACAGTAATGGCCGAATGAAGTTCCGGGCCGCGCGTCCGTACGTCCACCACCACCACCACCACCACCGCCACGAACGAACGAACGAACGGACGAATGAAGGAAGATTCGTAGACAGTTCATCTTTATTTGCTACTGTTTCTTCTTCTGCCGCTGCTCGATATCAGCGCGAATCGCCTGCGGTTGCACCACGACACGACGACAGCGATGGCCGAACCACCGGCCAACCAACCAACCAACCAACAAAACCGACTTGACCGACCGAAGAATCCGACCGACGACGGAATCGCGTCTGCCATCGTACCATCGTTATCATCACCACCATCGCCATCATAGGGACCTGACTGGTTTGTTGTTGTTGTTGTGGTCGTTGTTGGTGTAGTTGTTGTTGTTGTTGTTGTCGTTGTTGGTGTTGTTGTTGCTGTTATTTGCTAATCTTTGTTGTAGTTGATGTTGTTGTTGTTGTTGTTGTCGTCGTCGTCGGCCTGCCTCATATACGTAACAACTCCTATTGCCTCTACTTCTGAATTTCTTTTTTTTCTTCTTCTTCCTCCTTGTTCATCATTAATCGAATCTGTGGTTGAGTTTCATTCAGTTGCCGGACGAGGCGAGTAGATGCTACACATAACAAACATACAGACGCAAACGGACACAACATATACACGTAAAAACAGACACACATACCCACACCCATACATATAATATATATATATATACATATATATGTATATATATAATATAATGTATATATATTTATATATGTAATATAGGATAGATACTATAATAGATTATATATATATATATATATATATATATATATATATATATATATATATATATACATGCATACACACATTGCGCACGATAGACACGGGAAAGTCGAACGGATGGTCTTGGGTAGGTCGTAGTAGTGCTCACTATGCTGCTCAACTAGGCGCTCATCGGACGTCCAGCGATGATGCTGGGAGACAGAGCACGAAACTATTGCTACCACGGTCGGTCCACTACGGCTACTGGTACTATTGTTATTATTATTATTATTATTATTATTATTACTACTACCACGACTACTACTACTATTACCATCATCTCGCCATCGCCATTCGTTCATGTATGATTATTATCCAGAAGGCAGCAGGTAGGAGGCAGTTCGGTTCAGTTGTCGAGCAGCAGAAGCAAAAGGAAAACGGCGACCGTCAACCACCGGCGCGTTCTCAGCGCTACGAAGGATCCGGTCATTTGGCCGGTCAGAGCCGACGTTTGACAACGTCCGTAAGGCGTTTTTTCTCCCTCCTTTGTTCGTAAGGCGAGCGCCTTCACCTTTGAGCATGCGGCCGACCGGCCGCCCGGCAAGCGGAGCGACAAGCCGACATACGATCTGTCGGACGAATGGATGGATGGACGTACGGACGGACGGTCGATCAGAGTCGGGGGTTGGTCGTTCTGCCCGTGTGCCCCTGTTGTGGGCCAAATGGAAAACGTGTGCTTGAAGCGTTCAAGAAACGTCAGTAGCGCCAATAGTTGTATTCTCAGTTGTAGTGGAAGAAGTAGTAGTAGTAGTAGTAGCAGGCTACTTGTATTTATATTCGTCGCAGTCGCTGCAGCAGCAGCAGCAGCAGTAGCATGTAGGATGTAGTATGTAAGTAGGCGCTTGGAACGCTGACTACGAAGCTCTGTCGGGGAAGAGCACCGTCTGTCTGTATGTATGTCTGTCCGTCCGTCCGTTCCGTTCGATGGAACTAAATGTGGGAAGCTGACAGATTTTTTCGAATACGCTTGAATGTCCAGACGTGCTGCGTCAGTGCTGAGGCCGATTCAGCAGTGCATTTCGAGAACTGGCACGAGTTCTTTGATGTATATAGCTTTATTGACCTGTGTGTGTGTGTGTACAGAATACAGGGGTCAGAGCAAAGCCTCGGCTGGTACATTCGATACTGGTTTTTGCATATGATGAAAGTACATGAGGACCCTTGAGAACGAAACAAGTAAATGGATACCTATATATATATATATATATATATATATATATATATATATATATATATGGAGACATTGCTTTAACCCGATACCGCTATGGCCGTACTCCGCGTTTTCGTACAGATCCCGCACGCATAGTAGATCATACAGGTAAAAAAGGCATGTTTTTGCTTGTATGTGTGAGCGTACTTGTTTGCGCTTGAAGGCACACAAAAGCACTTAATTCATAAAAGGGCGTCAAACCAAACTTCTCTAGTAAACATTGTATTGTAAACCAAACTGTCTCTAGCCAGTAGGTAACTGTTGCTGCCTCAGTGCAATTTCATTGCTGGAAATACAACACACCGTCACGTGAGGCATAGGTATCTTGCGTGGGTCTCGGTCGTCTAACGCAAACGAGAACTTTGTTCACTCTCTACATTCGTTATAGATTTCTACTAAAGGTATATGTGCGTGCGTGGCCGAGCCAGTTGCCTGTCGAAGTTGTTTTGCCGATTCGGGGCCCATGTATTATTATTGCCTTGACAATGCGCTTCTCGTGAGCGTGTTTGATACGTAGTACATTTAAAATCTACTCCCCCCCCCGGTCAAGTTTGGAAGACAAAGGCGCGTTTAGTTGCGGTCATCTCAACCACCTTAATCACAAACGAATCTGTTTTTTTCTTTAGCGTTGCATTGCCACGGGTGTCTGCCATTCGTCTGGCCATCCAGGCCTTTATGAGCTGACCGAAGTGGGCATGAGCGAGATTCATCTTACATCGATTGATATCTTGTCGCTTCGGTGTGAATGTTCGATGCAAGAGAGGGCGTCAGAGAAGGTTATCGCAGCAAATCACTTGAATCGGGAGTCGTGTTCGCCAAAAAACACATTCGTTGGACATTGATGTGAGCTTGATTTGAAAACGTCGGCTTTTGTTTTCAGAAAACGTCGGTGCGGATGAACCGATAACTTCCATGGCGGACAGATCAGTTACAAACAAGCATTGACAGTTGACGTGATGCGTTTCACACGGCCTAAGAAAGTGAACCTCTTTTCGATTAGTCTTGCGCGACGGTGTGGACCAAAACGTCTTTTGGTCTTTCACCGCCGCTCGCGAGTGAGAATATGCTTGCAACTAGAATTCAAGTTCCGAGTTCTTACCGGCGTTACCCTAGCTAAGATTCTCGGGTGACTGGTGAAACATTAAGCGAGGGTTGCTGCCTCTAAAGTCCGTAGTAAGTAGTGCCTTCAGGCATAGTCGTCGCGGTGAAGTGGCCGATCGGCGAGGATTACTGGCGATTGCTGTGAGCTCCATTGTGACGAGGCGGCTACAAGTGTTACCATTCGTTAACAAGGCTACCAATAGCAAAAGGTTTGTGTGTATGTGGTGGTGTTCTACGCCCCAAAAAATAAGTGGACGTCTTTGCCATGCACGCGCAATTAGACTGCGAGGCCAGCAGCCTGTATCTAGTACTTTGTTCGATGATGATTATGATGATGATGATGTTGTTGTTGTTGTTGTTGTTGTTGTTGTTGTTGTCGTCGTCGTCGACACCGCCTGGAGTCGTTGCCAGAACTCTTTTTTACCGTGCAACCGGGCTGGCAAGATACTGATCAATTGCATTTTGGCTAGTGCTGCTGTGGCTAATGGAAATGATGCAAACAATTATAAGACAAATTTCTTAACCAAGGGTTTATTATAATCATTATGTACACGTATTACAATTACTAATATATTGATTGTATAACAACCTACAATATTGCTTATATTAATATTATTATTATTGCTCGAGTGTCGGTGACCACTTAACATCATCTTGGCGTTACCTCTGCATTGACACCGTCTGTCGGAGAAACGCGGTCGATCTTGGCTGTGGCCTTAAAGAGTTTCTTCGCATGCTCTTTTGTCAGTTTGGGCGCATACTTGCCCCTAAACGCCAGACGATACAAGGCAGAACGCTATCACAACGTGGTCCTCAAGAAGATGCGCGTATAGGCGCTGTTTACGCATCTCCTCGTTGGTGATTGATGTGACCGACGCCCGCGCTGGCTAGTGCACGATAGCCGAGGGCGTACGTGTCGGAGACAGTGACGTCCCACGCCAGCGGCCGATTATAGTCCCAGACCCTGGCTGGTAAGGCCATCCCGTCGTCCCTTTGCACTCCACCGGGCTCCAGTGTGACGCGGCAGTCGTAGCCTAAAAGCACGCCCGATGATGTCATTGATGGCATCGTGATGGCCCTGCAGGCTGCGTTCATCCACCGTTTCACCACATGGACATTCCTCCCTCTCAAATATGGCAATGTCAAGTCAGAGGCCATTGACGGCACGGAAGTGGTAGTCGGCCAGTTTACTGCCGACGAGCTGGGACGGAAACACGTCAAGCCACGCTTCGGCAACTTTGAATGAGACCGCTTTCAGTCTAATATTGTCTACATCTAACTCGCAGGCCGACAGAAGAGTTAGGTGGGTAGCCTGAGGGTCGATTTGGGTCCACCCCTTCTGCCTAGTGACCTGTTCCTTAGAAGAACTGACCAGACGGACGCTGGTTCCCAGGCCCGAACGGCGTCTTGTTGGTGGCTGATAAGTCCGCCGGCAGTAGCGACCACTGCAGAGGCGCAGCTATGTAACGAGGTAAGGAAAGCGGGCAAGGTAAAGTCCGTAACGTGTCCAAAAATGTCCATTCTACTCAGCCGGACCGATAGGCTTGTCTGCGCCCATGCCTCATCCTCGAGCGACAGGTGAAGGATTTGTTCCAAGGCTCCTCTCACCTGGTCGTCAAGGTCCAGAGTTTCTGACGGCAGAAGGAAGGCAGGTAAAGTCTGTAATACGGACAAGACCTTTTGCTCTCTCAATGAGTGTCGGAGTAGAAAGTAGGCTTGGTGTCTCCCGAGATGGCCCAACCGCTGGTAAAGCCGGGAGAGCTTTTCTACCTTCTCGGCCATTACCGGGCCAATCATGTCGAGGAATACCGTCCATATCCAGCAGATCCAGATTTTCATGGATGCCCGGGAGCTTGCTGTTGAATTCTGCGATCACCTGCTGTCTAATTTTCGTCTTCGTAACCCTGTAGGAATAGCCCGCATTTAGATGGGTTAAGCTGCAGCTCGCTCCATTGCTTGAACGTTCTGAGATCTTTGAAGTTCCTTGATGTCTCTGAGTAACACCAAAATAGTAATAATTATTGTAATGAATTATGTAATAATTATTTGCGTATCTTCTTCCCTCTCGTTTCTTTTTACTTTTACCACATTTGATATCTAGCCATGTTCCGCAACTTAACTCACGCGAAGGACGACCACCGGCGTTGGTGCCGGCGGTATAGTGTCCTTGCTTTGGCAATGTTCAGATGTCATGGGGTTAGGTAGTTGCTACTGCACCACGCGCCCGCGTAGCAGAGATAAGAGAGAACAGAGGGTGGGAATAAAGGAGGGAGGGATGCAGGCAGGCAGGAAGTGCAGTGGATCGGCTAGAGCAGCGGGAACTTTAGCATTGGCCATATGCACAACAAAACCGTTGCTGCTCTCTGACAAAGAACAACAACAGCAACAACAAGAACAACAACAACAACAACGACGACGACAGCAGCAGCAGCAGTAACAACGACATATTTGCTTGTTTGATTGTCGGTCTATCGGTTTGATGGTGCATCTGTCCGTCTCCTGTCTCTCTTCTCTGCTTCTCTGCATCCCGTTGTTTCTAGTAGTCTAATCAGTCAGTCCATCCAGTTGGTCGGGCCGTCGATAGATGACCGCAAGGTGATGATTGCAAGTCGCAATTGGCGTTGTTATGACGATAGTCGTCGTTTTGACATTGTCGAGCAGCTTGTGAGCTGCCCGGCGTTCCGCTCAGCCGGCCGAGCAGTTTCCCACTGCCACTGTGGCTGACACTGTCGGCGACATCGTTCTGTAATGGTCTGTAATGGTAATTGCGATGCTGGTGGTTCTTCGGCTTTGGCTGGTGCCGGTCTGGGTGGCGGTGCTGGTGATGATGATAGTGATGTTTTTTTGGTCTACTCGTGGTGGTCGCTTACTTGTCGGTTAGTGTACCGTACCCATCATCACCACCACCATCATCATCATCATGGTCGTCTTATGTCGGTGGCCCGTGGCGCTAACACCGACCGAACGTTGTTGTTGTTATTATTGTCGTCGTCGCCACTGCTACCGCCTTACGTCCGGCATGCGGACCTTAACAGCGATGATAACGGCAATAGGAGCATCCACAACGACAACGCCAACACCAACAACAACAAAAACAACGCCAAAACCAACAACAACAACAACAACAACGGCGATATCATCATCATCAGCAGCAGCGATTTTGATGTCGCCATTACGGTTATGACAACGACGACGACGGTGACGACGACAATTATGAATTGGGAACCAAGATGCATGAGCGGTGTCATCGACTTTATCATCGTTGTCGTCGTCGTCGTCTGCTGCTGCAGCGGGAGCCACCTGGGCAGTGGCCACCAAATTAGCCACAAAAACAACAGCAGCAGCAGCAGTCCAACAAAACCACCACCTCAGCAGCAACAACAACAGTTACCAACAAAAATTGATTATTCAAAACTTCCCGCTTTCCCGTCTTCCTGATCATTCATCTACTCACCCACTTATCTATCAACGCTACGTTCATCCATTCATTTATGTTATGTTCAGGCATGCAGGCGACCACCGCTAGTGAACAGAAGTGCCTACACCTCGGAGGCATGAGGTGACCGCTGTCATCGCCTTTCGCCTTCGTTAACCTCAGCCTCGGCACGATGTGAACACGCTACAGCAACAACAACAACAATACGCACACCATCTACAACGAAAACAGCTGCATCCACAACGACAACAACAACAATAATAATAGCCTGCAACAACACTAACAATTGTTGCATCTATAACAACAACAGCAACAACCATAGCAATAATAACAGTTGTAACAACAATAGTTACGACGGCGACAACAACAACATTGGCTAGCTCCAACATCGCTACCGCTGCTTGATGCTGTCATCGTCTTTGTTTGCACCACTTATACGCACACCCGAAGCGGGTAGTAACTGGATGCCGATGTTGTTGATATAATACCCACTAAATGCATCTCATCTAAAGCCCTCAAGACAGACCGAAGAGCTGGAACCGTAATTTAATACTACTGCATTTAATTAAAATATTACTTTAAGGTGGCATGGGCAGAGCGCTCGTTGCGGTCTGTACCAAGTATTTCCATTTAATGATGATCGCGGCAAAATCCTTTATGATGTTCCGATGAAATGGGTGTCGTACTACTAGAGTGCCTGTGACATTTGCTTGCATGTCAGGTGGAGTTCACAGTTCAAGAGCCGCGCCCTATCCTCGGTAAACGTCGTGTATACAGGTAGTTCAATAAATTCTTAGAATGAAAACCAAGAATTTTCGAAATCATCTTTTTAAATTTATCTTATTCGATATACTCCCCGAGATGCTCAATACACTTTTCCCACCAAGATTTCAGAGCTTTTATACCTCTTAAGAATTCCGCGTCTTTAGACTGAAAATAGGCATTGACAGCAGCCTTAACCTCTTCATTGCTGGAAAAACGTTTTCCACCGAGACTATTCTTCAAATGTTCGAAGAGGAAATAATCAGAGGGGGCCAGGTCTGGAGAATAGGAAGGTTGTTCAATAAGTTCGAACCTCAGTTGGGCCAGTTTTGCCGATGCTTGCCGGGACTTGTGTGCAGGAGCATTGTCCTGGTGAAACAGGACAACTTTCTTCTGCAAAGCGGGCCGTTTCACGATGAGTTCTTGCTAAAGGCAGTCCAACAGTCTTGCATAATATTCTCCTGTGACGTTTTACCGCTCTCAAGGAAGTCGACCAGCATTATTCTACGTTGGTCTTAAAAAACTATAGCCATCACCTTTCCGGTCAATGCCGTTGTCCGAACCCTCTTCGGAGATCCTTCATCAGGTGCACACCATTGGCAAGATGCTTCTTGGGTCTCGGGAGTGTAGTGATGGACCCAGCTTTCATCGACGGTCATGAATCTGCGCCAAAAATCCGACGGATTGTTCGACATCTTGGTCAAATTTCGCTGTGAAGCGAAAACAGGCGCGTTTTTTTGGCCTTGGTTGAGCAAATGCGGCAGCCATTTTTCTTTGAGCTCTTTCATCTTCAAGTTTTCGTATAGGATAAAATGCACACTACCTAAACTAATTCCTAATGCCTCCGCTATCTCCTAAATGTTCATTCGCTTTTCTGTGCCAACGATGTTTCACACTTTCTCTATGTTTTCCTCATCAGTTGCCGTTTTTTGACCTCCTGGACGTAGTTCATTCTCGGTGCTCCTGCGACCTCTTTTTAACACATTAATCCAGTTGGAAACAGTGGCAAAACATGGCGCAGAGTCACCGTACGTCTCGTCCAACCCAATTTTTACTTGGGTCGCATTCCAACCTTTGAAATAAAAATGCTTTTTTCTTCATTTTCAAAAATCACGCCGATACGTTGCACGGGAAAAGTTATCAAACGAAATCGCAACGGCCAATCACCATAATATTTTGAGTGCTAGCAGTCGAAAAGTTGCAGTTCCTAATAGCGGTGGAAGCGCGCCCAAATTCGAATTCTAAAAAGCTAATTTTAAGAACTTATTGAACTACCTGTATTTCGAGTGCGTTTGACGTAGTTTTCTTCCTCTGAGTCACAGCGTGTGCTACTGGCGATTAAACCCCCCGATACGATGCAGGTGTCGTGGGCCGTAAGAAATTGGGCCAGTGGGAAGGAGAATGATTTCTCTCGTTTTTTGAGCCACTCCCTCATATCTGCGGTAGTGGAGCGGGTCCAGAAACACAGCTGGTCCGCCTGGGTCTTTACCATTTTTTTGTCCCAAACGTCTAATATCTGTCATCGTGATCCTGCTGAGAGATCGAGAAGTCGGCTCGAGGGACTGCGGTCTCCAGAACCGGTCGATCCCATGAGATCTGCCGAGATAATACTTGGACAGCAGCGGTCTACGTAACTTTGTTGGCTCTTGCAATCTCGAAGGCCAACGGCCACTGCGTTTTATCCAGGAGCAGCCCGTGCAGTCTTGAGAGATCTTTGATAGATTTGGTGCCCTTAGCTGCCACGTAGCACACATATGGGGTGCCCCGAGCCAGGCGTTTTTTTTTATATATTAGAATCAGCAGGAAATGTGCAGCCCAGACTCTCGCCCGGGCTCCCAAATTCCAAGACATCGACGATGACGAAAGGGACCTGCGTCCAGGCACCGGTCGACCAGAAAGTCCGAGTATACATGTGTCCCCAAGGGAATTTTCTGCCCGTTCAGAAGTGTTGCCACAGTTTTGTATGGGACTAGGCGAAGTCCATGCGGAGTGAGCTAGATGGAAACGTCTTGCAAGGCGCTAGTTTCGGTCGTCTGCAGCTCTCTGGCATCATGCGACATAATCACGACAGCCAGATCATCTGCAGAGGCTATGGACCTAACAAAAGAGAAGGAAGCACGACATTGTTGTACGCAATGTCAAGTGACAGGTTGGCTGCTTAATGCTTTTCTAGGATAGGGCGGTATCGACAATCGTTCTAGCCAGTCTTTTGTGGAGTCACATGAGATGGAGTTAAAATCGTTGCTGATGTCAAGTAGGATTGCCAGGCAGTGGTGCGATCTTGTTTCAGAGCGAGTACTTCTCTGGGTTTTGGCTATGGCGAAAAGACTTTTTGCCCACTTCTGGCACTGCTTCTGTAACCATTTCTATGAGTTGTTATAGCATGAGGTTGTTGTTGTTGTTGTTGTGATTACTATTATTAGAACGGTTTGCACGATCACGAACCATCACGACGACAAACGAACGACAACAACAACAACAACAAGATTTCCACGAAGAACGATTACGACCACTGCTACGGCTATGATTAGCGTGGTGGTTGCACGGACATTAGATACGATGCATGCGCTTCCAGTCGACTTCAGAAAGTCTTCACGAAGATCGTCCTCGTCGGTGCTCGGTCCTTCCTCGGTTTTTTCCTTGGTGTTTCTCGGACGTCTTGTCGTCGTCGCCGCCGCCGCCGCCGCCGCCGCCGCCGACGCCTTCGTTGTTCGTGAAGTCGGCGGCGGTCGCTGGCAGAACGCTGAAGACGCCGCCAATGTCGTAGCCGCTTCTGCTACTGCTGCCGTAACCAGCCCTGCCATTCGTACGTCGCGCAACGAGCCGCGCCATAACACGGCTGACCGACCGACCGACCGACCGCAACGTAACGTAGTGAAGTAACATCGTGAAGTCGCAACCGGCCTCAGCAGCCACCGAGTTCGAACAGCGGCGGCACTGCCACCAGCACCACAGCCACCGCAGTAGCAAACCAGACCCAAATGAGTGGCCGTGATTAACCGCGAGCGTTTGAGGACCCAACAACAGCCAAGACGAGTCGCTACTGTTGTTGTGGTAATTGTTGCTGTTGCTATTGTTGTTGCGGTAATTGTTGCTATGGTTGTTCTTGCTGTTGCTATTCTCGTTCAAATTTCACGACCAGCCATAAATAAAACACAATAACATCGTGTAATAATAATATTTTGCTCCCTCTCTCGCTGTTTCTGTACATGTGTGCATGTATGTATATTTATGTATCCCCGCACTCTGTATCAACTTGGTGGAGGATCTATTTTTCATCTGTATTTTTAGATGATCGTCCACTTTGTCGGCGACAACAACAACATTGGCTAGCTCCAACATCGCTACCGCTGCTTGATGCTGTCATCGTCTTTGTTTGCACCACTTATACGCACACCCGAAGCGGGTAGTAACTGGATGCCGATGTTGTTGATATAATACCCACTAAATGCATCTCATCTAAAGCCCTCAAGACAGACCGAAGAGCTGGAACCGTAATTTAATACTACTGCATTTAATTAAAATATTACTTTAAGGTGGCATGGGCAGAGCGCTCGTTGCGGTCTGTACCAAGTATTTCCATTTAATGATGATCGCGGCAAAATCCTTTATGATGTTCCGATGAAATGGGTGTCGTACTACTAGAGTGCCTGTGACATTTGCTTGCATGTCAGGTGGAGTTCACAGTTCAAGAGCCGCGCCCTATCCTCGGTAAACGTCGTGTATACAGGTAGTTCAATAAATTCTTAGAATGAAAACCAAGAATTTTCGAAATCATCTTTTTAAATTTATCTTATTCGATATACTCCCCGAGATGCTCAATACACTTTTCCCACCAAGATTTCAGAGCTTTTATACCTCTTAAGAATTCCGCGTCTTTAGACTGAAAATAGGCATTGACAGCAGCCTTAACCTCTTCATTGCTGGAAAAACGTTTTCCACCGAGACTATTCTTCAAATGTTCGAAGAGGAAATAATCAGAGGGGGCCAGGTCTGGAGAATAGGAAGGTTGTTCAATAAGTTCGAACCTCAGTTGGGCCAGTTTTGCCGATGCTTGCCGGGACTTGTGTGCAGGAGCATTGTCCTGGTGAAACAGGACAACTTTCTTCTGCAAAGCGGGCCGTTTCACGATGAGTTCTTGCTAAAGGCAGTCCAACAGTCTTGCATAATATTCTCCTGTGACGTTTTACCGCTCTCAAGGAAGTCGACCAGCATTATTCTACGTTGGTCTTAAAAAACTATAGCCATCACCTTTCCGGTCAATGCCGTTGTCCGAACCCTCTTCGGAGATCCTTCATCAGGTGCACACCATTGGCAAGATGCTTCTTGGGTCTCGGGAGTGTAGTGATGGACCCAGCTTTCATCGACGGTCATGAATCTGCGCCAAAAATCCGACGGATTGTTCGACATCTTGGTCAAATTTCGCTGTGAAGCGAAAACAGGCGCGTTTTTTTGGCCTTGGTTGAGCAAATGCGGCAGCCATTTTTCTTTGAGCTCTTTCATCTTCAAGTTTTCGTATAGGATAAAATGCACACTACCTAAACTAATTCCTAATGCCTCCGCTATCTCCTAAATGTTCATTCGCTTTTCTGTGCCAACGATGTTTCACACTTTCTCTATGTTTTCCTCATCAGTTGCCGTTTTTTGACCTCCTGGACGTAGTTCATTCTCGGTGCTCCTGCGACCTCTTTTTAACACATTAATCCAGTTGGAAACAGTGGCAAAACATGGCGCAGAGTCACCGTACGTCTCGTCCAACCCAATTTTTACTTGGGTCGCATTCCAACCTTTGAAATAAAAATGCTTTTTTCTTCATTTTCAAAAATCACGCCGATACGTTGCACGGGAAAAGTTATCAAACGAAATCGCAACGGCCAATCACCATAATATTTTGAGTGCTAGCAGTCGAAAAGTTGCAGTTCCTAATAGCGGTGGAAGCGCGCCCAAATTCGAATTCTAAAAAGCTAATTTTAAGAACTTATTGAACTACCTGTATTTCGAAGTGCGTTTGACGTAGTTTTCTTCCTCTGAGTCACAGCGTGTGCTACTGGCGATTAAACCCCCCGATACGATGCAGGTGTCGTGGGCCGTAAGAAATTGGGCCAGTGGGAAGGAGAATGATTTCTCTCGTTTTTTGAGCCACTCCCTCATATCTGCGGTAGTGGAGCGGGTCCAGAAACACAGCTGGTCCGCCTGGGTCTTTACCATTTTTTTGTCCCAAACGTCTAATATCTGTCATCGTGATCCTGCTGAGAGATCGAGAAGTCGGCTCGAGGGACTGCGGTCTCCAGAACCGGTCGATCCCATGAGATCTGCCGAGATAATACTTGGACAGCAGCGGTCTACGTAACTTTGTTGGCTCTTGCAATCTCGAAGGCCAACGGCCACTGCGTTTTATCCAGGAGCAGCCCGTGCAGTCTTGAGAGATCTTTGATAGATTTGGTGCCCTTAGCTGCCACGTAGCACACATATGGGGTGCCCCGAGCCAGGCGTTTTTTTTTATATATTAGAATCAGCAGGAAATGTGCAGCCCAGACTCTCGCCCGGGCTCCCAAATTCCAAGACATCGACGATGACGAAAGGGACCTGCGTCCAGGCACCGGTCGACCAGAAAGTCCGAGTATACATGTGTCCCCAAGGGAATTTTCTGCCCGTTCAGAAGTGTTGCCACAGTTTTGTATGGGACTAGGCGAAGTCCATGCGGAGTGAGCTAGATGGAAACGTCTTGCAAGGCGCTAGTTTCGGTCGTCTGCAGCTCTCTGGCATCATGCGACATAATCACGACAGCCAGATCATCTGCAGAGGCTATGGACCTAACAAAAGAGAAGGAAGCACGACATTGTTGTACGCAATGTCAAGTGACAGGTTGGCTGCTTAATGCTTTTCTAGGATAGGGCGGTATCGACAATCGTTCTAGCCAGTCTTTTGTGGAGTCACATGAGATGGAGTTAAAATCGTTGCTGATGTCAAGTAGGATTGCCAGGCAGTGGTGCGATCTTGTTTCAGAGCGAGTACTTCTCTGGGTTTTGGCTATGGCGAAAAGACTTTTTGCCCACTTCTGGCACTGCTTCTGTAACCATTTCTATGAGTTGTTATAGCATGAGGTTGTTGTTGTTGTTGTTGTGATTACTATTATTAGAACGGTTTGCACGATCACGAACCATCACGACGACAAACGAACGACAACAACAACAACAACAAGATTTCCACGAAGAACGATTACGACCACTGCTACGGCTATGATTAGCGTGGTGGTTGCACGGACATTAGATACGATGCATGCGCTTCCAGTCGACTTCAGAAAGTCTTCACGAAGATCGTCCTCGTCGGTGCTCGGTCCTTCCTCGGTTTTTTCCTTGGTGTTTCTCGGACGTCTTGTCGTCGTCGCCGCCGCCGCCGCCGCCGCCGCCGCCGCCGACGCCTTCGTTGTTCGTGAAGTCGGCGGCGGTCGCTGGCAGAACGCTGAAGACGCCGCCAATGTCGTAGCCGCTTCTGCTACTGCTGCCGTAACCAGCCCTGCCATTCGTACGTCGCGCAACGAGCCGCGCCATAACACGGCTGACCGACCGACCGACCGACCGCAACGTAACGTAGTGAAGTAACATCGTGAAGTCGCAACCGGCCTCAGCAGCCACCGAGTTCGAACAGCGGCGGCACTGCCACCAGCACCACAGCCACCGCAGTAGCAAACCAGACCCAAATGAGTGGCCGTGATTAACCGCGAGCGTTTGAGGACCCAACAACAGCCAAGACGAGTCGCTACTGTTGTTGTGGTAATTGTTGCTGTTGCTATTGTTGTTGCGGTAATTGTTGCTATGGTTGTTCTTGCTGTTGCTATTCTCGTTCAAATTTCACGACCAGCCATAAATAAAACACAATAACATCGTGTAATAATATTTTGCTCCCGCTCTCTCGCTGTTTCTGTACATGTGTGCATGTATGTATATTATGTATCCCCGCACTCTGTATCAACTTGGTGGAGGATCTATTTTTCATCTGTATTTTTAGATGATCGTCCACTTTTTGGCCGGAGGTCGCCTATTGTTATTATTGCTACTACTACTACTACTATGACGAGTAATATTCTTAATATTGATTGGTACCAATGGAGCAGGACCAGTCAACCGAGCAAACCCGATCAACGTCTATGTCGCTGTACAAGCTATACACGGCAGCGATGCAGCCCGTTGCGGTTCAACTCTTTCTAACATTTTATGTATCTTTGGATGTTTATTGAGGATAACTGTTCTACCCCCGCCCCACCCTCTTTGATGTAAATATCGAATAGAAGAGGTACCCATATATTTTTAGCTTTGTTAAAAATACTAGGCTAACATGTCTTCAGCACCCATTATGCGTCATGTCGTGCCGTCAATCGAGTATGTTTGTATACGTGGTTTGATATCTATTTATCACATCATTTAATAACAGACCTATTTTAAGATAGACCTTTCGTGTTTAGTACTGAAGTGTCAATATAGTGTGTAAGGTGCATACGGAGTCCCGAAACTAGTCACTATTTTTGTTTTGAGCTCCATCATATTTTGATTAGTCATAAAGCATATAAACTAAAACGAGAGAAAGATAATAAATAATATTTCTCATTCTCTCTCTCCCTCTATATATATATATATATATATATATAAGTAAAGGGTAAGTACTTGCATGAAAATTGTAAGATTAATAGTTTACCGTGAGAACGGAATTTAGCTCAGAGCGCTCTGCGGTATTATTATGTAATAGGGACAAAATGGCCTGCAATGTTATTTTTATATATTCTTGGGAATTTTTATCTCTTCGCATGGTTTTATGAAAAAGCGTTTACCTGTGCACAGCCGTAGCAGAAAAAGATGAATTACTTTTACTATCTGTTATAGTCTTACAGCTGTGCATATATTATCCAAGAGTAAAACTATATATATATATATATATATATATACGAGTATATATATGTATATATCTTATTTAGTATGTTTGTTTACCTAGAAATCTACCTATACTTTTCAAAGACTAACTCTATGTTGATGACTACTTTATTTACTTGTGTGACTGCAAACTCTCGTGGGAAATTAACGACCATTATCTAGACAAGGGCGATGATAAATTGAGCTTTAACTTCCTGACAACTTTGTAGCCAAACTCATTAGGCAGCTGTGGTCAAGCTAATTTTGCTCAGATAAGCAGATACTATCCGTATGAGCAAGCCTATCATATACAGCCGACATTAGGCGACATAAGCCTAAGCCGATTCTAGTGTTGTCACCGTATCTGCCAGTGCCAGGATTAGTATTAATATAAGTGTCTGGTTGGTCAGAAAATCACTGAAATATTTAAATATGTTTTGAAATGCCCGCCACGCTTCTAAACAGTTTACTATGTCTACAAAAGATATTGCACGAGCACAAAATAATTAAGAATGTAGGAGAGTTTCGTAAAACGATACCATTCGTTATTTGGAATGGACAGTGAACACGTTGCTGCAATTTTGCATGAGTTCAAAAAGGCAGTACTGCTGCGGAAACTGTCCGAAATATTTGGAGTGTATTCGGCAAGCGTTTCAAAGAGTTACAATTAATATTCTAAATTCCGCAGGGTCGCGACGCACCCCCGGCTTCTGAAACAAGCCTAGCAAGGGATCTATCGGAGGTGAGACTTCCTCCTCATAGTCTCGAAGTAGTGCCACACAATTCTAAACCTGAAGGGGGTACGGAGAACAGGCTTTTAGTGGGTGAAAGTCCACAGTGCCAGCTCTGCTTGTGCATAATGCACTTCCTAAAATCTCAGGAAGAAAAATTCCATTCCGGCAATCAAACTTAAGTCTCCTGGACGAACCCCCGTTCTGGAAAGCCTATTAAGCTTGAAGAAAACCGGTTCAGTAGCGTCACTTGGCTCTAGTCGATCGACTTTGCTCATCATCCGTTGCGTCGTATCAACACATTCTCTTAACCGCCATGTAGCCAATGACATATTTTCTCACTCAGCCTCCAGTGAGCAATATATGACTGGTTCATGATGGTATACTAGGTTTTAGGTGCGATCCTGTCGGCAAGCGGGCACCCCGGCCACGTAACATTTTTGGAGATTAGTTATGGCCACTCGCGTACCTCTAGCGGACCTTTTAATTAGAAACAGGGCATACTGGTGGTACGCTAGGCCGACCTGGTTAGACGCGGGCCCAACTGCTGTCTTGTCTCGAGAGCAGGGGGTACTGCTGCCAATGAGACCGCCGATTAGCGAACCGGCACAGATTCGGTTTGCATCCATTTTGCCAATATCGAACAGATAACCGTGTAAATAATGTTGAACTTATTCTATGACGTTCCGTTAACACGAGTTGCAGACTGATGGTTATACGCTTGACGTAACCATAACCTGTACTACACGACGCCGACTAGGTGCTAACGCAGAACGCACAGTTTCGTCTTTGCCATTAACAAGCTTTGCCGTAAAGCCAGAAAGCCGGTGGTGTGTGTAATGCATTATTGCTGTGGTCGTTGTTGTTGAAGAGCTAGTTGCTGCTCTGGTCATTTTGTGATGGTGGGTGTTGTCGTTGCGGTTGTTTTTTTTTTTTTGTTGTGTATTTGTTCATCATCATCTTCCTGCAAACCGGATGCGGCCTGTGGATGCTTGCTTGCTTGTTTGTTTCGAATTTGTGGGGTGTGGTGTCTTCAATTAATTGCGTCGTGCTGTTCGATCGGAATGAGTTGGCGTGAGTCAGCGACGCCCAGCGTTCCGGCGTGACTTGGCATACTTTTTCCCCCCACCGGGCCGAATACGCAAAATTCCATCGATATAATGAGCAGCAACCGCCGGTGCGGTTGGCTGCCGCAGTATGGCTGCTGTTGAAATTTGTGACGCTGCTGCGATGGTTGTTTGCTGTGTTGGTGGTGGTGGCAGTGGCCGGTTTATGCCGGCGGGCGGGGGGGGGGGGTGGGTTGCTCGACGGGCCCGCCAGCACTTGTCCGGAGTAATTGCTCTATGCTCTCACTAAATACAACATGCGTTTCCCTCCTCTGACTCGGCAGTGTTATTCGACTCGCTAGCCGAAGACGACTGGCTGTCAACCGCAGAAGTACGTTTTAATTTGCACTCAGTTCGAACTTCTGCTACTAATACTAGTTTTTTTGTGAGAGGGAAAAATGCTTTTACGCACACCCAAAGCGGGTAGTGTGGGACATCAGGTCCCACACTACCCGATGTTGTTGGCATAATAACCACTAAAAACCTCTCACCTAAGTGGCCTCCAGAAGAGGCGAGGAGCTGGAACCATTCTTTAATACTACTTCAGCTACTAATACTTCTGCTAAAGTAAAGTTTTCGGGCTGACCCTCAGCCAAGATTTAACGTCCTCGGAACTGCTTTAACATTGTTTCATAGACGGACACCCATAAATACAAATGTGCAACGGTGGGACTCGAACCCGCGCACCTGCTATGTGTCTGCTCCGGTTGCGAGGCGCAGACTCAAGCCACCACGCCACCAGACTCGACTCTGCTACTAAGACGACTACTACCACTACTATTATTACGAACACTATCACGTTGGCTACATTACAGATAGGTGACGATTGCTGGGGTCGGAGTTACTGCTAGTGATTCACTTGTTTCCTTACTACGACAGCGACAGCAGCAGCAACAGCGACAACATCAAAGACATTAACGGGCTTGCAAATCGCCACTGATAGCAACCGGCCGTCGTTCAGTTACGGCTTATGCAGCTCTTGTTGGTTTTGTTGTCGCTGTTTAGCATTGATGCTGTTGTTAAACGTCATTGGTACTGTAATATCAGCTTACTTTGTCGTTGCTGTTATTGTCAATTGCTTTCGTTGTATGTATATTAATTA
Organism: Dermanyssus gallinae; assembly: GCA_003439945.1. Lineage (NCBI taxonomy): Eukaryota > Metazoa > Arthropoda > Arachnida > Mesostigmata > Dermanyssidae > Dermanyssus > Dermanyssus gallinae. The sequence continues at coordinate 299,872 of QVRM01005356.1, forward strand.
ATTAACGACAGCAACGAAAGGCAGCAGGCCGATATTCAACCGATACCACAAAGTGGGCATTTTCATTCGAAGCGGAACTCAGTGGCAATCTGCACCTATCTGTGTTGAGGACAAAACCTACAGTCCAGTCCTTGAATGGACTACCAACAATATGACAATATTTTAGTTGTCGCTATATACTCGATTGGCGTGTCTTGTCCTGCCTCTCCTAATTAGGTGTTGTCTCACCAACTTTGTTTTTGGAAGGAATAGACGAACTACGCCGTAAGGGAAGTCTGCCTAGCTAAACCGTGACGAAAGGGCGGTAGTGGAGTTTGTGGCAACCTAAATAAGTGAGCAAATTAAATATATGTAGGAAAAGGAAAATTTGAATGAGCTAGAAGGAGAAAAACAGAAGGAAGAAGCAGAAGAATGAGCAAAAATAAACAGATAAAAGTCGTACCACCACCGCCACTCCTGTTGGCGTCCTGGGGTCGCATAATGGATATATATATCGAGAAGGAATTAGTCATTTGATACGAAAACAAATTCCTATCCTTTATAATTTAAAAATTATTAAATAAAGCGCGTATATATATATATATATATATATATATATATATATATATTGTAAAACGCATTTTTTAACTCATATTAGGGTGTAAACAATTGCTCCCCAGTTAACGTGACGACAAACAACGCCTGCCCTATCTCCAAGCCTAGTATCGACCGTCTGGACAAGGTGCCAAGCATTGCCAATACATTCATGTTTGTACATATATGTATGTATGTATATATATATATATATATATATATATATATATATATATATATATATATATATATATCCTTTATATTCTATAGTTTCTGTACAGCCGCTGCAACTTTTAGAAGAACTCTGGACTATACTATTAGAAATGGATGGCCCTCTGTGTCTGTGAAGCGATCAATTGACGCATTGATTGCATAGATCCATTCTCGGCAGCTTTTCGTTCTATTTTCGGCTTGCTCGGTAGTAACGTCAATTGTATTGTCTGTGCAGATAAGCATGTGTCCGTGTCTTCATTTGTTGTTGCTCTATTGCTCTGTTGTTTTTCTTGCTGTTTGATGCTGAGTTTGTTGTTGTTGTTGTCGCAGATATTGCTACGGCTGCTGCTGCTGCGGTTCCTGGTGCTATTAGTGCTTTTGTTTGTTGTGTTGTCACAATGTCGACCCATTAGTAGTGTGGCCGTGCATCACAGCCACATAGTCCGATCACGAAAACATTTGATGTGCGAAATGGCGCGACTTTAGATTCTTTGCTTTTTTTCATTGTAGGGATTAGCATTTCTGTGTGTCGTATTCTTGTATCAGCCTGCGACGGGGACTGGCCATCATCGCGTGTCGTGTGAATATATATATATATATATATATATATATATTTATGTGAGTGTACATGCTTATATATATATATATATATATATATATATATATATATATATATATATATAAATATATATATATATATATATATATATATATATTATGTGAGTGTACATGCTTATATATATATATATATATATATATATATATATATATATATGTATATATATTTATGTGAGTCTACATGCATATATACATATATATAAATGTAAGAGACAAATATAAACAATTGACACACCGGCCGACTCGTATACTCGTATACTACGGACAAACATCTACGTAGGGTACACGAGCAGCGGCGGAGACGGCGAAGGGCTTGAGATGAGAGACACCGAACACCCTGGTGGTGGAGACCTAACAAGTGTAGAAAGAGGGAGAGAGATACAGAGAGAATTATATGAGGCTCAAATTTGCCTGCACCACCACGACCACCTCCACGCGCGTCGTAGAGAAGAAAAAATATGTTTTTCCTCGATCTTCTTCGTGTTGTCTTGTTGTTTTTTGTTGTCCATTTCGCTTCGTTCCCCGTTGTTCGTCATATTCTTCTTCATCGTCGTCGTCGTTTTTGTCTCCTTTTGTTTTGCTTGCCTTTCACTCATTTGTTGTTGTTTTTTGTTGCTGTTGTTTTTGTTGTTGTAGTTGTTGTTGTTTTTGTAAGTTGCCGCGGGCGACGGCGGAAAATGAATAAAGAGTTCTGCCCATCGCCCGCGAACGTCGAGTGCTGCTGCTGCTGCTGTAGCTGACATCGCCCCAACCGCGACTGTTTGACGGCGGCGGCGGCACGATCCTGGGTGGTCTGGTGTTTGCCTGGCTAGGAACGGCGGCGGTTATTATTGTTGTTGTTGTTGTTGTGGTTGCTGTTGTTGTTGTTGTGGTTGTCGTTGCTGTTGTTGTTCTTCTGTAGTCGTGGTAGATAGGTTTTTCCCGGCATGCTGTCGGCTGTCGTATTATTGGCTAGCTACACCCGTCGTTTTTCAGGACACCACCAGGACACTGGCACGAGGAAAGACATACGCACGCTTCCCTGAGGGACTGAATTGGTGGCGGAAGATGTGAGAGAGAGAGAGAGAGAGATGGGGGACGGGGCGGACGGGGAAGAGAGATGCGAGACCGAAACAGAAACGAGCCGATGAGACATGAGTGCTGCAGATAGTGCGAAAAGAGTGCATTTTAAAGTGCCAAAATACATCGTGAATATACATTGTTCCTGCCGATGGTCGTGGTCGCCGCTGCGGCCATCAGCCGAGTTGGCCGAGTATTGTTGTTATTGTTGTCGTTGTTGGTGATGCAGTATTAGTACTAGTAATAGTCGTTGCTGTTGATGTTGTAGTAGTTGCTCTTGTTGCAATTGTTGTTACTGCTGCCGTAATTTTGTAGTCGTTGTTGTTGTTGTTGTTGCTACTGTTGCTGCTGCTGCTGTAGCGTCGTTGCAATTTTCGCCATCATCTTTTCCAACAGCAGCAGCAGCAGCATCACCATCAGCATCTCGTCATAATCAACGTTCGTCATTTGTTCAATCTTTTTGTCATGCTATACACGTCGACGGACAACAGCGTGGCCCGGCCAGATTCGGGCATTCCCATCGAATAGCGGACAGATAGATAGGCACCGATCAGTTAAACAAACAACCCCCCACAAACAAGCACAAAATAAAGCAATAGACCGGTAGAGAGGTAAGCCAGTGAGAAGGCGGCGAGAGAGAGAGAGAGAGAGAGGGGTTGGGCAGGGGGATATGTGAGGTGCGAAGAGTGTCATCGTGTTCTGCTTCTTCTTCGCGTCTTCGTGAAGTGGTCCTTCGGCGTCATCTTTTTTCGAACGGTTGTTATGGTGGTGGTGGATTTTGGTTTTGGTGTTGATGTTGTTGTTTGCGTAACCGGCACGGAACACACCTCCAGCGGCGCGAGGTGCGCCTTCTCGTGCAATGCTTCTAGCTGACGCTATATCTTTCTTTATTTCTCTCTGTTTCTGTGTATATATATAATATATATATATATATATATATATATATATATATATATATAGATATATATATATATATATATATATATATATATATATATATATATATATATATATATATATATATATATATATATATATATATATATATATATATATATATATATATATATATATATGTATATAGTTTCATGGATTTTTTCGCTATTCCAGTTCAGATCTTCTTGTTTGAGTTATCGATTTGTTTTCTCTCCTCTCGCTCTCGCTTCAACGCTTCGTCGCCTTTAACGCTTTTAGACCCCTTGCCCTCCCCTGCACCCCACCGGGCCGGCCTCGTTTCGAAAGCCTTATCAGTAAACTGCAGCGGGTTCCAAAGTAAAATGAGTTCTACAGATCGAAATTGGTTCTGTTGTTTCGTCTTTGATCTCGTTTGTTTGATCTACGTACCACCACGTTGTTTGGCTCTTGCAACGAGCAACGAGCGAATATCTGAGCGTCAAGCTTAAACGTGATGGCAACAACGACAGCAGCAACAGCTATAACAACAACAACAACAACAACAATAACAACAACAACAACAACGTCCATCAAAACAACGTTAACCCGAATAACTACATCAGTAAAAACGACTGATCCAATCCAGCAATCGACAGCCATAAATGTTTTGAGCTTTATCAGGCACCATCTTGGGCTGTGATAGTAACTAAGTTTCGTTCGACTTACGGCCGCCAACCTAACCTGTCTTTGTAGAAGATTACGATGCTCTTATCAATGTTTTTATTACTACTGGCATTAACATCGCCACGCTGTGATGACGGCGATGATGATGATAATGATGATCTGTCTTATTATTGTTATTATTTATATTATTACTATTGTTAGCGGCCACCAGCCATAAAGTATTCCACAAGCAATTGTATATGTGAGTCATATTTGCACGTTTGGTAGTGACTCTCGTTAGTGACTCAGTAATATACGTAACGCGTCTTATTTGTGCATAAATAAGGGACTGGTCTATTTTTGCATTTAAGCCAATATATATATATATATATATATATATATATATATATATATATATATATATATATATATATACAAGGACTTCCAGAGTTCATTTAACAAATTTTGGGGTCCAGTACAACTCGGTGAAAAAATCCTTTTCCGATAAAACGAGGGGATGAAAATGTCTTCTTTTAGAATAAACAAAAAGTGGTTGTACTAAGCTTTTTATCCTGACATATCTTCACTAAATCTGCGACTGCGAGGCCCCCAGTCATCCTATTTACAAACCAATCATGCCTGCGTGTTTAAAAAAATGTTTGCATTCGTTGCATTCTACGTTAGCTATCTAATTGCATTTTATGTTAGCTCAAAGCAAAACAAATGTTGTATTGAATATAATTCTCAAAAAATGAAATTCTTTGCAATTCTTATATTTTGGCATTTACGTTCAATTACCCATTTATTTGGAAACATTTTCGCCCCTTGCTACATTAGACATTTTTTCCCCCCGAGGCGTACTAGTACTTTGTTGAACAAATTCTGGGAGACCCTCTCTATATGTATTTAAATTAAATTAGCTTCTTATTGAACTCGCCGGATCTAGGTATCTCCTTCAGCTTGCTATTCGATCGCATCTTTATAAAGATTTTAGATTTGGATACGTTTCTTTGCGTTATCAGATGTGCATACAATGTTATATATATATATATACATCAACGTAAATGTTTAGGAATGTATGCATGCCTGTATGTGTGTGTGTGTAGTTGAAGCTGTTGATGGCTACATGTCAAGGGTGAATAAACGCACACGCATTATTGCATATTATATGCACATGATACGTGTATGCACAAAAACTGGCCCAGTCGTTACCCAATAAATACCGGCATGGGAATGTGCGTTTGATTGATTGATTCATTGACGGCAATTATATGCGATATGCGTTTATCTAAGCAGCTTACACAGAAGCTGTTGTCAGAAGCAGGGGTCCGTTTGCCATGTCTCGGTCACAGTCACAGTTCTAGTCGTACTCATCAGGATTCCATACGTCACAAAGACGACGTCGCACAAATATCGATTTTGACCTACATGTCAGTTCTCGAGTGCGAGTCCACACGCTTAAAGATAACAGCCATAGTGTGTGCATGTGCGCCAATCTCGATCATCATACTAGTTCTAATTCGAGGCATGTAACGAAAATCGGCATCGGGCGACGATGAAATCTAATTTATATATATATATACTTTTTTGTTCAATGTTTTTTATTTTATTAATCTCATAATGAGGTGACCAACAACAATTGTATCCCTATGAACGCGACGACAAACCACGTCAGCCTTACGGGCAGACCTGACGTTGACCACTTGGACAAGATACAAAGCGCCGCCGTAGCGTTACCCCTTGCATATGAGAGCCCTCCTTTTGGCTTGGACTGAAATAAGGCTCGCGCAACATCAATCGCCATCCTCCTCTACTTTGCTACAGAGTTAGTCTACGATCCAGCAGAAGGGGAGCAGCTATAGGTGCACAGTTAGGTGTTAGTGTGGGCGTCACAGTGTCGCGATACTCGTGGGCAGAGCCCAAGAAACGGTAACAGCAGCCTGCAAAAGCGGCCGCGCAAGGAAAAGGCTAGATAAGGAGGCTTGCTCCATAACTATGCAGGGTTCACGGACGGCGGCCCTTGGTACGGCTCGGGCGAAATGAAAGTTTCGCAAGCAATTTATTACCCCGAAACACTAACTTGTTTCCGTTATCTCAGATCTTTCAAACAGTCTGGGAGCTTGCAACGTGTTTCCATCCGGCAATCAATGTTCGCATCACAGCGTAAGAGAAACCGCCGGTTACCAGCTTGGTGCGCCAGCATTATATGCCAATAGCTTGGATAAGTAACCTTATCTCATCACTGTCCAGATACATTAGCGATCTGAGGTAAAGTCATCAAATCTACACGCGCATAAGTTACCGCGGAAGATCTTCGTCTGGATCGCTTAAAAGATCACCATTTTCTTATAAATGTACGGTGAAAGTCTAGTCACGATTTTGTACCTGCATCACAGTTTAGCCGGGTCTGGATCGTCGCAGAACCCGCACACTCAAATATGATGAAAATATCTCGAGCTATGAACGAGATACTGTTTTGTATCTGTCGCTCTGCATATGTTGGGTTCTATCGTTATGCGAGTTTTCCCAATAGTTAGGTACTTTGACGCTATAGGAAGAATAAGAGGGAACAGTTTTGAGCGTAGGTGAGCTTCAATCATGTGTCGATGACGATCATTATGATCAGCATTCTTCCTAATGGCAATCATAATAATAATATCAACGATCGTGGCAGTAATCACAATATGAATACAACCGATTGTAATCGCCGACCACGTCCATGGGACTCACGAAACCGGCGTAACGTTTGGCTTTGTTTCACGTTGTTGTGTGTTTGTGGAGAACAGGTATCTGCATCCGATCCGGACTGTGGTGTCAACGCGGTCGTGAACTTTCGCTCTCGGCCGGACAGCCCCGTCGGCGTTTCGAATCGACCCGCGTTCGGGAGAGCTTTGCGTGGCGACTCGACTCGACCGAGAACTTCGGGCCGCCTACGAGATTCCCGTGATGGCCACTGATCGAGGTAAGCATATCCGTCGTCGGATGCCGCCCAACAGCGCGGCTGAGTACGTCGTAACTATTTGTAATTAATCGGATAGCGTTTAGTGTTAGTTAGTTTTTTTTAGTTACACCATGCAGGCCAATCTATCACAGCATGCTTTATATATATATATATATATATATATATATGGCTTTGATTAAGAGTTAGTTTTGCTCAAATGCTTCGTTCTGCCGGTTTTCAACAAAGATAAGTTTATAGACGGTCTTACGATTGGACATCTGGACGCATTCTGAATGCTGCCGTGTTTCGGCTTTGTATATATATTTTTATTTGGTTGTATATCAGCTTATCGATAACTTGTGTCTGATTAAAGAGACAGATAGCGCTGTGGCGTGCCCAGCACGACTTGACTAACCAGCAGCATTACAAATGGTAAATTGTGGAGCACTTTTGCGAAATCTATGCAGAGGTGCGAGCAGCGTGTTGGCGTTCGGTTTTGGCCAACGGATGGCCTGGCTTCTAAAAGGCACAACGCATCCTTACGGTTGATATTCCGTAGTATACATTTACATCGGCCCTCTATATGCAGGCGGCGTCTTTTGTTTGTTTTCATTTCAATCTATGTTTGAAAATTATTTCATGAGATTTTATATATATATATATATATATATCATTATAGGTTATTATTCTACTACTTCTACTCCTACAACTAAAAGTGTCTCTCTAAAGTGCTAGAGGGTGCACTATAGATAGATGAATACTCTAAACGTTATCTGTATCATATACATTTTGGACAGAGTGTAGTGCAGTTAGAAAAATAAATTCTGAGGAAACGGTATGCATCGTATCGACGTTTACAGTGCGTGTCGCATTCTTGGAATTGACGTATATATATATATATATATATATATATATATATGATTGATTTATTGTTCACTTGGCATGGATGCCTAAATACACATGTCACCTTTTTATATCAGGGGCGCTTAGAGCGGCAGCATATATATTACCTACGCACCCATATAATCCATGTCTACTTCAATACCTACTGAGTATTTGCTTTCCATTGTGACAACCTCTTCTTTATAATATCGACCAGGTCATTTTTAACATTTGGCCTAGAGCTAGAGCCTCTGACAGCTTTATATATCTGCTCCCCCCTAAGGCTATACATTCTTTAATAATATGTTCGATTGACTCATTCTCTAGCTTACATGCTCGACATGCTGTACTTTGCCCCTCCTTATATTTAGCCTTATGTATCCTTGTATCCAACATTCCTGCCCTGGCATCTGCCAATAGCCCACTCGCTCTTGAATTATCGTATACCCATTCTACCCCGCCCCTTTCCAGCTTTTCCTTTCCATACATAGTTGCCAAACGTGATCTGGAGCCCATCGCCATTTTCCATTTGTCTGTATATGACTTGTTTACCTTCAATTTCACCATTTTCTCTGATACCCTCGCTCTTGCCCATTGCTGACAATTGTACCCAATCTCCCTAGCCGCGAACTCTACTCTGCGATCCCACTTTGTTTTAATCCTAAGTGTCGTCTTTACCAGCTGCATCTGTTTAACCCATCTTTTATTTGTGACATTTTCAATCCTGCTACTAAATCTAAGCTTACTTTGTACTTCCTTTAGTATAAATTTTGACATTCCCCCTTCCCCCTCAAGAAATTCCCTGGCGCAATTAAAACGGCAACCCAATGCAAATCTTATCACCTTTCCTTGTATTGTGTCTAACTTATTTCTCAATCCTGCGCTGTGGACCAGAGAGGCATATATATATATATATATATATATATATATATATTTATGTATATATACGTATCAACACGCCCTGACGACTGCCTACGAAAAGAGCAAGAAGCTACCGTTTCTCGAAGGAAAGTGTCCTCTGCTCGGTGATGGTGACGGCGTAACGTGTTATGTTGTGATGCGCCAGTTCCCAATTTGCAACGTCGAAGGAGGGCGGAGAGAGCGAGAACACGCAATTGTCTGGACGTTGGTCCGCTTACTTGTTTTTTTTCTTGCTATCCGCACCAGTCCTCAGTCGATCAGGTGCACGGTAGGCACGCTGTGCGACTCAACCTCAAACCGGCTGCGGCTGCAGAAGCGGCCTAAAGTTTTCGGGGCTGACCCCTCAGCCAAGATTTAACGTCCACGGAACTGTTTTTCACATTGCTTCATGGACGGACCCTCATACAAATACAAATCAGGTGCAACGGTGGAGCTCGAACCCGCGCACCTGCTATGTGTCTCCTCCGGTTGGGAGGCGCAGACTTAAGCCACCACCACCACGCCACCACCGGGCTCGACATGCAGAAAGCAGCTACAGTCGAAGAGGCGACGCTTGATCTAACGAACGTGATCAGCCTTCAACTTACCGTAATCGCAGTAGCAGTAGCACGTAATAGCAGCAGCAGCAACAGCAAGCAGCAACAACAAATGCAGCGTCTTGCGTTGCATTGCGCATCCATACTTTGTAGCTGCCACAGCGTTTACTATGATTGTTACAACATAGGCAAGACAAGTTGCCTATTAGTTCAAGTGCTCCTGCTGCTGCCGCTGCTGCCGCTGCTGCCACTGGCTGGAGCGGGCCCACACAGCCCAGCTGCAGAGAGGGCGCAGTCAATTTCAACTGCCTGCCGATCTGTCGTTGAGCCTGCCTGCCTATCTACAACAGCGTACAACAACAATTGTTACCGTTACCGGTCTCGAGACGAGACAGCCATCAAATTGACGACATTGCCGTAACGACGTCTTGTCAATGTATACATATGTGTGTATATATATATATATATATATATATATATATATATATATATATATATATATATATATATATATATATATATATATATACATATATACATACATGCATAATGAGAGACGGTCGTACCAAACAATGCCAGCATAAACAGCAGCGAACAATGATAGAGCGAAGTTCCCTAGCAAGATCGAATAGCTTCGACGGATAAACACAGAAAACGATCTATTGGCTCGAGGCAATAAGAAAGCCGCAACGCAGCAATATATATACATTTGTCTGCATTTGTCGATACTCAACGAATCTGTATGTTGCCACGCCATTCGCTCGCCTACTATCTGGACTGTAGTGGACTAGGTAGTGCTGCTTTGCTTGTGATTGCTGCTTAGATGCATATGAGGAGATCCATAAGAAATGACACGATATAAATATATATTTTTGTGCAGCAAATATCAACATTACCCTTCCTTCTCTTCTCGTCACGCCTGTGTGAATACATGTATATATTTGATTATTAGTCTAATACGCTGTCAATCTGTATGAAAGCATGAGATTGTTTGCATCTTCATGAACGGAATTCGATGCTTAGTAGTACCAGTGGTGGCTTGGTTAGCTCGGTTCTAAAAACAAACAAAAGGAGGCGTCGTGCGCCGATTCAAATTCTATTTGGGTTAAAGTCGCACTTATTTCTTAACTGTTAAAGTCGGGCTTGAAGCAGCATCGCGTTGTTGTTTTGTTGTTCCTTTCTTATGCTAAAGAAAGCGAGAAAAATACAATGGGACGTCAAGTATAATGGGAAAAGTAATTATGTATATCCCCCCCTGTCCTGACAAACCTCAACATAAATTACCGACACAGCCGTACCGCGGAGGGTCACAATATTAGGGGCTTGCGCTGAGATGTTTCAGCCCGCTGTAAAAAAAAACTTCTGTTTAAATAATAGTAGTCTGTTTTTCTTCAAATAGTTATTCATCTCCGAGAGAAGATGAGATGATGAGTGGAAGTACAGGGATATGTAAAAAGATTATGGATATACACGGCATGTGTATGGCGTATTTCGGCTGATGTCTCAATGGGGGCATTACAGACTTCAAGATAGAAGGTCTTTGCGTCGCCTGCTCGTACGGTTCAGCCCGCGAGGACAACAGCCTTTTTGGCAAGCAAATTAAACCATCGAATAAAGGCACATATACATACAATGCGATTCGCCAAGTAAGCAATAATCCTGCGCCCAACGTTTCTTGCTGTGAGTGACGGATGAATTCAAGGGCAGCATTTTAAATCGTTCAAGAAATTTTAGATTTTAAGTAAAAACAAGCACCGGTGGCTCTAAATGTAAGAGTTATATATATATATATATATATATATATATATATATATATATATATATATATAGCCCCAGTAGCTGGATTCGGCTACATTAGAACAAGTCTGTCTGCACATACGATTCCGATAATGACTGGATCGTTGTAGTTTCAGTTACAGCGCATTTGTGTCTACCTTGTGTTATTATGTTTTATTTACTTTTATTGAACTTCTTTATTACTAGCACTCGGATCGTTAGTCGGGTGGATTTGCCTGTTGTGTACGTTTCTGTTTATCTCTCGAAGACGGTTGCCAAACAGCGCTGTTTGTACGCTGTAGGATTGATCGGTCCAGACGTTCGGTTAGTTAGCTACTGCCGGAGCTGGCAGGAGGGTGTAGAAATGCTACAAGGCTTCCCTGGTTGGTCTGATGGACACAAGGCCCAAGAGCGGCGATTCGAGTTCAGCACTCTTGCTTTTAAAGCAAGCTCACGCTACGGCTTTAGGCCGTGCATCGGCCGAAGCTTATCGGTTGTTAGTTGTTGCTGCTGTACTGCCTCTTTCGTGCGTTAGCTCATTCGTCTGTTCGTTTTTTCCTTAAATTTTCTTTCGTCGGGCAATGGCGCGGCGGCCGGCGTCGACATCCATGTCACATGTCCATGTCAGCTATCAGACACCTTAAAGCAGGACGTCGCCGAGGGCTTCAAGTCCCGCTTCAATCTGCCGGCCTTTTCTCCAGTTTCCACTTGACCTTGTGTTTTCCTTCACATTTTCTGATGGTGATTTTCTTCTCCCACTTCTGGTTGTTGTTGTTGTTGTTGTTGCTTTGTATCAGAGATTCGTCTCCGCCGTCGTATTACAGCCGACTACGCCGCTAGTCGCATCAGCTCTTGCAATATTATCGTCGTCGTCGTCGTCATCACCATGGATTCCTGTATTCCGTGCCACTTTATTAGACGAAGTGATTTGACTGGATCGATGGGCCCCGATCCATCGAATCGATCCATGTGTTGCTTCTGCTGTTGCCGTTGCTGCTGCTGCTACTTATATTTCTACTGCTTACACTGCTGTGGTCTCATAGTCTGAGTGCCTTCCTCTCTGCCGCTCGTTGGTTCGTTCGTTCCTTTTCATTGGCCCATCCATGCTTCCGTTTCCCTTGCTGTGTGTAGACACGCGCATTGCTCAGAGATACGAGCAGATCGCGTCAGCGAAGTGGAACTGCGCGAAACCGATTCCAATAGAAGGAATGTGTCGTTCCTGTTGCGTGCCATTACTGATAATGACAATAATAACAACAGCAACAACAACAACACGAGAATTAACAGCAACAACGAGAACAACAACAATAACAACAACGAGAGAATTAACAGCAGCAATTGCAAGGATTGATAATCATGGACCAGAAATAGAGCAAGAAGGAGCACAATGAAGGAGGCAAGATCGTGAAAGTATTCAGTCACCGAATTGAGTCAGTCAACCTGTTTTCGTACAGGCTAATCGTAGGGTCCAGCGGGGTAGGGTCCCGACGAACATCTGAAAACATCCTGAACTACAGCGGGGTCACCATCCATGGGCGCGTTGAGACTTTGGAACTGAATGTTCAGTATATGCCTTCAGCGCGCTGTAATTGCCTCTTCTTCCCTTGCTTACGTTTGGTTCCTTTCTCTCCCCTCGGGTCTGTCAGTCATGACTATTTAGACCTAGTAGGGCCGCGTCGCGCCCATCGTTGTCGCGACGCTTTTGCGGTAAGGGGTTGTTGTTGTTGTTGTTGTTGTTGTCGCTCCTTCTATCTTTCGACTACCTAAGCACCGCTGTTGCTTTCCTTTTTCCCCTTTATGTTGTTGTTGTTGTTGTTGTTGTTGAGGCTGTTGGGATTAGTTGCTTCGCCTTCTAAATCTTTCCCCCGTATATCTCTTTCTTTACTTTTCTATCCTCTATTGCTCTCTATCTCTCTTTCTTACGGTCTACTTTTGCGAGCGCGGCTCTCTTCGTTTCTCGCCCTGTCTTCCTCTCGCGGACGGATGATTTTTGCTTTACCCGCCCCCTCCTCCCCCCGCTCTTCCTTTTTCTATCTCTCTCTCTCTCGCCCTCCCCCCTCTGACGCTCTCTATCTCTCGCCCCCTACTACAGACCACCGGCCCGCCCCCGGCGCGTTTTACAGTCTCGAAGCTGTGTCGGTGTTGTGTTCCCGCCGTCGCCGCGGCTGGTACCCCTTGTGGCGGGGCTAGCAGCCAGACAGTCAGTCAGTCAGTGGCGGGACGACGTAAACACCGTTGCGCCAACAGCAGAAGCAGCAGAATCATGAGCAGAAGCAGCAGAATCATCATCAGCAGCAGCAGCAGCAGACACACCAGCAGTAGCTGCAGAAGCAACAGCAGCAACTGCGTCCGCACTGATGAGCAGCCGCTGCTGCTGCTGCTGTTGTTGCTGCTGCTGGTACGAACTATTCGCCAAAAGGTCCCCGCGCATTTGGCGGCCGCCGCCGTCGCCGCCGCTACGGCCGTTCGCTCGCTCTCTCTTTCACTGGCTTTCGGCTTGGTTGGCTAGCAAACCAACCCGAGGCAGACATCGTCACGTTTTTCCAACATTTTATGACTCATATGAGACGGCGATGGTGACGGCGACGATATAGCATGGACCCCGCGCCATGGACCATGAACAGACAGGCAGCGAGCCAGCCAGCCAGCGACATCATAAAAGCAGACCAACGACGATAACATTCCTTTAAAAGGCATCATCAACTTAGACAAAAAGTAGAGACAGAAGAAGAAGAAAGAGAAGAAAAACAAGATGATAATGAAGATGGTGATGAAGAAAAAGACAAAGAAGACGATGATGATGATGATGATGAATAACTGTTGCCGGCGTGTAGCATGTTTGTATATATGTACATAAGGGGGTTGTGTGGACCTGTGGATGTGCGCACATATATATATATATGTGTGTGTGTGCGCCCAGAGTTGTCTGTGCGTTCAAACGCATAAAGATAGGCTTTAAGAGAGAGAAAAGCCGCAGAGAGACACCTGAGGGAGGGTTACGTGAAAGGGCGGGCGAACTGTGCCGCCGATAAACGACACTTCTATTCATAAGGCATGAGAGAGGAGAGAATCAACAGGAACATGTGGAGCGCACAAAAGGACTGAGCACCACGATGTGGCAGGAGACGAAGTGGTCGACATTCGAAATTCGCCGAGTAGTTTAACGATGAGAGCGGCAACTATATAATTCACCCCCTTCTTCGTCTTCTCTCGGTGTGTCTCGGTCTTGGGCCGAGATTTGTAACTCGCAGAGAGAAGACACCGACGACACATGAAGTCAAGTCACATGAAGCACACTAGGCGCCGTCCTCAACAAGCCTACGAGCGTCACGAGATGACGAAGAGGAAATGATGATATTGCGCTGTTGGACGCGAGGGCCCGGAGGCGGCTGGGCCACTTTCGAAGCCCGGCCGAACGGGACAAAGCGTTGGAAGAGAGAAGAAGGATCACTGGTTAACCACTACACTGGTAGGGTTGCAAACTCCACACATTTTGATAGGCAGATTGCAATACAAAATACACCGAGAGACGGAGCGAGAGATTGTACAGAGGGAGAGAGAGAGAGAGGGCGGGGGGACATAGGGAGGTCGGGATAAAGAGGAAAATAGCAAATAGGAGGAAGTAACCAGAGAAAAAAATGCAAAAATGCACGAACAGTTCACGAGCTGCATCGGTCATCGATCGGCTCGTTGCTGTTAGCGTGGAGAGCAACTTGGCCGGAGAAACGCGTGTATGAATGAAACGGCAACGAATTTGACATTCGCTAGACGTCAAATTCGTGGAGGATATGTAAAAGAGTACACGAATCAGAGGCCGAAATAACAACAAAATGGTCAACAAACAGACTAAGAGAAACAGATCCACGTAGATTCGTATCGACGTTAGACTGAAGCGGCGAATTTAATGTCAACTTACGGACGACGACGACGACGACGACGATGGTGCCATTATGATGGTGTCCAGCAGCATAGAATCAGACTCACACGAAAGCAACAAACAGCGAGCCAGCGAGTGGTGGTAAAAGTCAATCGGACAACCATGATGATGATGATATGGTGATGATGACGGCGACGACGAAAACGATGTTATAAATTTAATTGCCAGTGGATCACCGATAAGCAACCGCCAGCCGCCGCCGCAGCAGCAGCAACAGCAACAGCAACAACAACCACAAAGCAGATGCATGATGGCTCGTATGCATCTGCTGCTGTTGCTGAGAAAAACTCAGCTCGCCCCGTACGCAGCCCGCAAATTCACCACTTAATTGGGCCTGCTAATAGGGCCTTCCGACATCTTGGTCTTCTTGGCGGCTCAAGATGAAAAGTCGTGGTCGTTAGATTCAACTAGGATTCGGCCGACTCGTTCGAGGGGTCAGGCATCGCTCGACATCGGCGCCGGTCGGTTCGTCATCTGCCAACGCGTCTAGATGAAATGAATCTCACAGAGACAAATGGATGAAGGGTACTATATATATATATATATATATATATATATATATATATATTACAGTACCGTTCAAGCGACGAGCAGTTTGTTTTATTAGCGAAGTTGAATTTGAAAGAAAGGTCACGTCATCGTTATAAACCTCGCGCGGCGAGTCGCTGGCTTCGTCGGTATGAGCGTGGCTCTTTTACTTCATGCATTTTGATGATGGATGAGATCTGAGAGGCAATCTCGAGACCATATGTATCCGCCGTACAGATCTCACGGATTTTCGAGGTTCCAGTGCCCCCGGGCTCCTCTTAAGGCTGATTCCCGGTAAGCCGGGTCGACATTGGCATTTGTCGTAGTAGACGACAATAGCGTTTCGGATTGATAACGGGCTTGCGTTGTGACTTGCGACAAGCGAAGTGAAACGATGCAAATGCGCCGCACTTTAACGCTTCGACTCACGTACAGGTTTCTTTTAGCTCAACACGTAGGATACGTATGATTCTAACTTCTTTGCAGAGTTCCATCTACGCACGGTTCTCCACAATGCGTGTTTAAAGTTTTAGGACTGACATAATTAAAACCGAGTGTAACAGAAATTACAATGCATGTCACATTCGTTTCAGTATACATCTTTCACACTTGTTTGCGCGACTCGAAGGTTCTGAATGTCTTGGTGGAGTCCTGTTGGATTATTATCTCTAACAGGATGCTGTTTTGATGAAGCGGAGTTGAAGACAGAAGCTTCCATTTAAAATTTAAACTACAAACATAAAATAATCTGCTGCCACTGACAAATTGGACGAATGAGTACGTTAGCCTGAAATGGTTCTGTTTTTATGCCAAAACCTGCATCTTAATGATTGCGTTGTGGGAGCGGGCATTGTCGGTCCTCACAGGGTACCTCTTGACGTTGGCAATTGGCACAGCTCTCTTGTCAGACCTTGCATAATACAAATTATTTTAGACTCACGTAAGAGAAACCGTATGAGGCTGCGTCCGAGCCTTGTTGACCAACTGACTGTGTCCGTCTGTCATTATCGTTAAAGGGCGAGCATCACCATCGTACAGAAATCTTTGTCTAAAAACCTACGCAAAAACCGCACAGTGTATATATCATGAACTTATATGTATTCGTGTTGCTCAATTGAACTTACACGAACCTGTATATATATATATATATATTTTCATTACCAACAACGCATGTTGTGTTTCTGTTACAGGGGGTCTGAGCACGTCAACGGTGGTGAAGGTGCACGTACTAGATGTTAATGATCACCGGCCTGTGTTTCTGCTGGACGAGTATAACGTGTCGTTGAGCGAGTTCTTCGATGAGACGACGCAGCCCATCGTGGTCGTTGTAGCCACAGACCACGACATAGGCATCAACGGACGCGTTACGTATTCGATTATCGATGGAAACGTCCACAAACGCTTTCGGATCGATCCCAACACAGGTACGATCATTTGCTTCCGCAAATTGTTTATTTATATAACAAGCTTATACGGACGGCCGGGACGACGTCGTTTCGTATATGGCCCGAGGCTCCGGTTTTATGCTTCTCGGCTCGTTAATTATTGCTATTACTATGTGTTGGCGAGGGCTGCTAAAAAACTGTAGAAATGTTTTGGCGCAGAAAGATTGTTTGAATACAACAAATATATTGGTTCAATCTTTGAAAATGTTTGCTTTTGCTTCAAAATACCTCTCCTTACGGCGGAATGAACGTATGCCAACTGTTTGTAATAATTTAGTTTGTATTTATCTGCATGTTTAATTGTTTAAAAATTGTCTAAAATTTGTAAAAAGAGAAAGACTGAGGAAACCATTGAGTTGCGGTAATAATGAGGTTGGAGCAAGATAATGTAGCGTTTTTTGGCAAACAGTTTGTCAACAGGAAGCGAAGCTAGCTGGTTTAAAGCTAGCAGATTGTAGTAAAGACATCACGACTTTTTTCAGAGTTCCAATTCGATTGCTGCGAGCAGACTTACGAAACATTCATAAAACTTTGTAGTGTCCTTTAACGGCCGCGAAAGCATACTTTACAAATGCCTGCAAAACAATTGTTTTGCAGTGAAAACAACAGTCAGAGAAGCTTCCTTTTGGTCAAAGCTATCGTCTGCAATTCCCTTGCGAATCTTGGGCCCTCCGATTTCCATGCCATGGAGTATGATCCCTTGCTATGATAAGTTTCTGAAGTACCGTCGGATCCTCTTCCACTATTTGAAGGTTTGGCAAACACACAGATGTAACGGATTTTTTCGGCTGTCTTGGCTCAAAATTTGACAATTTTGACACAAGCTTCGGGCTTACTCCTTTCGCTTCCATAGCATCATTCAAAATCGTCATAATTCTTCCTGCAGCTTTCCCCCAGCTTCATTTCTTCGGTTTTGTCTTCCTAGTAGTATATGATTAATTGGCGAACACGATTTTCAGTTTTTTAAAGAATTTTATCTTTGATTAACATTACCGGTTGATCAGAGCGAGATGATTAGAAAATTTGGGTCCAATTTGTTTCGCGACCTGTATTCATCTTGAATCGCTCGCGTATCATAAATTTCGTTTTTAAGCCCAACGTTTATGCTTGTGGCCCGTCCATCTCACTGTTCGAATCTTTGCCGCAGTTCATCTACCTCTTCTTGTTGAAAACACCACAACAAATGAACAATTGATCTATTTTACTCAAATGTGAACGTCAGGACAAAGATTGACAGCGCTTTCGATCAAGACAAATCAGAATCTTTTGACCCACTTGTCATGCTGGAATATTACACATCGTGTATTGTGTTCTGTCACGTAATGCGTCCCATTTGCTTCTGTCCCGCTGCCATTTTCGAACGCTAAGGGGCCTAAGCTCACACATCACGCAACCTCCACTAAGCAGCGGAATGGTTGGCGGCAGCTACCGGGAATCATCGAGTAGGCAGCATTCTTTGCTAGCTATTTTTTATTAGTATACGGCGAGAAAGAGCGTCTTCAGTTCCAGGTTTGCATAGTTGCGAAGAAGTTGCCAACCACGGTTTGTGATCTGGCTCTAGTGGCGCTGGGGGCTTTGAGATACACGTTCTTTAGGGAGA
The DNA here is from genome assembly GCA_003439945.1 of Dermanyssus gallinae. Classification (NCBI taxonomy): domain Eukaryota; kingdom Metazoa; phylum Arthropoda; class Arachnida; order Mesostigmata; family Dermanyssidae; genus Dermanyssus; species Dermanyssus gallinae. The sequence continues at coordinate 318,458 of QVRM01005356.1, forward strand.
AGTGTCTACCCCCAGTTCATCATCATTGCGAGTAAATCGCGATGTACTTTTCTTGCTAGATTGCATTTTTACAGCCATTTGGGAACGTCTACCCTTTTATTCTCAGCGTCTCGCTTGTGCCACATCATTGTGAATGACTTTCTGTCATCTCATAGCCATGAGACTAATGACTTTCTTTTGTTTCTGGTAATTATCATTCTTAACAAAGGCGAGCTTTGTTCTTATTTTGCAATAAGTCCACGGACCTAGGGGCTAAAGCAGGTTTTCCTCGTCCGGTCGAAGCAATACTGCATTTTTCGCATTTATTGAACGCAAGAGCAGAGACATCAACAATTGTCACCCCTGAAAGAGGTGTAGCTAGAGTATAACTGGGTACAAAACGAGGTATAGCGGAACGTAGGAGCCTTTTGAATTATTCATTCGAGGATGATGTAGGAATGTATGACGTTTTGTTTCTCTTAGAATTACGTCTTAGACGTAAGCGACATGTTTGTTGGACATGTGAGATATAGGGCTGCCGGCTTGAACGCACTGACGTAAACCTGAAGATAACGTAATTTGTTTTACGTTCTGCTTGAGGGGCGTGCATGAGGCTACGTGGCATGCGCCGCGGGCGCGTATTCATGGAATGTTCGTGTTGTCTCTCCTACGGATCCGTGTCAGATTGCTGACATGCGTTTTAGCATACTTCCTGATTTTAGACCTGCCGCCAAGGCAAAAAAACGAGAGTGAGGACACGAAAACCATGAGAGACGTAGGTTATGCCTTGTAGAAGGTCCCACTTGTAGCGCGCCACTTCTTGAGCTCTAAGTCTCTGAGGATTAGAGGCGTGATCGGTGAGGTAATCGGTGAGGTATAATCATGATCAACATTGACGACATTTGTGCGCTTTCGTTCCAGGTGGCATCTACATAACGTCGGCGCTTCGTCGGAGTTCGGCCGCAGGTGGGCCGACCACTCATCATCTTCTCGTGACGGCGCGCGATGGTCAAGGCGTTGAGGCGGAACGACCGGCCCATGTGCATGTGCACGTTAGCAGCCTCGTCGGAGGCATGTCGGCCGCGCATCAGCGCACGCCCGTCTTCGATTCGCCTCGTTACGTGTTTCCGGCTAGCGAAGACGTGTCGCTTCATAGCGTCAGTCGGTAACGTGACGGCGCGAACACCCGGCCAGGGCGTACACGGCGTTCGCTACGCGATCCGCTCGGGCAACGAGCACGGTCTGTTCGCCATCGACCCCGTGCGCGGACTGATCTCGGTCGAGCGCGAGCTCGACTTTGAATCGGCGCCGTCGGTTCTACTCAACGTGCAGGCCGCCGCCGGAAACCCTCCAGCCTACGGACATGCTCAGGTGATTCACTTTGAAATGCTTTTTAGCGTGGCCGTTCTTGTCATATATAGACACACATGCGTCTAGCGAGCGGATTAAAAAGATAGTGTAATAAATCTGTAAATAAGTGCGCAATTTTGCACTTTAGCAGCAACAACAGTGTTGTACATAACTACACATTAGGTACCGAACAGCTAGCAACAAAACTATCGATAAATGACTTGGGAGTTCTCACAAGTAATACGCTGAGCTACACACCACGTATTCTAGAGGTAGCTGCGTCAGCTAGTCGGAGAATGCACCGGATGAAGCGATCATTGGTCCTGAAAGACCCTAATCTGAATGTCAGACTTTATAAGCAATATGTCCTACCTGTGATTATATGTGCCTCTCCAGTATTCAATCTAGGATTGAAACGTGATAGAAATTTGATAATGAAACTGCAGGAAGAAGTTTTTTAAACGTGTTGCTTTTCGTTGTAATATAAGAACTTGTGATAGAAAATGTGATGATATTGGTGTTGTTCTAGATGATTTTAATAAAGCTACGTTCGTCTCTATTTGTAAATTCCCAGATCGAGCGAACAAATTATTTGAGTCTATTTTGACGAACACGAGAGCCGGGATCAACATACATGCTAAAACTGTTGCTCGGAAAGAAATCGTTAACAAAATGTTTGCTTGACGCAGTACCAGGAACGCGAATTACGCACAAGCAAATTGATTTGTTCAAATAAAGCCCCCCTGCTAAAGGGTGTGTAAATATATAATTATACTTATTTGCTGCACCTTGCTGTTACTCGACTTACGACTTACGTTATTGTGGTTTTCTTGCTTGGCTATTTATTTGCGATACAAAAAAGGTGAATATTTCCATTGAAGATGTCAACGACAATAGTCCTCGATTTGAGAGTCCTGAAGTTCGTATATCGGTGGCAGAGAACACCAGCCTTACGAGTCCGCTCTACCTAGCCCACGCCGAGGATGCGGACTCGGGCGAGAACAGCCGACTCACGTACTCGCTTGCCGACGACTCTGACAGCTTCAAGGTATTTGAGTTTTTCAATTTCTCTCCACATATATATATATATATATTAATAAAGAAGTTATATACTCTACTGATTTAGCTCTACATTACGCATATTTCCTTAGCATAGATATATGTATATATTTATATATAGTGATTGGTGTGCAAATGAACTAAGACTCTCTCTCATATCTGTACCAAATCATTACTTTCGAGTCGCAAGACTTCAGATCGATGCTTTCGATCTGAAGTTTGACTTCCTCTCCATGTCTTTCATGGTGCTCCATGATGCCGTTACGTGCAGCTCTAAACTTTCCATCGTTGTGACGTCGTTTATCATACGGCTGCCACCGCTGCTTTTGCACCGACTCCTCGGTTTCGCAGGTCATTGCCCGAACCGGCGCCATTATGCTGAAACGCAACCTCGATTTCGAGCGACGCCAGCGACACCGGCTGATCGTGATCGCGCGTGACGGCGGACAGCCGCCGCGAAGTGGCAACGCCACGATCGTTGTCGAGGTTCAGGACGTGAACGACAACGCGCCGGTGTTCGAACACGAATCCTATCGGGTGACCGTCGACGAAAGCCTTCCGCTCGACGAGAACTTCCTGCAGGTGGTTGCCGCCGACTCGGACAGCGGAAATAACGCCCGACTCACCTACAGGTCGGTGGTGCCTACAGAACGACAATCGTTGTTGTCTCTCGTCCTGCATATTGAACATCGCAATGTTCGCATTCGTGTTGTGTGGAGACGGCATACCAGTCTTTTTGTTTAAAAACTCGTTTGCCGGTGCTGCCACATGCATGTCTGTATATATATATATATATATATATATATATATATATATGATACGAATATAAAAAAACAATTTTAGCAAACGTTTTATGTAAGTGATTTTATGAAAGTGACGATAACAAACATTTAAGCAAACGTTTTATGTAAGTGATAATGCCTTTCTGTTCATATATAGGGCTACAAAAAAAGTTTTTTCGGTTTTGTCCGTAGAGAATCATTAAAAAACCGAAAAAACTTTTTTGTAGACCCAATATATATATATATATATATATATATATATATATATATAATTATTTTATTAAGTGATAATATTATATATGAGAAAGGCAATAATCGCAAGAGAAACAAGACGATTCATTTTCTTACTATTACAGTAAGGCTAGCGGGATAGTAGAAATATATACATTTTTATATTTGTGAATGAAATGTCGAACCTATTATGCATATACATATATATACATGCATGGAAACAATCATTTTAGCTTGTTGTATATATATATATATATATATATATATATATATATATATATAATTATATATATCTATATATATATATATATATATATTTTTTTTTTTTATATGTTTATATATATATATTGAACCGAACAAGAGCGACTCAATCACACCCTATTGACCCAAAACGAGCTCACATTAACTCGATACGTATTCTGCACGTTTGTCGTTATGCGCCGCCGCCGCCGCCACCGCCGACACACAGGCTTGTCGAGTCGCCGACGCAAGGGGGCGTCTACAGCAGTAACAGCAGCAGTCGACAGCAGCAGCCTTCGTCCTCGTCGTCATCGTCGTCACCAGCGGCCCCGCTGCCGCCGCCGCATCGATTGTTCGGCATTTCGCCGAATAGCGGCCAGCTCTACCTGCGGCAGAAGCTCGACCGCGAGATGCAGGACTCGTACGCGGTCGCCGTCGAGGCGGTGGACAACGGCAGCCCGCCACTGTCGGCGCAGACCGTCGTCTACGTGTCGGTGAGCGACGCGAACGACAACGAGCCGCGCTTCGTTCGAGACTCGTTCGAGTTCGCCATCGAGGAGAACAGCGAGCCGGGCCGGCGGGCGGGCGAGGTTCGCGCGCTCGACAACGATCTCGGAGACAACGCCGCACTCCGCTACGTGCTGCTGTCGTGCGACGACGACTTCTACATCAATCCCGCCTCGGGTTCGTAACCTCACTGCCGTACTACCAGGTCTTCGGCTGATGTACTTCGCTGCTGCAGTAGTAGTAGTAGTAGTAGTAGTAGTTGTTGTCGTAATAGTAATTAGAGCAATATTAATTGGATATATATATATATATACCATATGCGAAGCGTTTGATGTTTGTTCTGCTGGACTAAACATTTCCAAAATCTTCTTGAAAGTGGTGGACGCCCTGGTTAGTATCAGCGCCAAGGAGCAAGCTAAAAAGACATGCCGTTGTTAGATGAACGCTTGGCGTACCCAGGTAATATGAGTGCCTTCATATGTTTACTTACAACTGGACTTCTGAATTTCGTCTAGCAAAGGAACGTAGCAGCAGGCACCACCTACCTGCGTGGGGTGGAAAATGCGTTCACCTGGAGGTAATAGCATATATCCTCTTTGAATGGAACAGCGGTTGCTTGACACTGAAGCAGTTAGCCAAACAGCCGTGAGCGAACGTCAGCCGCACTGGTAGTCGGGTAGTCGGTCGCCTCCAAAGTAAAATAATGGTTGTAATATTAGGTATAATTAAGATCCTCGTGGTTTTTGCAACATCACAAGTCCTGCTTCTGTACGTATATTAATGCTAGCATAGCTTGTTACTGCATGTCTACCTACACACATCTCGAATATCAGTCACGTAACGATTTGGCTTTTTTTTCGATTTGCCTGTGCTGTTTTTAGGTGAATTGTTCACTAAAACGCGCTTAGATCGCGAAATGCGCTCAAGCTACGAGTGCATTGTCGAAGCTCGCGACCAAGGCGTGCGGCCCAAGAGCTCCCGTGTGAGTATACACGTACGCGTCCTTGATCAGAACGATAATGCACCTCAATTTGTCGATGGTCAAGATACCGAGTTAAGCGTACGGGAGGAGCAACCCGCTGGTTCGGAGGTAGCTCAGGTTCGGGCCACTGACATGGACGAGGGGTCGAACGCCGAGCTGGTTTACGAGATCGAGGCCACTGGCGCCCCGTCGGACGGCGCCCAGTTCTTCACGATCAACTCCGAGGGTCTAATACGAACGAAGAGCGTCCTGGACCATGAACAGCAGGACGTCTACACACTGCGTGTGGTCGCCAGAGACGCCGGCTCGCCACCGCTCGAAGCCAAGCTTGAAATTAGGATCACGGTGCAGGACCTCAACGACAACCAGCCATCGTTCTTCTCGTCGACAGTGAGCTTTACCGTGCAGGAGGGCCTTCCGCCGGGACGCGAGGTGGGCGTCGTAGAGGCCATCGACCAGGACAAAGGCCAGAACGGATTCATTACCTACACGATCGTGAGCGGCAATCCGTTCGACACGTTCCGAATTGACCGCTCGACAGGCGTCCTCTACACGAATGTCGAGATCGATTACGAACGCACGTCAGAGTTTGCGCTGCAGGTGAGCGCCAGCGACAGCAGTGTGGTAGACTCGCGCGGATCGATCATTAACGTCAACATGCGAGTGGAGGATGTGAATGACAACGCGCCACAATTTTCCACCGACCCGATCGTGTTTTCGGTCAGCGAGAGCGCTACTCCGGGCAGTGTGATTACAACGATTACAGCTCGCGATGACGATTCGGGTCCGAACAGCGAAATCCGCTACTCGATTGTGGAAGCGGGCCCAGCCAAGAAGCAGACGTTCACGATCGATCCCGTGTCGGGGGCCGTGACGCTCATCGAGCCGCTCGACTACGAGAAACAGCCCCAGTATATATTTATAGTCAAGGCGCAGGATCAGGCGCGTGAAGGTCGAGCTGCAGTTAAGCAGTCGAGTCACGGTGACGCTGCTCGTTGAAGACGAAAACGACAACTCGCCAGAGATCGTGTCCCCGTCGTACGTCGAGGTCCTCGAAGACGAAGAGGTCGGTTCGGTGATTTTGACGGTCCTGGCTAGCGATCGCGACTCGCGTGAGAACGGCCGCATTAGCTTCCGTATTCAGAGTGGCGACATTCACGGTAACTTTCATTTGGACGAGAACACCGGCCGCCTGTCCATTGCTCGTCGTCTGGATCGCGAGCTCGTTGACGAGGTTCTGCTGAACATCACGGCGAGAGATAATGGACGTCCCTACGCGGCACGCTGTACAATCGTTGCGGGTGAAGATTCGAGATGTAAACGACTGCACGCCGACATTCGCCCAGAAACAGTACTATAGCAATGTGAGCGAGTCGCTACCATGTAGGAAGCGTGCTGCTTCGAGTCGGCTCTCAAGAACGGCGATGCTGTCGGAGCGGCTAACGCGACCTACATTCTTCACGTGGATAACTCTGTTCCATTTGCGGTCGATCCGAAGACCGGAGAAGTGCGAACGACGGCTCCGCTTGATCGAGAACGTCAAGATCGCTATAATCTAACGCTGTTTGCAGACGACAACGCATCTCCAGTTGCACACTTTGATACGGCAAACCTGATCATAGATGTCTTGGATATAAACGACCACGCACCGGACTTCGGCGAAAGCTGTTATCCACTCTATATTCCCGAAAATCGGGGCCTATCGGTGATCCACCGTCTGCACGCAAATGACCTGGACGCCGACCGAAACGCCGAGGTCATCTACAATATCGCTGAGGGTAACGCCGGTAACATGTTTGCCATAGACCCCTATTCGGGCAGCTTAAGCTGTAAGGGCCTTGATCGGGAAACGGTTGCTGTTTACCGTCTGACCATTCATGCGCAGGATCAAGGCGTAACGCCAAAGGTTGGCCGATGTTTTTTGGAAGTTCATGTTCTCGATCAGAATGACAACGACCCACAGTTCGAGCACAGCGAGTACAGTGCTCAGGTCCGCGAGGACGCTGAAATCGGAACTGAGGTACTAATGGTCAAGGCGCATGATATCGATGAGGACACCAACGGTAAGGTGACGTATTCGCTGATAAACGCAACCGGCCTACCATTTGGCATCGACAGCGAGATGGGGCATATCGTGACAACGGGCCACTTCGACCGTGAGCAGGAGCAGAGCTACACCCTCGAGGTTCGTGCATCAGACAGCGGCTCGTACGAGTCGCGTTTCCACTCGGCCACGGTTCATATTGCCATTACCGATGCCAACGACCATAAGCCAGTCTTCATCCGATACCCGTTCATTGCCGAGATCGCGCCGGACGCCCAAATCGGCGCCAAAGTCGAGCGGGTTGTCGCATGAGGATGATGACGAAGGTAACAATGCCGATGTCTTCTACATGTTCAGTGAGTCCGGTCTGCACAATGAACTGTTCAACATAGATCCGTACTCCGGCCAGGTGACGTTGGCTCGAAGCGTCCACAACTATCAGGGCAAGGTTATCCACCTCGAGGTAGTCGCGAGCGATCGGGGCGAGGTACCGAAAAGTTCACTCGGCGTGCTTGAGGTACACGTGGGAAAGACGTCAAATCAGCACCAGCTTCATTTCGAGCAGGAGAAGTATTCGGTCGACATCTCCGAGAGCGCAAACTACGGCATGGAGGTCACTTCGGTGCGAGCGTTCAACTATCGAATGAACTCGCATGACATTGGCTACTTTTTCGATAGCGATTCGGACGAGTTTTCGATCAATCGGGAGACGGGTGTCATTCGAGTCAACAACTCACTCAAACTAGACTTCGAACAGGAGCTGAGCATCACAACGATCGTCATAGCGAAGAGTGTTCGGGGCGGCGAACCGATGTACGGCTACGCCCGGCTGCAGGTGAATCTGCGGGACGAAAACGACAACGCGCCCCGCTTCTCGCAGACGCACTACGTCGCCTCGGTGTCGGAGGGCAATCGGCGCGGTGAGGTCGTCCTGCAGGTGTCGGCCGTGGACGAGGACGGCGAGCACGGCAACGGGCACGTCATGTACCACATCGTCGACGGCAATCACGACAATGCGTTCGCCGTCGAGCCGTCGAACCCTGGCGTGATTCGAACGAACATCGTTCTCGATCGCGAGATTCGTGACAGCTACACGCTGACCGTGGTCGCTACCGACGAAGGCGTGCCCCAGCTGACCGGCACGGCCACCGTGCACATTACGATTGTCGACGTCAACGATAACCAGCCCGTATTTCCCGCCGAGCGAGCCGATCAAGGTACGCGAGGATCGGCCGGCCGGAGGCGTGGTGGCCGTCATAACGGCCAACGACGTCGACACCCACCCGGCGCTCGTCTACAGTCTGAAGACGCCGGACAGTACGTTCAACATCGACGCGTTCTCCGGCCAGCTCACGCTTGCCCGACCGCTCGACTTTGAGCGTCAGACCAACTACTCGCTGACGGTGCTGGCCAGCGACGGTGCTCATACCGCCGAGACGGTGCTGTCGATAATCGTGCGCGACGTCAATGATCACGCGCCCGTCTTCAACGCGTCCGCCTATACGGCGACCTTGGGCTCGGGCGGTGGCAGTGGCGGAGGCGCACGAAGAACAGGAGGTGAAGGAGAGATCCTCATCGCCAATGCGACCGATGGCGACTCGGCCTGACAACGGCGAGGTGATGTACAAAATCCGACCCAGGTCGGAGCTGATCAAGATCGACAAGCGTTCAGGGCGGATCTCTCTTCGGGGAGATGTCGGGGCGTCGTCAATACGGCCCAACCTCGTCGCGTATGTGACAGTGGTCGCTGAGGATAACGGCAGCCCTCCGTTGAGTTCGGCGGTACCGCTTCGAATTCAGACGTCGAGCCTGCTGGCGAAACCGTACAACTTTGCTGAGCGAAGCTACACGGCAGCCGTGTCCGAGTCGGCGCCTGTCGGCACGCCAGTTGTCAACCTGACTACGGTCGATCTTAACGACGGTACGAAACCGACCGACTCCGAACTTGCCTATGAGATCTACGAAGGCAACGAAGGTGGGCGCTTCATTATCAATGACAGGGGGCAGGTGCAAGTGGCTGGGCGTCTGGATCGCGAGGTGCAACAGCGCTACGAGCTTAAAGTTGTGGCGTTTCCCGCACAGGAAGCGAAACGTCGTTAACGTGACCACTGTTGTGGCAATCGACCTCGAGGACGTAAACGACTCGCCGCCGGTGTTTACGAAGAGCCGCTACGAAATCTCGCTCTCGGAACTTACGCGCATAGGCAGCACCATACTTCAAGTGTCGGCGGAAGACAGCGACGCCGAAGTCGACGTGGCGTACGACATCACCTCGGGTAACGAGCGGGGCCATTTCAATATCAGCCATCGTACCGGCGACATTGTCCTGCTCAAGGAGCTCGATTTCGATACGACCGAGGAGTTCAGGTTCATTGTGCGAGCCAGCGATCTGCGAAACCCGGCGTTGGCGTCGCTCGTCGGCGTTTCGATTAAGGTCAAGGACGAAAACGACAACGCGCCCGTGTTTCCGGTGTCGCGCTACAACGAGTTCGTGCAGGAGTCGGCGCCAATTGGCAGCGTCGTGTTCGCGGCGCACGCGAGCGACCGAGACAAGGGTCGATACGGCACGCTGAACTACAGCATTCTGGAGGGCGAGGCGCGCGACAAGTTCAGCATTCACGCCGAGAGTGGGCTCGTGACGACGAACGCGGTGTTCGACTTTGAGAGCAAGAAGCGCTACTACTTCACCGTCGTAGCGACCGATGCCGGCGGCAAGTACGCACACGCCCAGGTTCAGGTCGATGTGCAGGGCAAAGACGAGTACCCGCCAGAGTTTGTCAAGCCGGTGTATCACTTCACCGTGCCTGGCAATGCGCCGGTTGGCTACGCAATCGGTCGGGTCGAGGCGACGGACGTGGACGGCGGTTCCGACGGCATCGTGTCGTACTGGCTGCGTTCGCCCAATCCGAACTTCAACGTGAACGCGACGACCGGCGTCATATACGTGGTGAAAGCGCTGCGTCCTCAGAAGCGCGTCATCGAGATGGCGCTGACCGTCGAGGCTGGTAACGGCCGAACAGATTCGCTCACCAGTCTCACCACCGTTCAGCTGACGATCGATTTCTCGCTGAATGCCAGTCTAGTGTCGGCGACCGCGTCGGAGGGCGGACTGGCGAGCTGGGGCGTGGCGCTCCTAATATTGCTGGCCTTCGCCGCCCTGATCTTGCTCAGCCTTTTGCTCTTCTCCAAGTATCGGACGTTTGCAAAGGAGGCCAACAAGCCGGACGCCGCGCGTGGCTTCGAGGACACAGTCGATGCGATGAACGCGTGCCGATACCCCAACCTCACGTATCCGCCGCACTACAACGAGATTTCGCACTACGACACGCCCGACGAAGCGCACATGACGACGGGCTACGATAAGCGGTGCGTGTCGAGTCGCAGCGCCGACGACGACGAGGAGATCCGCATGATCAACGAAGGCCGCATGCTCAACATGACGAACGCGGGAGGACACTGCGGCGAGGACGCGACGAGCGTCATTTCCGCGCAGAACACACAGGAGTACCTGGCCCGGCTCGGCATCTACACGGGCTCCGAGAAGAGCACGCAGGGCGACTACGCCAAGATCGAGGGTGGCGACTGCGACGGCATGTCGAACATCATCTATGAAAAACTCGACGACCTCGAGGATCAGGCGGTGCCGCAGCGAGGGCCGCCGCCAGTCAAGATGCGCCAGCCGCCCGTGGCCGGCTCACTCAGTTCGATCGTGCACAGCGAGGAGGAGATTGCCGGCTCGTACAACTGGGACTACCTCAACGACTGGAGTCCGCAGTACCACAAGCTGCCGAACATGTTTGCCGAGATGGCGAAGATCAGCCCAGCTGGCGCGGCGGCCGGTGCCGGCGCGAGTGCTGCCGCTGCCGCCTCCGCCGCCGGCGCCGACGGAACGTCAACCCATCCGGGCTACCCAATGACAGCGCTGAGCTCGGGCGGCTCGTCATCGAACGGGTCCCGGCGCAGCGTCATTATCGAGCGGCTGCCGCCGACCCAGCAACGCCCACCGCCGCCTCCGATGCCGCCCGCAGTCGTCGCGTCGAACCCAGCCGCGCCGGCGGGGAGCCTCGCGTCTTATCCTAGCGCCATGATGCCGAGCTTCGAGCCGTGTCCTCCGCCGGTTCGGCCGCCCGAAGAGCTATCGCCTGTCTACGACGTGTCGCTGATGGTAGGCCCGCATCCTCATCATCATCATCATCATGGAGCCCATCATCGCATGTCGCTGCGCTCCGTGGCCGGCAGTCGAGCGACTACGTTGACACGTGCCGTTGAGAGCGACTCAGAACTGTGACGGGTCGAACTCTCTCTAGCAAAAGCGAACTAACCAATACCACGAGCGAAGTGGGCGTTCTTTGCGGGAAAATATATCGGTTTGACGGTTCCTCAAGAACGCCGCCGCCACAATGGATCGCTACATTCCAGAAGCACACCTGTCCAGCAGCAGTGTTTGATCGGACAGTTAGTTAGCTCTCCGGCAAACAGGTGCCAGCTGTCGGTCAGCTAAGCAGTGCCACGGACATGACTAATTCGATCTAACGAATCATAATTAGCGCTGTTAGAACTATTTATTGTACATAGGTTAGTACAGTAGTGTAACTGGGTGTGTCTTTGTGAACGAAGTCAGAGAGGAAGGTAGAGGGCGAGAGTGCTTATTGGTGAAAGAGAGAAATCTCTCTGAAGAACTGACTGTAGAAAATCGTAGCAAGAAGCAACAAATCTGACACTCCGGCCATGTGGAGGAGTCTACGTGTGTAAATATCCACAGCTGTTCGGCGATGTACATAGGAGCTGCGGAGCGCAAAGTAAACAATGAACCAACCACACTTTAAGTTCCATATATATATATATATATATATATATATTGCTGCGATGAGAATGCAATATGATACAGGAAAAAAGTAGCGCGTAATGAGGTATAATAATGCTGTAATGAGTTGCTCGGGAGTAGCGTCCCCATATGGGGCTGCTGGTTGTTTAGGCTGAGCCGAATATCTTGGTTCGGTTCTTGTAAATGCTATGTACAGTAGACAGTGTTTTGTCAAAGTAAGAGAGAGAGAGAGAGCGAGAATATGTAAAAATGCAACCAGCTGCACATGTAGATAGAATGCTGATAGGAGACCACCAGCCAGCGGAACCATGAAGTGTTATGGGCGCGTGTACCGAGTAGTAGCAAAGCGCTGCCCCACGTGTGAGGCGTACACATGAGACCGGGGGAAATAGTGGTACTTATCGACTCCACCCCTGAGCTGGTTTGTCCTGGCGGCAAGCAAAGAACAGTTGTAATATAGGAGGGTTGCTACGTTAGCAACGAAAAACAAAGCTAGGCCAGCTCAAGCGCAGAAGACTGGCGCAAAATGCATTGTCTTGTTAGATCAAAACAACGATATATATATATATATATATATATATATATATATATATATATATATATATATAAACAAATAAATAAAAGAGTATTAATAGTAATAATAACAGAGTTCTAAATCATTCTAGCGGTGCATGTCGGCTTGATTGTTCCCTTTTTTGTTTTGACGTCGCTTCGCAGCTTGAACTTCATTTGCTTTAAAGTCACAACGGCTGCTAGGGCTGGCAAAGAATCTAAAGCTTAACGTTTACCAGAATGATCTATCTGTTATCTACTACAGCCACCACTTCCGCTACTGGTGGCGACAATCATGTATTATATTTTATTATTGACACTAGATTAACTTTGGTAGAAGTTTAAGCCTTCCGTCGCCAGCGTCTCGCTAACAATCCTCTTTCATTCCAAATAAGTAAATAAAAAGGAAAAGGCTAAGATTTATTTTTATTTCGGACATATACTGTGTCGTTGACTAGAGAGCCGCGTGACTATGAAATTATCATGTGCCCCTTTAATAATGTTCACTTAAATCATAATATATATCCCACCGATTTTAGAGTATGCTATACGCAACTCACCGACGTAGGTGGTAAGTTAATTAATTAGATATTAATTGTTCACTACGATCTATGAAAGAGATGGCTTCACACGGTCCTGGTCATACTAAAGCTCGCCTCGCATCTTGAGACGAAACACTAAGTTTTTCCCAGACGAAATGCATTGCGTTACACACGATGAGTTTAAACATAGCGCTGCACCAATCTACCAATTACTTGTTCCGGTATCAGCTAGACCGCGGAACACATCGCGGCGGCATATCTATTGCATATGTTCCAACAACTTATGCATCCACATTTACTTTGTGGTTCATGTAAGTCCTGTTTGCTGCACAGTATGTGACAAAACCCGTGGACCACAAAGGACATCGCTAGAGACAACTTACAGGTCAAATAATTTAAAAGCTGTTGAGTTGAGCAGTGAAAGAAGTTGCGGATAATTAATTCCGTGGATGGCGATGAGCGCCGTTCGCATACTTTCATCTAGATGTCTGGAGAACCGCGTTCTGCTTGGTGTGAGTGCCAAGCCCAAATGTAAAGGAAATAGTTGACAAATTCTAGCGCTTGGCCGTGGATTTTTATGTTATCTGCTGCAAGGTGTTTTCCAGATCAGAACCTAATGACTTTTGTCGTGGAAATAGATTTAGTTTGCTGTCCGTTGAACAGGTGCCAGCTGCTGGCTATCTACGCATTACCACGAACATACCATTCTATCCAACAAAAAAATTGGCACTCCTAGAAAAATGTATTGTACATAGGGACGACGTGTGGTTTACTGCGTGAGTGAACGAAGTCTGAGATGTAGGTCAAAGGAAAAGAATGCTTATTTGAAAAAGAGAGAAATCTCTGTGACTCACTGTCGAGCTGGTACCAAGAACAAAGCTGGCAATCCGACCGTGTTGAGAAATATACCTAGATGAATGTCCACAGCTGTTCAGCCACGTACACAAAAAGCCGCGGAGCATAAAGTAAATACTGAACTAAGCACACGTGAAGTCTTGTGGATATGCAGGGTACAACTTGATTAAAACATTCCATAAAATGTTTTCATTGAAACAAGGGGCAAAGTGTGTCTTATAAAATAAGTTATTGAACGCGAAAGCCAAAATATAAGAATTGCAAAGAGTTTCGTTTATTAAGAATGATCTTCAATACAACATTTGTCCTGCTCTGAGCTAACAATATAACATTTGTTCTGCTTTGCAATTCAAGTGTGCAACAATGCAAACTATTCTTCCAAATACGCAGGTATGACTGGTTTGTCGATAGGATGATTTAGACTATCGCAATCGCAGATTTAGTGAAGATATAGTATAATAAAAAGCTCGAAACAACATTTTTTTGAATTTTGCTCTCGCTTTAAAAAAAAGACTTTTCCGCCCTTGGTTGCATTGAAAAAATATTTCTTGCCAAGTTGTACTAACCCTCTATGTATATATATATATATATATACAGTCCCTGAAAAAAATATAGGGCCACCCATAATAAATGCGTGAAATGTGACAAAAATGTCACATTTCACGCATTTATTATAACCAATCGTGTAAAGATAACAGTGATACATGCTCACAGAGTAACAACGAAGACTTCCATCGACATTTGGGGTCTCGAATCACTTTGAACCACGAAATTTCCACACTAAGCACAGCTACACCGCGAAAAATGATAATGTCACTAGCAAGTTGCATGTTTTAACGAGTGAGTTAAGTAGAATAACAACGAGCTCAATTAACGGCTCGACAGAAACAAGTTTTTCTTTGTTGAAACGATAGGCTTAGGCTGGCGCCTCATGGGTGAAGAAAAGGTCCATATCAAGGCTTATAAGGACATCGGCCTCTTAAATCGCAAAATGTCCCGTCAATTGGGGCGTTGTGCACAAGTAGTAAATAACTTTGTTAATTTAGGTAAAAAAAATACGCCGTAAAAAAGTGTTTCGGGCGTCCAAATTCTATTTCGGAGCGAAACAAGCTGCAATTCTGAAGAAAGACTCGAACTCTGCGCCCTCGGCGAGGGCAATTGCGGCGGCGGCCGACGTGCAAACGAACGTGCGAAATGTGCAAAGATTGCTTAGGAAAACACATTGGCAAAAAACACAAGAAAAAACAACGATTGACCGCTGACCGATGAAAGCTCGTCTTGACTTCGCCCACGGTAAAATGTCATGGATTACTGAGTGACACAGAGTGCTCTTTTCGGATGAAAAAAAGTTTGACTTTGATCGCACCGGATCGATTTAACTATTATTTGCACGTTGTCCGCAAGGAAGAACGAATTTTGTCAAAACGTCACCCAGGTGGCGGTTCAGTGGTGATCTGGGCTGCTGTCGGGTATTATACAAAGTCGTCGATTGTGTTTTTAGGCGGTAGTGTTTATTCGACGCGCTACGGGGATTTACTAAAAGAGCAATTGGCGCATTTTGATCTGATAGATGGGCCAGACTTCCTTTTTACACACGATAACGCCCCGATTCACACCGCCAGGCTGATCGAAAGCTGGTTCGACCAACGTCACATTGAAGTCCTTCGCTGGTCTGCGCTCTCGTGTGTGAGGCTGGCGCGAACAATAAGTTTACACTGATAAAAAAAAACAATGTTCGAGGCTTGGGACGAGCTCTTGCAAAACGTCATCCAAAATTTGTTGAACACTATACCAGAGGTTATCCGACTTAATGGGAAGTTCACTGAGTATTAAGTTTAGTTGCTAAATGCCGTGAAAATAGCCGAAATGCCGTTAATCCGCTTAATTCATTTGTAAACACAGGTATCTTGCTAGTGGCCTTATATTTTTTCGCGGTGTAGCTGTGCCAATTGTGGAAATTTCGTGGTTTAAAGTAATCCGAGACCCCAAATGTCGATAGAAGTCTCCGCTGTTACTCTGTGAACATGTATTACTGTGATCTTTACACGATTGGTCATAATGAATGCGTGCTCTATTTTTTTCAGGGACTATATATATATATATTTTTTTTTTTTTGATTTTCCGTAAAGCTAATGTTCGTGTACGGCTTTTTCATGTCATGGCTAATTTTAATTCCACTCCGATGAATGATAATATCTATATTGAATTTATATATATATATATACATTTAGTAATTATTCGAAATATGTACATCTATGTTAATCATATAAATATATATATATATATATATATATATATATATATATATATTTTTTTTTTTTTTTTTTTTTTTTTCTTTAGAGCGATAAGATTGCAATGAAATAAGGAAAAAGTAGCGTGGAATGTGAGATTTTAACAATTCAGTTGCTCGTAGAGCGCCAATGAGCAGAGTATGGCGTTGCGGATTGTTTTGGCTGTGCTGAATATCTAGGTTTGATTGTTGTAAATGCTTTGTAAAATAGATAATTTTTTCAAGGTGAAAGCGAGAGCAACAGACAACGCAACGAGCTGTACGTATAGATAAATGCAAAAGGGAAGCCAGCAGCGGTTATTGTAGAGCCATGAAGTTTCGCGGACGTGTGTGCATGTAATGAATTCGCCTCGGGGCGTTCCGGGGTCGCAGCGACACGAGATGGTTGATATTCGTTCTTGCCGCTAAGTACATGGTCGGCGTTGGAAACGTTCATTTCTGTTATGTTCTCCAGGAAATAGTCTGACGCGAACTTTGCATGAGTAGCTAACGCTTTTTTTGATGTAGGATGACTATTACCTTTCAACTCCTTTTGGTAGAGACTTTCAAGGTAGAGCACGATATCATCAGCATATTGGATGAGTTGCACTGGATAGAGAGATACACTGTGTTACAATCGCCGGCTCGGTCACTGACGATTGCAGGTACCCAAACCGGGCTAAGGCTATTACTCTGTGCAACATCCGTTGCTTGTCCTAATTTGAAATGTCGGAAGCACCGTCGTCCGATATCACATAGCTGTCCTTGAAAATAGCCATCAATAGCTTGAGGAAGCGTGGTGGCACACGACATGTTGCCAATTTTCAGAAAGCAGTGTTACAGGTAAGGCGAAACATCAACGACAGATATATAATCCACCAATACTGCAAATTATTACTTCTGTCGATAATGCAAATTATTACTTTTGTCGATAATGCTCGCGTAAGTTGTGTGTGAAGCTCCTGAATTCATGCTGTTCTCCGGGCATGGAGCTCCGAAGTTCGAAAAAAAAATGTAAGGCGCCGAGCTAGGAGCAACGATATTAGTTTAGATAGATAGATAGGTTTTATTATTCTCATGAGTGGTTTACTATTTGTACAGAGATTCACAGCTTTTCAAAGCCATCAAAGGCTAGTATGGAGTGTTTATAGT
>QVRM01005357.1:0-47907 GCA_003439945.1 Dermanyssus gallinae
GCAGCTTTCCTGAAACGGACTCTGGGACTCCATACGTCAACGCGCAACCGCCTCGTCTTCCTATTAGCAGACTGTCCGCTTTTTATAGAAGACCTAAGGCGCCGTTATAACCTTCCGCAAACCGCAGCCTTTAACGACTGCATTAGAAAATGGGAGGCGAAATTTTCCGAACTCGACCCGGAATTCTTCAATACCGGAGCGATGAGAAATGCGGAGTGGAAGGGGCCAGAGCGTAGCAACAGGCACGTGATAACACGATTTGCAGTACACGGCTTTCATCACATTTTATGTCAACGCTCTGAATTCCATGAGCCATGTGAGACTTGTGTATGCCGCCGCTGCGGTGAACTCTGCCGAAGATACCATGCCGCAAAATGCAATATTGTGCAATCTTTAAATGAATTAGCCCGTCATTGTGGGGCCTTGTAGCTTATATATTTTATGTGTATGTATATGTATATATATGTGTGTATATATGTATATGTATAGGTGTATGTGTATGTATCCATACAAATGCAGATCACCCGGGGATAGTCTTGACTCAATGTCCTTATAGTTGTTAAAGTGATGTATTTGTGGTTATAATCGCTACTCAACCTGAGTGAATAAATATTAAATGAATAATTTGTTCTATGCGGTAAGGCCAGCATTAAAGACGGAGAAGACATTAGGCTATTCCAGCTTTCAAGATCCAGCTTTGAGTTGAAATTATTCAACGCCTTTGCGAAGGCTGCGGCGCAGGCTTCTCTCGCTCCCCGAGGTATGACCCTGGCAATTTTAAGATCTCGACGTGCCTGCGCTGAGGTTTGAGCCAGTGTCTCTGGGTTGGCTGATGAGGAATCCATAGAAGAAATATGAAGAGGAGAAGGCGTATTGGATGAGTCAGTCGGTTGTGGTTGAAAGGGTCTTAGATGTTGATTGCGTAGAGATGCCGGGGGGTGTAGACGTGTCATGTGCGCCCGCAAGCCCTGTGAGGTTCTCAAGGCGCGACCGCAGTGTGTGCAGGTATAAGGGGTCTGGGATAGTGGGGAGTTCAGTCTAGAGTCTTCATCTGTTATGAATCCGTCGGGATGGGATGGTTGTGAAGTCATTTATGTATGGTCCTCATCGATACTCGTGTTTTCCGTTTGAATCAAAGGCACTTCTTTGGAGCCATCTGAGACAGCTATCATAAAGGCCTTTCTAGTAATAATAATAATAATAATAATAATCATCATCATCATTTTCTAAGTAACAACGACAACAACAATTAATTATTATTATTGCCATTACTATATATATTATTTTTTTATATACTAATAAGTTATTTATACGTATGTGCACTTATACGTACAATTTGAGCATTATGCATATGTGTACACACACCATATGCACAAAAAAATTAGCATTAACTCGCAACTATTCGTATTTCGAGTGTCAGAGCAAAGACACGTTCGCCCACATACTAGCACGTCACGACAAACATGTATGCACCCACATGCAATTATTACGCGCGTAACGCTGCACCTGCATACATAAACATGTGCGCCCATGCAGTTATGTTAGTATATATGTGCGCTGGGTACGCACCTGCACGTCCGCATGTCCATACTTGTTGCATGTGCATTCATGCAACATATGCACTTTAAGAGGCTGTATGTAAACACGCTGGTATTGAGTAAACAAGCTGGCGTTTGAAGTACCACGATTGAAATGATGACACTGATGAGTTAACAAGTAATTATATATTGCACAGTACCTGTGAGGTGTTTAAGGTGCTGAACTTCTCACTAAGTGTAGTTAACCGAGTGCCTCACAGTCACCGTGCCAGCAGTCCGTTTAGGACCTCAAGTTTTCACTTTTCACCGTTTTTCCACAGAGCAAAGGTCGCACTCGACCGCTCAGGGTGAGTGCCCATTCGAGGGCTGTTAAGGCTACTGCCAATACGGGCCGGACGGTTAACGCCTTATGGGTACCGTCTGGGACGCCTGCTGTCTTGGCTTAATAGGCGGAGTAGTGTGGAGCCTCTATTCCGAAACTCGATAGGGGGGAGGGTGGGGGATCTGCTGGCCTGTCTATTCGGGCCTGGCGGGCACTCCCGCATTATATCCGCGCGTATTACATCGCGGGCGGCGGGAGTGTAAGTATCTCTCTCTTTTGCTGAGTGCTAGCAGACGTCTCAGAATAGAAGTAGTTGAAACGGCCTCGGAGGATGCAGAGGAACCCACTACTGCCTCAGCTAGCAGCAACACAAGACTACTTGTGGTCAATGTTGGAAGTACAGAGGACACTCTAGAACAGTTTCTGTCAAGCTTCAATGAAATCCTACAAAGGAGTCATTCAACTAATAGCAACACCCTGTGACAATACATCTCCCAGACGGGGAAGGACAGTCAATCAGGAGAGCAACGGAAGCGTACTGCAGGAAAATAGGAGGAACGGCGGAACTCGTGGCAGACGGAAGGAGTCCGGTCCCGCCAACAAAAAGCAAAGAACAAACGACTGGGTGCCAAAGTTCCATTAAAATCAAAGCAAAGTAGGGCAGGTCCGTGGAAGACATGATCAGAGATATTGCCCCACACATCAATCAAAAGGACGCCGAAGTAAAGATCGGACCGGTCAAGAAAAACAAAAATAGTGACTTAATTCTCAAAATCACCGAAAAGGGAATCGGAGGCGGCATTTCCTTTGCAAATGCCTTAAGGCAAGGAACAGGAATAGAAGTAGACATTAGGGACGCGACGGGTCCTACTCAAACTGTTGTGCTAAGGGACATTAACCCTTTCATCCTTCTAGACGAAATAGCAAAGAGATTGCGCAGCATCTACATGAAACCACGAAGATACGAGTGGAGACACCAAAGAACAATAATTAAGGAACATGTTTAGTAACTTTACCCAGTCGGGACGCTAAGAGACTTGTGGCCAAACAAAGGCATCACCATATCGGGGCGTCTATGCAGGGCTGAAGAATGGTTTCAAATTCCAACGTGCTATAGGTGCAACTACATCGGGCATGTTGCAAGAGACTGTCAAAGTGAGGAGGCAACTTCTAAGAGGTGTTATAGATGCGGAAAAAAGGGACACATAGTAAGGGAATGTAAGGAAAGTGACTCCTTGTGCTGCGTGTGCAACGTAAATATCACAAACCGCGAACTATGACTTGCTTGCAGTACGCAAAAGTACTCAAGGACATGAAACAAGCCGCGAGAGCGGAGGCAGAAGAGAAGAAAGCCAAGGCTCCTGAATCAAGGGCGGAGCAAAGAGAAATGGAAGAGAAGAAAGCGGCTAGGGAACAGAGAAAGGAAGCTCAAAGAGACAAGCATACATCAGATGGCTGGTCACAAAAAAGCTCCAGAAGAGCTGCCCGTTATCAGCATCCGGAAAACGAGGAAACAAACCCTTTACAGCAACAATGAATAGGACCCAAGTAATACAAGTAAACTGCAACAGGAATAATTACGCGCATGACATGGTGGAAGAGATAGCCGCAAGGAGAGGATCCAAGCTAGTAGCGGTGAGCAAACCATATCAAGCGATAGCAACACACTAAAAAATATGGTTTTCAGATCGAACCAAATTTGCAGTGATTATAAACACCGGTTCCGTGCAAATCATAAGGCATAGAAGCGGGCACGTGTTTGTACGGGTGGAACCGCTACAAGGATTGAGGCTATGCTCCTGTTACAGCAGCCCCAAGGGCAGTCTGGGTGAACTCGAAGACCTACTGAGCGAAATAGGAGCATCCATAAATGAAGCCAGAAACGAAAAGAGCGTAGTGGTGACAGGTGACTTCAACGCGGCGTCGGAAACATGGGGGTCGCGACGGACAAACAAGAGAGGGAGAACCTTGGTTGAATGGGCAGCCAGCCTGGACCTGTATTTACAAAACGACGAAGACCCGACCTTCTAGAGCCGAACGCAGGATCAGATCAGTTATCACAGCAATTCAACGAATAACAGCGAAAGCTGACCTGCTTCACGGTCTGCCTATAAACAAACGGAAGCTTCTTGTAGCTGTCCTTCTAGATGTCAAGAACGCACAAGAACAGTCTACCGTGTAAAGAGATTTTAGACAACCTGATGAGAAAAGCGGTCCATCCCTTTCTTGTAAGGGCCGTTTCGGGGTTCTTGGAAGACAGAGGAGTTTTTAACGGCACGGTGGAGATATACATGACAGCAGGAGTTCCACAAGGGTCAATCCTGGGCCCCCTGCTTTGGAACATAACATATGACGACGTCTTGAGACAGAAAGATCTCCCATAGGGAGTAGAAATAATTGCGTATGCGGATGACTTGGCCATAATTTCTCAAGCAAAGACAGAGTAGGAGCTAGAGTTAAAGTCAAACATAGCTCTGCGGTAGACAAAGAGATGGATAGATAGAGCTGGGCTACAACTTGCCCCGGAAAAGAGAAACCCTATTCTCCCGACAGGGGAAAAAGAGTAGGCAGTCTGAACCTGATGGTGGCGGGCTAAGAGATCAAGCAAGCAACATAAGCCAGATAACTTGGTTTCCTACTAGACAAGGGTCTCAGGGGCACAAGTCACATCAGGAAGTGCACGGCTAAGGCGGCTAGAGCGGCTAACGCGATAGGCAAGATTCTTTCAAACGTACACGGGCCGCGGGAGTGCCGGCGACGACTATTATTGTCGGTTACCGAATCAATTGCACTTTTCGTGGTGCCAGGCTGGCTGCAGGACATTCTGAAAACGACGACGGCAAGAAATACCCTGAGAAACACGCAGAGAACAGCGGCGCTTAGGATCCTGCAGGCATATCGCACAGTTAGCGCGAACGCGGCATTAGTACTGGCTGGCTCCTTACCCTAGGATTTATTAGTAAACGAAAAGAGAAGGATGTGGGAAGGAGGGCTTGAGTCCAACAAAAAAGTTTAGAGGGAAAAAACATAAGGTTGTGGCAAGGAATGGAATTACGCAGTGTCTCACTGGCCATGGTGACTTTCAAAGCTATCTCGTTCGTATAGGCAAGCTCCCTCGGTAACTTGTGTGCACTGTGCGGACGGCGTCGACGATGACCCCGAGCACACTCTCCTGGAATGCAATAGACTAGAGCAGACAAGGACAACTGCCATAGCGCTGCTAAGATTGAAATGATGCAGAGAAAAAAGAAAAACGAGGAGCCAGTGCACCAGACACGCCGAGAAGCAACATGAGGATGTTTAGGGAGTACATATGCAGCACAGCATCGGCATGGAAGCTGGGTGAGGAAATGGCAACCTGCAGTAATAAAAAAGAACGGATATAGAGAATTGTAAAGCTTAGTTAAAGTAAATATTTTTTAATAGAACATGATCTGTGAGAAGTGTTCTTGTTTCAGAGTGAGAGTCTATAGCATCTGACGTACTAGTATCTCTGACACTGCTGTTTTCCCGACATGGGAGCACAAGTTGTGCGATTGCAAGACAACATACTCGTATGACCGAGCCAACATGTCCTCCTATACAGAAGCTAAGCCCACCGTCATGTTCGGATGATTATTCTGCTTCCCCTAAAGAACACACAATGCCGACTAGAAGCTGTGACATGGTCGTTGAGAAGATACAAGTTTATATTGGCAAAAAAACAAGTTTTATATTAGCTTTGACGCTTAATACCTCAATATCGTTACTATACAGCGATTTTTTGGTACCAAAATCATGGTGATTTAATCATCCTCGTGGTTGCAGAGTAAGTAATGTTTTTCCGGACATGTCGAGATAGAATGTAATTGTTAAGTAGCCGACTGCGCCAGATAAATGACTCTCACCAGGAATCGCACGTTTTTTGTATATTGATATTGTTGCCCGACAAGATATATATATATATATATATATATATATATATATATATATAGATTAATATATTTATGCCGGGCAACAACAACAGTGTCACGGATTTGGGAAGTTTCACTCGTACTTCGAAACAATACTCCTCTGAGAGCATGTATCATTGGGAAAAACTATTCGCTTTAACGAGCTAAATTCCCTATGTCTCTTTGAAAATGTTCCGAAACCCCTGTATAGGGATCCTGCCCACTTTTATAACGAACAAAACGGTGCGTAAATGACTTCTATCTTTAGGGAGTTTCACGCCATTGTTGCAAATATGATTTTTAAACACATATATATATATATATATATATATATATATATATATATATATATATATATATATATATATATATATATATATATATAATTGTTAACTTTTATTAAGAATACAAATGGAGCTACAATTGATAAAGTTGCAAATATTATATACCCTTGAAGAGAAAACACCGACTCACCCACCCATTACTGTTGGCCTTAAGCATCTTTTGGGTTCATTAAAGTAGCGCTATCAGAAAATAACTACCCTCAAAGTACAGTTATATAAGATTTAAAATATGATTTAAACATTGCGTTAAAACTAAAGTCTTTTACACGTATATGCAGATTGTATCAAAAATATTTTTTTACATAAACCTTATCTTCGCTCTACAACAAATGGATGGCTAGACTTGTAGTTAGATTTTTTAACATTTTAGTCTAGTTGTGCATATAACTTTCGCATGTCCTAATAACGGTTACCACATGATTTGACTTTTTTTTAATGAAAACATTGCATCTAGTTGCAGGAGTAGTTGACGATTTCTTCAAAACAAAGTGGCATCATTCTCACCTAAATTTGCTTCTGCACGGTTACGACTTAGGTGAATTCAGCAGAAGTTAATGCTGCTATGTGCAGCAAGCGCTCGTGTTTTTTGTAGCTTACATTTGTAAGAGAACATTTGATATGTCTACGTCAGTAAATATTGCACTTCTTGTGGAGATTTATCAACGAAAAGAACAGTCGGCAGTTTTGCATTGCTGACCGCAACCTTGACAAGCACATGAATTACCAACTCCACGGTAGCCATGTCGTGCACAAAATTTGATGGCGAAACCCATGCACAGCCAATCGAAGAGCGCGATGACGAGTTTCTTTGTTTATATTGGGATCGTTTCACGTGTTTCCGAGATAAGAGCTGGTGTCATAAATAAGTCTGGTTTGACATCGGCTATTCTATACCTCCCAGTTGTTATTGTGCTGCTTAATTACCTCAGTGCGAGGCAGATTGTGAGAGGTGTTCTAGCCGCCAGATAGACGAGCCGGTTGCGGCTTTTTCTGTGGACACTCAGGCTGCGTTGAAGGAATGCACCTTTGAGTCTACTGAGATCAGCAAGGCTCGCTGGGTTGAGGTGCGGCCATATAACTTGTATCACATATCTAGCTGTTGGGCCTATCTTTACATCACATGTCAAATTGCTGTAGAGCTGTTTGTAAATACAGCCATACTGCCGTTTGTACACTGTAAAATAACATACGACTATTACTGGTTATTTCCTTGACGTGTCGTGTAAAACACAACTCAGTGCTTGTTAGTTTGACACCGAGGTAGGTGAAGCGTTTTACATACTCGACAGGGCTTCCCTAAGAACGGAGCCCATCATCGCTAAATTGCCTTCCGCCGTTCCTGCGTTTCATAGGTTTCGTTTTATTCACATGTATGACCAGGCAGTTCACATTCGCATACTCTTGCGGATTTGCAAGCTGGAGGGAGAAAACCTTTGGGAGAAAAATCGTTGGCACATCTTGACAAAGTTTTGTCACTGACAGATGGCAAGTTCGAAACCAGTACGAAAAATAAGAGGGAATTGATACTGTACCTCTAAGCCACTCCCGTTCTTTGAACCAAGGGTTCGTGCTCAAACAGCGTCGTCAATGATAACAATGCCCTGCTGAAAGATTGAGGCAACCAGTTTCTGTGAGGCTGTATCAATGACAGGTTCGAAATATGCAAAAACTGCGTAAAGGGGTAATCATTCGTGAGAGATTTTCGACTGAATCTCACAGAGGACCATAGAGTAAGCAGCCATTGTCGCCATTGAAGAAGAGCACAGATTAAGACGAGGAAGTCTTAATCTATGCTGCTCTTCTTGAAAGACATTTACGATGTCAAGAAACGTCTCCAAGGCCTGGTCAGTTTACTTGCTAAGAGTTTGTATACCACACTCTTCTTCCCAATACCATGCCAAGATGATGAAGAGAGTGGATTGTCTTTGCCTTTCGGAATTACGTTAAAAATTATTTATTTCCGAAATTTTGTCTTCAGTATGGCTTTGATAACACTATCGTCAGTTATTTCAACCAGGATGCTCTTTCTAGCTCTCATAGTCACCTCATCCCACAAAGATATAGGTTTAGGGGCACTTTCTTGGATGTATTATTGGTGGCGTGCATCTGCTCAAGGAACGTTTTTAGGTCCTAAGATGTCGGAAAAGAAACGATCCGAAGATTCGCTTTGAATCCATTTACACGAAGTGTGGCTTCTAGAATGAGACGGTTCTCTTCATTCAAAGCATGGTCCCTTTTGGCTGATCCGATCATTTATTTGTACGCTCTGTTGAGCTGTTGATATAGCGGTAGCAAAACGTCTTGTAATTGGGACAGAGTATATGAATGACATAGTGTTTAAATGTATGCAATTCTGCATTCGTCCAAGGAACGCTGCGCCTTTCTACAGTCTCTGACGACAAATGTCTAGCGACTTCGATCATTCTGCTTTTTTTTTAGATTTAGGGTTTAAATTACATTTACGTACGACTGAGAGAAAGCACAACAGGAGTTGGTAAGTCCCCTAACATGCCAACGCTCTGATTCAGCGTGTTTCTACCCTGTGGTAGATGAACCACAGACCTTGGTCGTGTAATATGCTGATTAGCGATCTGCACCTACTATTCCTGGGTTTTATTTTTTGCTCGTTATAGACTACGTTCAAGGTTCAAAGCCTTTGTAAATTTTCCTGAATCTGGGAAAAATAGCGAGGTGATCTACACTTGGTTGTCACTAGGCATGTAAATACTTAACGGTTGATAGCCTCGAGGTAGGCGATGACGCGAGGAAGAAATCGGGGCGGAGGGAATTATGACAATATCGAATCAACGAAACAAAATCTCAAAATATATGGCAATGTCAAATCAGCAAAAGGTTTTTATTTCAGCTACCGTGAGGTGCTAGAGCTCTCGTTGAGGGCGAAGGCACCACCACAGCTGCAATCCAGACGAGCGTGAGTACGCTATGCGGGAGAAAATTCGACCGAGTTAGAAGAAGTATATCCTGGACCCTGGTACATCACAAAGCATATCCTGCTATTTGTGGGCAAGCATGGCGATGACAGGCGAAACCTCAAACTTACACCGCGATGCATGTGACCACGACAACGCCGCGACCACGACAACGCCGCGACCACGACAACCTGTATGTATGTATATCGTGCTCTGTCGGGTGACGTCGCGCCGGCTGACTCGAACGGTGGGTACAAATATTAGGATACCCTTAATATACCAGACTATGTAGTATTGTTTTTGGATTAAGGATGTGCTATCAACACGCATGCAAGCTACATTTAAGTACCCATCGAGAGTCGCGTTCTCATCAAGTCTAGCGAGGCCGAAAATCGCTTCCGTGTCATGGATTTGGGATGCGGAAGGCTCTCGTTTGAATACACCTGAACATATCGAACGTGGCGCCGGCAGTCAGGATGGCATCCGCTATGGCTAAGCCACCTTTAGATCTAGGTAAACATATCCGTTCGCATGCATGCTAAAGATAGCTAAACAACAGACAGCGTCCGAGGTTGAGAACCGATTCTATGCAAGGAATCCAATAGATCCATGTATAAAATCCGAACTACGTTGTAGATGAGTTAGCCAGAAAGCCGAGAAGTGAGACCGTAGCAAGAATAGGTAACGGCGGGTTATACGTAGGATCAAGCGCTTCGATCAAGTTTTTAGCGTGTCGATCCGGCTAGCTATCCGCCGACGTCTATTCGAGTTTTTAGAGAGATAGTTTATAAGAGAGTAGCAGTGGGACTTCTAATAGCTCTCAGCAAAATTAACTCTAATCGAAGATCGCTATCATGCAGAAGATAGGTAAACTCAAAAACGCAGTTTTGAGTTGTGTTGGTGTGAGATGACGCCCTTTCTAATCACGAGACAGTGTCTCTTCCGTTGGAGGGCTAGAAAACGTTTGGTCAAGCCGACTACAATATATACCCGTGTCAATTGTTTGTCCACTAGGAAGACATGTGTGGTGTATTATGCCATGCCTATCCCGCCAGATACAGAACAAAATCTTACCCGAATAGGTTAGTCTCTTTGGCGTCTTCTGGGGCAGCAGGTCTGAGACGCGCTAGGAACTTCCACGTTTCATATTGTCGTAAAAGGCCAATTTTTCGTCGCAGGTCTTTGATCTGAAAACGGACATTTGTTTTGTCTGGCTAGCCAAAAATAAAGCATTTTTTATACAAGCTCGATATAATGGCACGCCCAAATCATGAGGTACCATTGGTTTAATTTTGACACAAATCCATGGGCGTGAATTTGAGTGACGATGGTTGGGTAATATTCCCCTAGGTCCATAACTAATTCATGCGCAGTCATTGGGGATTTCTGTTCCGCAAAATCGTGCAATCGGCCTTTCTCGACCGTGTTACAAACTTGCCGCCCGTAACTGGAATAATTCGGCAGAATTCATATAGCAAAAACAACAAATGAGATGACTTTAAGCAGCTTCTAAAGATGTGTTGTGTCTGGGTAAGTTCAGATAGACACACGACTGTCGGTGCTAGGCGCCACGTGCTGGCGAACGTGCAGTGGAGAGTAAGTTTGAGAAACGTCCCGAAGATTCGATAGAGATGTCTATTGGTATCGAGACGAACCTATCGCATTCGAGAACAATCTCTAAGACAATAAATACAGCTGACACAGAGTGCAGTGCAGCACCACAGAGAGTGTAGCACCACAGGTGACCACAAGCAATCGTGTTTTCTCTTCTACATACTCGACTAGCCTAGCTGGTGGTACGTCAATGCACCGTTGCACTGCCCGACAATCGAGTTGAGCTATCTTTGATGTACCACGACGATAATAGACCCGATGGATGCATGCATATTCCACGTGACAACGACGTGCATGCACGTGGAGTTGTTCTTCACTCTTGACTTAAACAGTAACACGACGTCGACAGAAATTGTCCCAGCTCCACAGAAACAGCGGCACCAGCAATATTCTAAACAGCAACAACAACAACACCGCTCCTAGCAGCCGCATTATTGTTACTGCTATCAACAGCAATAATAACAACAATAACAACAACAGTAACAGTAACGTCATCAATAACAACAATGCAAACGAGCAAAATGAATAGCGAGTGTCAACATCAAATCAAAGCGAGAAGCACCAACAACAAACAGCAATAAGGAGGAGGCCTGGCTGGGCAGCTACGGATCGCGCGATAACAAAACGATATACGTACATGCGGCACATTAAACCTTGGTATCATTGTTGCCGCAAGCTGTAATCATTGTGTAATAAACACAGCACTACCCTCACTCACAGAAACAACAGCAGCAACAACTACAGCAACAACTCCAACAACAGCATCAACAATAACAACAACTCCAACAACAACATCAACAACAACTACAGCAGCAGTGCACCTGAGCCTTTTGCCACACGAATGGGAATAGACAGATAGATAGATATGGATTCGCTGTGGCGCTGTTGGCCGGTGTTGACGCGAGCGGCAGCGGGTTTAAGGGGGGAGATGATGTCTCTCTGCTAGGCAAAAGGGAACGACCATCGAAATAGCAGCACCAACAGCAGCAGCGGTAGCGGCGGCGGCGGCGACGATATTGTCGTTGTCTGGTGGAGGTGTTTATGGCGGGGACTGTCACGGCGGGTGGATGGGTGGGTGGGTGACTGTCTGAATGGCTGGCGATTGTGCTGCGCGGTGCTGTCACGCACAGTGTGGCCAGCTTGGTCGTCTGTCATCGGTGTGTCATCTCCTTGTGGTTTCTCGTCCTCGTCTGCGTCTTCTTCTTCTTCGAGCTTTCCCCTTGCCCGTCGGGCGATGCCCTCCACGCATCGTTGAATTCTCCACTTTTCCCCTCGTCGTCGTGTATCTCGGCGTGCCTCTCCTCTCCTGACTTAAATCGTTTTCACTTACATCTCTCTTCCTTCTCTTCATCTCTCTCGCACACTCTCACATATATCTCTCTCGCTCTCTCTCTCTCTCTCTCTCTCTCTCTCTATATATATATATATATATATATATATATATATATATTTCTCTATGTTTGCCCTTTCTCCATGTCTTTCTTCACCGTGTTTTGTTATCTAATTCTAGATCTTTCAGTAACCCTCGCTCCCCACAGATTAATTGCGCTGTTTTGTCCCCTCGTTGACCTCCATGGTGTCAGCTATACCACCACCACCACCACCACCATCTCCACTTCCATTCGAGCTGCACCAACAACAATAACAATATCAACAACAACAACAACACAGCAGCATGGTTAGCAGATACAACAACAATAGAAGCAACCAGCAAAAGCAAACAGTATATCGTGGTAGTAGTAGTAATAGTTCGTCAACGCGTCAGGCCGACATCAGCTAGGAGGCGTTAGCGCATAACTGATTGCCGCTGAACTGTTCCATAGACGACGGCAACAACAGCAACGATAACAACGACACCAGCAACCTGGTTTGGCAGCGGTGAAGACAAACCACGCTCGGCGGTGTCTGTCCTCAACAACAACGCGCCAGTGCAGTGGATCGCTCTTATGCGTGAACCTCTCCGCCCGTCAACTCTTTAGGCGGCGGGCTGGTCGCTTTAACTGAATCCCCACCCATTCGTATTCATTCGCCGCTTGGTGTCCACCAGCGAAGTCCACCACAGCGCCGTCTACGAGTCCCACCCGCTCCCGCCGTGGCCTTGTTCCCGTCTTGCCAGACAGACTGACTGACTTCTGCAGGGAGTGTACCAATCAATAGCTGCAACAAGTCGGTGCCCCTACCGCCTCCGCCGTAGATCCCGGTGCCGTCGTTTACCAGTACCTTAGTTTACCGGTGCCGGAGTTTACCGGCGCCGATTGAATCGCCTAACCTGATTCCGGTATACGACACGGCAGTGTATACGGGTGTGTGTCTGTGTGTGTGTATTTTTGATGTGCGGGCGTTTACGTCTGTATCTATCTGCCCCCGTGCGTGAGTTCGTAGCAGTTGGCTTTTAATGATCGTGCATGATCATTATTGCGTGAGCGTGCTTGGTGGGTCGTGGTGGTGGTGGTGGTTCAGTTGATGCTGCTGCCACTACTGCTACTACAACTACTACTACTACTACTGCCTACGCTAACAGCTTACAGACAGGTGTCAAGCGTTGTGCAAGCGGGTGTCTCAGGGGTGACCCGTCGTTCAACTGCATCGACTCTGTAGCGCTCAACAGAAGACCGCATCGACCCGCCGGCCATCTCCAGAAGGAAGCAGAACAAAGGAAGGGGCCGTTGAAGCTACCGCTGCCCAAAATGTCTCGAGTCGCGCGACGTCTGTACGCGGACGGTGCCGCCGACATGCTCGGCCCGCTGTATGATCATGGCGCCGAGGCGGCCAGCCAGAACCGCTGGGTGTTTGAGGTATGCTGGGAGGCGGCCAACAAGGTTGGTGGCATCTACACGGTGATCAAGACGAAAGCCGAGACGTCGATCATGGAGCTGGGCGACCAGTACTGTCTGATCGGGCCGCTGAACAGAGCCGCGGTGAAGACCGAGGTCGAGGTGATCAAGCCGAAGGGCGTCTTCGACCGCGCCCTACAGTCGTTCCGAGAGCAGAACATCGAGTTCGAGTACGGCCGCTGGCTGATCGACGGCTACCCCCAGGTCGTTCTCATCGATGTGGGCTCGGCATCGGACCGCCTCGATGCGTGGCGCAAGGACGTCCACACCAAGTCGGGCATCGGGATTCCGTTCGAAGACAAAGAGAGCAATGATGCTGTCCTGTTCGGCTACCTGACGGCGTGGTTTCTCGAGGAGTTTGTTACGGCGGCTCGCAGTGAGGGCCAGCCCTATATTGCCGCCCACTTCCACGAGTGGATGACCGGGATCGGCCTGCTGCAGTGTCGACTGAAGCATCTCGATCTCGCGACCGTGTTCACCACACACGCGACACTGCTTGGCCGCTATCTGTGCGCGGGAAACGTGGACTTCTACAACAATCTGGCGGATTTTGATCTGGACCGTGAGGCCGGCGACCGGGGCATCTATCACCGTTACTGCATCGAACGGGCAGCCACGCACACGGCTCACATCTTCACGACCGTGTCAGAAATCACCGCTCTTGAGGCGCAGTTTTTATTGCGACGCAAGGCCGAAGTCATTACGCCAAACGGGTTAAACGTCAAAAGGTGTGTTTGGTCAGCAAGCGGTATCGACGACGCAATCGTAGACGTTTTTTGGAGTAGGTTGAAAACTATGTCATCAGCCACTTCATTGCCACAGTTTTGCCACAGTACGATGATGAAAACATTACGGGTCTTATCACACGACATCACGAAGGCGTGAAGATAAGGAAATCTGCTGCAGATAACACACACTTGATCCAAAACGACACAAATAGGTGTGTCACTTTTTGTTACTGTTATCATTATTCTACGCTGTTAATGTAAGCCGCGAGACGAGTTCTCTTGTACAGCATGTGCATGATTGAAATGAGGAAAATATATATATATATATATATATACATATACCAACAAACAAAACAAGCAATATCGCTGTGCATTGAGTGCCGTGTCGAGGTGTTATTGTTAGCGCAACACAAATGAATCTCAGAATGACCCCGTCGTCTCCCCAAAGACGCTCGCCAGAGACGCAGAGTTTGGCAGCGACAAATCACTTGTCAAGGGCTTTCCAAGTGTCGTCTCATAACCAGTGCGTTGTTTACTATCTTAGAGATGAAAACTGGCTTGTCATCTCGGGCGCAGAAACGAGCCGTCGTTCCACAACCGTCTCGCATTCCAGCTGAACTATATACAATAGTGTTTGTTTCATCAACGACATAAATAGCCCTACCACTCTCGCTAAGTAATCTGTGGCAGCAACCTGCCACGCTTAGGCGAGTACTCGCTGTAATAACGGCACTGCACACGTCTTTTCTGTGCTAGCGACTGGTGCCGATTCGTCTAGAGAGATCGTGGTGGAGGCGGGATAGTGTGCACGGTAAACGTATGGTATTGGCGTCAACTGTACGTCTATCCTACACGGACCTAGTTCACGTGACGTCGCTAGGTAAACGCTTCTGTAGGTTAGATTGTATCAAAACTAGTCGCTGCTAATTGAGCTTAATTAATCGAGCGCTACCAGCGGAGATGTCGTCACTATGCAAGGGTGAGGAGAGTACACATATTTCACGAGCGTAGGTTTGCTTTGCACACTGGTAGCATCAATATGAATAAACTTGGCCAAATGTTTTTTAGAAAAATCATTTAGCTGTTTGTTCGTACTATGTTGATTTGCTTGCCTGTCAGCATAGCCTAGCGACGTTGATGCAGTTATTACTAATGCTTGCCGGTACGTCTTCTGTTGGCTTTTGGCGTTCAGGTACGAAGCACATCACGACTTTCAAAACAAGCACGCGCTGGCGAAAGAGAAGATTCACAACTTCGTGCGAGGACATTTTCATGGTCATTACGACTTCGATCTCGATAAAACGCTCTACTTTTTTCATCGCTGGAAGGTACGCGAACGCTCTTTAAATCCATTTTATAGACGGGTCGCCGCAATACCCGAGTTTACCACCGCGCATCGCAGAGGCGCCAAAGTCGCCGTGAGGTGCTCGAAACTAAAATTAGCCAATTCGAAATCTAATCGCTGAACAAAATGCCCATGTGTATGTTGAATAACAATCTAATGGTTAACGACTAACACCTCGACAGTTGTCGGAGTTGCCGATGCCCCTGACATCTGTTGAGATAATGTTAATCGAAGTATTGACATCTGTTGAGGTTACGTTAACTGAAATGTTGACATCTGTTGAGGTAGTGTTAACCTCTCCTACAAAAAGGCCACTGATTAAAAGGTGACAAACATATTCGACGTAAGAAACTCGACGTGCCTCCACTGTCAAGGCTCATAAAAATCGTTTGTAAAATAAAAGTGTTTTATATGTGCTATTGCTATTGTGCCTGTAACAACTGAGTATAGCAATATTTCCTTATTACTTGCATGCAGCCACATTGTTGGGTTGCCCATTGCGAGGTGGCCCGTCTTCTGATTTTGCCTTGGACTACGATTACGTGATCACGCTTGTTCGTGCATCTGTGGGTTCGACGGCTATTCAGGTACGAATTTGGCAACAAGGGGGCAGACCTTTTCATCGAGGCGTTGGCGCGTTTAAATCACCGTTTGAAGATGTCAGAATGCCAGCACACAGTTGTCGCTTTCATCATATTTCCGGCCAAAACGCACAATTTCAACGTTGAGTCGCTCCGTGGTCAGGCGGTCTGCAAGCAGCTGAAGGATACGTGTGACGCCATCCAGCGACGTATCGGAGAAAGGTTGGTAATCGCTCGTATAATAATAATTTATTCAATTTTAATAATAATATGTTTACTAATAACAATCACGATCTTATATTTTCTGACTTGTGCTGCGACAGGTTGTTCGAAACGGCGTTAAGTGGCCTCATTCCAGACAATAAAGACCTACTCACACCGGAGGATATAATGATGCTGAAACGTGGTACGTGTCATTAAGCACAGTCATTAACAGCTGGGGAGGAACCTCAGAGTTTAGTAAGTTTGCGACTCCCACCCTAGTCGCGTAGGCTGCAACTGATGTACGAGTGCCCTGCATTCCCAAAACCTTCCAGACAGAAAAGAAAAAACATTACTGTTTAACAACGCTAGTTCTCGAACTACAATCATAATTTGCTATATCCTTCAGTTCTCTTTTTAACGCTACCTCGTTTAGTAAATAACCTTAAATAAATAGTAAGCTAAGTGACTCTAACTGAACATAATTTTGTTTGGTTTTCTGGAAACGCTTTTTTATCTTGTGTTAGTGACAAGGTGTCAAATTTGAAGCAAGTCTCACCTGTGGTAAATAACAAGCAAATTAAATTTTTAGCAAGCCGTAACGAC
This sequence comes from Dermanyssus gallinae, assembly GCA_003439945.1. Lineage (NCBI taxonomy): Eukaryota > Metazoa > Arthropoda > Arachnida > Mesostigmata > Dermanyssidae > Dermanyssus > Dermanyssus gallinae. Next base: position 16,976 of record QVRM01005357.1, read on the forward strand.
CTTATAAGAATAACTCGCCATTCGATAACCTTACTCTTAAGAGCATAGTTGTGGACGGATGTCGCGGTGTTAAACATCAACGCATTAACGAAGTTATTTGCCATGCAAAAAAATGTTATAGTAAAAATGAACAATACAGATTTCACAATAATTTAAAGCTCGATAGGATCGAAAAAGGATCGAATTTTGCTGGGGTGGAATTAATTTTACTTCCTTGGTTGTTAAATCGAGTTCAGCATTGCCCTGCTGTTTCATTCATCTGTTCGAAAAAGCCCAAAAGTAGTCCAGTATGATTGCGCTAAAGGTAGCTTAAAAGGTGAAGAAGAAATAATAGCGTATACTCAGCCAGCCAACTCTCCTACAAGTAGTTTCGATTATGCTTAGAATTCCTCCAAACAAACTTTGAAGAAATGGCCTACACGACTGTACCAAGATGAGTCACTCATATGGGCTTGCGCTGAAAGATTTTGACTAGATGTAAAGTAAATTATAATCTAAAGCCGTGAGCATGACTTAATGTGTTTCGGCAACTAAACTGAGTTGAGAAAAAGGAGTACGTAATTCTCTACTGGAGCAGCCTTTTACATAATTGTCTCCGCATGCCCTACAAGATAAGGGCTTACATATTGGGGCTCTTATCGTTAGAATCGATGTTGGTAGCCATGAGGAAAGTGGTTGAGTTCGATAAGGTACCTAGTTGTGGAGATCGTGCAGCTTTAAGTCACTCTCTACACAAAGTATTTTGAGCAGCTGGAAAAACCACTTTCGCACGATTTGACGGTTAATTGACAAGGATATTGCTTACTGATTTTGTACTGATATATTTATTTGATATATGCTGATATATTTCTCTGATTTATGCTGATACAGGTGTTCTTCCAAGGAACCGGGGTCAAGTCTTGTACTGTGTTTCTTCCTTATGTTTACGGATTATCTTTTGTATGTTAGCAAGTTTACAAGTAATTCCTATAAAGAACAGAACTGGTTCAGAGAGGCTGCATAGCAGACTGACGCGAATTCTACCGCTCTTCTCATTCCAAAGTTACCTTCTCGTAAAGATAAGCTCTCCCATGTTTCGCCGTGCAGTACTTATATCCAGCACTTTGCCCATGATCTTAAGCTATGTTTCCAAAGACACAGTGCCGTCTTTGGCTGCATCGCATTGAGATATGGTCTCATGTTTTTCAGGAAATTTCGTTTGTCAACTAGGGCTTGATGAATTTCTGGTCCACTTATTGGGGTCCCTAGCAGTTTCAGGTCCTCTTTGCCTGGGTGCCTTGCAGCAGGACGAATCTTTCGGATAGCGTCTGCTGCGTCAATTCTTCTTTCCTCTTGAGATCATTTGCCTGCGCTTAGGGTTAGAACTCGTGCTGCTGGAAAGCCTCATTTTGGCGTATGTCCGAGGCGACTACGTCGGCTGGTCCATTCTGAGGGTTACGTGGACCAGGTACCAGACGTAAATCGGAATTTTCATCTGCGATAAAATATCTAAGATATCGAGGCAAAACAGCGCGGAATCTAAAGGGTCTCCCTGTTGGACCCCGTTCTCGGTTTGGATCAGCGTCATCATGTCGCAAGGTAACAGTGAGGGCTGTTTGTCACAACTTTGGCGAACTATTGGTAATGAATCTAGGACTTTCTACAGAAGTAATTGTTTGCGAATTGGGTTCAATTCGTTACAAGGTCCAATTACACCAGTACGCGTGTTATTCCCTCTGCCTCTACGAACGCTCGAGCTTGTGGACTGCCGGCTCCGCCCCAACCTCCACTGCTACACCGATCTGGTGTGGCCTTTTTGTAGCTACTATGACTTTCTTTGAATTACTACTGTTAATTGTGATCATAATTAGAGACGAACGACCCTCAGGCCAAAGCGCCTGTCTGTTCCAGTAATTTTTTATGTGATGTCTCGACTGTGTGATATACCGACACGTCTGACTATATCATACGTATCGGTATATAACGTATCTGATATACCGATACGTATGAATATATTCGCATATATAGTTGTAGAAAAACGGCACGCACAAATTGTAGACTGTATTTCTTAGAGCACCGGGAAATCACTTGTGATGGTACAAATACCGGTTGTGGCTTTTGTCTCAGAAAAATATCAAATGCTCTCCCTGTTACTACTCAGGGTAGACGCAAAACGATAGGCACTTGAAACTTTTCTGTAGTTTCTGACAAACGTATTGATTTTAGCCTACGGTAGATTATAGAAATGTGTATTCTAATTTGATTGTAAGTTGTAAATTTGTCGTGGTTATGTAGATGATTGGATCCTGCGGATAATTTAACTTAAGCGATTGTTTCAACTCAAACTCAGGGGAACAAAACCAAACAAACTGTCGTCTTGAAATGCACCAGCGTACTAAAAGCACTCAATGTATATCCAGATCTGGCATCAGCACCAGGAAGGGTTCCGAGGAATGAAAATCGGAAAGATTTGCTACGATGTAGTATTATTGAACATTGCGATGTTACATTGACGCGCTAGTGCTGATCACACCCTGACATGAGACTCGTATCATGGCAAGAATTATTGTTTAGTCATACAGCACTGAGACTGTGTCTAAATAATAATATCAATGAGCCGAAGAAGACTAAATTCCTTGTAGTTTCAATAAAAGGCATTTACCGTGTGGGCTGTCGTTATAATGTGACATAAGTTTATTTGTTCATATTACAAAGATTACGGCTTTTCGAGATGTGGTAATATATTTTGGGGTAGTAGTTATTTTCTATGTGAACGGTTGCAGCCCGGCAGTAAGTGTACTACAGCTTGCCGAACCCACGTTAATGTCTAGAGATCACAATTTCTAAGCAAACGCATTTGTCGCTTCTCTTTTTTTCGGAATTCTAAACTTGCTGACGTGTAGGGATCTACTCGACTCAGAAGTCGTCGCTTCCGCCAATCTGTACGCACAACATGATCGATGACTCCAATGATCCTGTGTTATCAGCGATTCGCCGTTGCCAGCTGTTCAACAACCGTCACGATAAGGTGCGTAGCGAGGATTCTACCGAGAAGGATTCGATATGTATGAATAAATATAAATCCTCGTTCATCTTACCAGTCTGTTTGTGAATCTGGTTGATTTCCAGCCAATACTAAAACGAAGTTCGATGATGCCTACCCCGCCTCCCCGACAAACCTTGAAGAAATAACTACGGCTCAGCTGGCTCTAAAATCTTTGATTACTATTTTATCAGCTGAGTGCACTTTTATGCGTGTGGGCTACACCAGTCTGTTCATGTACGCAAGTCCTGCCGCGCCAACCTCGGTCTATCCCGCCCACCTATGCTGCAGATAAATTTGATCACTCTTCTAGTTCACAAGCAGAACAGATGGCAGATATAAAAAGTGAAACTGTGTTATAGGAAAGTTAGCCAGCTTTATAATTACCTCTCAATTGCCGCGTCTCAGACCATCTATGAGCGCGCATATTTCCCCATCTGGTACGAACTCTTTGCTGCACTGTCTTGTTTGTAATCTTGTTATCGGGAACGAACTGGATTTTTTTGTTGTGAACTGAATTTTTTTGTTGTGACTTGTGACCGCCGCAGGTGAAGGTTGTTTTTCATCCCGAATTTTTGTCATCAACGTCACCGCTTCTTCCGATGGACTACGAGGAATTTGTGCGTGGCTGTCATCTGGGCGTATTTCCCTCGTACTACGAGCCGTGGGGCTATACACCAGCTGAATGCACCCTTATGGGCATACCCTCTGTCACCACGAATCTTTCCGGTAAAACAACATGGCTTGGTCTGATCGTTGCATGACTATGATTGTTCCTTCTGTATAGCTATTTTTAGCTTAGTTAATGCTTCTGAGTGTATCTTTACCCACTGTTGTTACTGCTGCACATGCTCTAGAGGGTGATTTTCATGCAATTGTTGCTAATGCTGCCGTTTTTCCTTGGGTGCCAACACTCATCCGCTAATATATCTGGCTTATCTATCAACAGCTATCCGATAGTTAGGACGAATGATCTTTCCGCGGCTGTTTTTGCTGATATTTAGGTTGCTGTAATTAGTGTCAAATAATTATCTTGATTGCTGTCACAGTTTTAATTACTGCTGCTCTTTGCTGTCGCTATTCTTTCTTACATTGTATAACTACCAGCGAGGATTAAGTGCATTTGAGTGTACCAAAGAGCTTCAATTGATCATTGGAGATAAAACCCTATTTTTGGTGTGTGTATGGGTGGCAAGAAGATTTCGAACTGTATATTTATTCGAATCTGTATGACAAGTCCCTTGAAGGACGTTTAAAGACAGCGATGGTGAAGTGTGAAGGCTGCGATTGACGAAAACTCAAACATAACATTTCTGGAGGAGATTTTGAGCTTACATCCTGTGAGCCTCTGTAAGATCCTTCACAAGACTTTGGACTCACGAAAAATTGCTTAATGTGTTCCTCGTTAGTTTTACACAGGACAAAAAGAAGCGCGGGTCTTTCTGGCTGGAGAATTTTTAATAACATTTGACGGGCACCAGTGTTTCTTTGCTTTCGAGATTTGTCACAGGTGATGAGACCCGGCTATATTTTTACGACCCTAACCTTAAAACTCGGCTGGCAGAATAAATGTCGCCATGTCACACGAAGTCGATATACTATGAGTACATACAAGCAACAGTTTCCACGGGATCTCCGGAAGTCCTGCAAAAGAGAAGATTGATATACGGTGCAACAGGTATTCGCTAGCGCGGGGGTTTCCCGGGGATTTCTCCACACGACCATGTTCTTCTTTAGGAATGAAATGATGGCGAAATTTTAGTAGGCGCTATAATGACGAACGATTGGTAGCGACAGATACTTACAAAAAGCTTACTGCGCTCACCAGGAAGTGTTACAAGTGTCTCCGACGCAATGATTCCTCTACGATAAGCCACGCCAGCTGGCATGGCTAAAAATAGTATGGCTTCTAGGGCCGCCTCTGGAGTTAAGCTGGCGAAGCACGAAATTTGTTTACCTGATTCGACATCGTGCGATAGTATTATGCTTCCTTCGAAAAAAATAAAAGAAGATGATTCGACCCACGCGAATCGACGCTTCAAGCCGTCGAGGTGGAGTTGGAAAAACACTTTTAAATACATCATAACGCTCTCTATCTCTCTGGTTCGCTATTAGCCGAGTTTCTTGCCAAAAGATTCACTGTTTTTTTAATAGAACGGCTTTGTTTTAAAGCAAGAGGTATGGCTTTTGGCTGGTTGGATTACTATGACCGAATTAATGCCCAGCTAGAACAAATGGTCTTTAAGAATATTTTTCGCAAACCTGAGTCCTCTTCGGCCAACTACCCACCACAGAAGCAGCACGCTGGTGTGTTGCCAACAGAAGAGAACCGAATTTTATAACCACGTGTATGAATTACAGTAGAAGCACATAAAGAAATAGCAGTATTAGCAATGTATAAAGTGTACACAGAAAAATGTGCTTGTCACCAGGTTAAACCAAGTCGGTTAACAGCAGCAGCAATATATTTAGTACTATTTGAGCGTTAACGTTATTGGTCTGTGTGCGCTTTTTCTCTCTCAGTTTTCCCTCCTTAATGTTAATTCTGTTACTCTTCTTCTTGATCTTGTCGTGGTGACGTCACGCTGGGCCACAATCCGTCAACGACTCTAGGTTTCGGTTGTTTCATCGAGGAACACGTAGCCGATCCGATGTCCTATGGCATCTATATTGTCGAGCGAAAGTTTAAAGGCGTCGAGGAGAGCGTGGAACAGCTCACCCAGTTCATGTTCGACTTCAGCAACCTTAGCCGTCGGCAGCGGATCATCCAGAGGAATCGAACCGAACGCCTATCCGATTTGCTCGACTGGAGAAACCTCGCTCAATACTATTCGTGTGTATTTTATATATATATGATTGTATTGTTTATTAACCAATATGTGGTTTATGCACATATGTGCTACAGCTCTCTTAAATAACTTTCATCGGCGATATTGCTTTTGTACACTGTTGGAGATGATACAGATCACATGATTTTCCGCATAGGTTGCATTCACACTCGGTTGATATCTCATGCCACCCATTTCGTATACATATCTTCATATGATATCCATGCATTGCAAACCCAGTAACGAAGTATCTGTTTCTACAACGTGGGCTCTTCCAGTTGTTTGTAGTCATCGCTCTTGTCTCATAAAAACGCTAATCAACATCCGCAAATGTATACTCCCATTCGGCAAGATGATTCTCAAAGGCCTCCGTTCTCGGTAAAGCATAAGTTGCTCTGAGCTCCTCCACAAAGAGTGGTGTCGAGGCCAACAGATGCACAAGCCGATTGCGGCTAGTGCGGTGGACTACAAGAACTCTTTTAAGAAAACTGGCTTTAAGTTTGTCAAGTACTTTCAGATTTGCTCTTGATAGGTGGGACCATATGACCTGTATCCCGTAAGCAGCGGTCGGCGCAATATTTAAATTAAAAAGTTTGAGAGCGACATCCAGTGACAACCGATGAGGCTCTGAGATATTGTAAAACCATAAAATACCCTTACGAGTTTTCGCAACGTTTGTCACTAGAGCATTTAGGTCAACAAACTTTTGCAGTGAGGTAAGCGATTGCTGCAGATGAAATCGACTCCGAGAGTAGAGAACGAGGTCATCAGCATACATGAGTCTACTATCGTGCGGGGGTCGACGCTGGGTTTTGTCCGGCAGATCGCTTACCAATATTGAGAATAATAGCGGGCTAAGATTATCGTTTTGTGCAACTCATATATATATATATATATATATATATATGACCTAAGGCATAACTGCCGACATAACGCATTTACGAAATACCTAAAATGGCCAGTTTAGACTAAGCCGAAAAGTTAACAATATGAACTAGCGTCTGATCACATCAAATAGCAAAATACGATGCTTCTGTTTTCTTGTGCCCTATATATATATATTTTTTTTTCACATATATACGTATTGATTACAGGCGAGCTCGTCGAGAGGCCCTGCACAAAGTGCACCCGGAACTGAAGGCCGCAGCCGAGACGCATCGCATTCACCTTCGGTATCCGCGACCCTTCTCGGAGCCGCCCTCACCGGCGGCCTCTCGACGCAGCAGCATACGGGGGAGCGACGACGAAGATAGCATCTGCAACGGCGATCTCGAGTGAAGCACAACGAAGTAGTCGAGACCGCCTGCGAGAATGTGAACCGCTCCTACGTTCGTGCAGCCGAGCTGGCCTCCTGATCTGACCTGATTTGTCACTATTCAACTGCTGCCAGCTATCTGTGTGGCAACGCGACCAACACACACGGCTTCCCTAGAAATGACTACCCAGCCTCTGTGGTTTTGGTGGCTAATGGCGGCCAGCCCATTACGCGAAAATGGTATCCATCCATATGTGCCCCCGCGTTTACGCCTGTCTATGCCTGCCTATACGAACTCATTCATATACATAGGTGTGCATACAGTTAATTGCTCAAGTCTAGACGCCGTCTTTTCAACACGGTCTGTGTGTTGGCAAGCGCGCCAAAATGGTCGAGGTTGACGTGGTATAATCAACCAGCGCTGATAGACGCCAAGAGCTCGTACGAATACGAAAGTCGTTAACGAGTTTTGGCGGTATAGGAAAAAGTGACGGTTAATTTTGTTGTCTGTTGATCGAGTCGACATCGAGTCGAAAGAAATCAGCTGTCTTTTTTTCGATTTGTTTACCTATGGTTAAAAAATTGGCGATGGCGAGACGATGACAGTATTTGTCAACAAAGTTGCTAATGATTTTGAGCAAACTGATATATATATATATATATATATATATATATAGCATTGCTCAATACAAAGACGTGCCATACTTTTAATTAATCACATAGATAAACTTAACGTCAAACTACATTTAGGCAAAATATGAAATAGCTTTAATTTAGTCATGAGGCGGACCACACGTTTATTGGGTATGAAGGTGAACTCTTGACTCATAATTTTCGTATTTATTTGTTTACGTTCACACTGCGTACATGCGACGTGCGACACCTTACGTGTAACCTAAGAAACCTTGTCGGTAAACTCGATACTGGAATTTATATACTGCGTCAAATCAATAAAAGTTGCAAGTTGAAAAAACGCTATTTTATCGACGTGCCATTCTTAGCTAAGTTCTCGGTTTTGGATTGCAGCAGCGCTGCTTAATAGTTCTATCAAATTGCGATTTGGCAAAACCGGCGAAAGCCTTAAGAGACGACTGAATCTCACAATGCACAGGAGTGGCGCATAGGAGTTCAGGGCAGGGATATTTTTCATACTGCCACAAGTGTTCAGTGCAAACTTTCCAGAAACCGGCTAATATGCAGTATTTTGCTTACTTTATATTAGATTACAAACAAAAAGGGCTTGAATAGAAAAAGGATACCTAGGCTAACTCCAACCAACTTTATTAGAGCAGGCTGCTTACGTTTTACAATTATTATGATTAATGAACACCTAAATCACTGACTATGTACTTCACTGGCATGATGAATAAATCATATTCGTCATGCCAGTGAAGTACATAGGGTAGTAACGGCGCCTCTTTGGGTGTTAGGTGCACACTCAGGTGACTACCCGATCTCTAACCGAGATGACAGAAATCGGAAACACATCTTTTGCTTTTTAGCGCAGTTCGAACACCAATGTGCATGCTTTTCTTCGCGAATGTTCCCGAAGTTCCCGCCTCTCGCAAATGTTCCCGAAATTGCCATCTTTCGCTACTGCCCTCCCCTTTAGCGCGCGATTTTTACGCTCAATGGGCAATAGTGCACATAGATACATGAAATTAGTGGCGATAGTGGCGAAATACTTTGTCTCGTCGTTTAACAATATCCTCTTGAACTCGGTTGAAGTTGGCTTTTTTAAGTGTGTAATAATAAGTAAAATTAAAATGCATTTACATTTCGTAGTTGCATGTTTCTAGTTTATCTACCCTACTAACTACGTAAACAGACTCACACATACGTAATTAAAAAGGACGCTATCACTGTCTAACGTTTATTTCATCAAAGGTTGATTATTAATAACCGCCGTACTCAGCAGGGTTTGATCAAATTTCTGCTGATTGTTAAGGATGACAATAAATAACATTTTGAGCGCGCCCACCGTGTGTAGTCACGTTGTACTTGATTTGCCCTATATATATATATATATATATATATATATATATGTTTAAAGTTATATACAATGACCTTCTGGTCTTAGGTTATGTTGTTGAAGTGTCTACAGATATAATCATGGTTGCGCCCAATGTCTATCTGTCCTAATGCACTCTGTACATAGATGAGGTAGACTATCAAGATCAAACACAAAGAAAAGTGTGCTTTCTTTGTTTTCCGTATCAACAAACATAGTGATGAGCATGATATGACCCCCTATAATTATATATATATATATATATATATATATATATATATATAGTTATTTGAACAATTGTACGATTGCAATACGCTTCTTTAGATATTATTAGCAAGATAAATCTGCCTGAAAAACGTCGAGCGAAACAGGGCCACTCGTCGTTGGAACGAGCCAATCGACGGCAGATGCGAATTTATGCGAGCTCTGAGGGAAGAGCGAAGGGGCACAAAACAAAGTGAAACTATTCATCGTTGATGTCTGTTGAACGGATGCCGAGGGCGAACGAACGCCGCTTTTTGTGTGTAGCGGGACATTCACTGTCCGGCAGGATGTCGAGGGTTCAGAGAGAGGGCGGGAGGGAGAGAGTCCTGTCTTGATCGTGGTCTCCTGCAGGAGGACATTCCATCACATTGGCGCTCATCTTCTACCGCCGCCAAACAGATGCTTGATTTGCGTTTTTCCGTTCGGCTTCCAGCATTTGCACGATCCGTTAACGAGGAACCAGTCGTAATACATGCGAACAACAAAGCAACCGACGCTGTCATAGCCGTCGCACTTCGAGGCGCGCTTCGGCGAGGAATTTGTCTTTGACGACTTCGCGGACGAGGACTCGTCGAAGCTGGACTTCCGCTGACCCGTTCCCGCCTCCTAACAACATGAATACACGCGACCAGAGCAGACAGAACAATCAATAGAGTAGCATTAATGCTTTGCATGTACTAATGCATTTGCATTCGTTGTTACCTGGCGCAACTTCGTTTATATATATGCATATATAAATTTTATATTTTGTTTGGAATCGGGCCTAACCAGTTGCACCCTTGTGAACGCGTTATAATAAAGCTCTAAAACGCCTCAGTCCTATAAATCTACAAGTAGATATAACACAGGTTTTTTTTGAACACTCCATTCTTGTCGTTGTGAGAAATTTTAGAATTCAGTAAATGATCTTTCCTTTCCAATGGAATAGGAGGTCAAATTGTCTTGTTAAGGAGCTAGAGTGGGATAACAAATGCTTATTATACCGGTGTGACTGGCCAGCTATGTTTTTTAATACGTTATGCGAATGTAGCTGCTTGCCTAAAAAACTGAACTTGGGCTTCTTTGCTTTGTTGTAAAAACATTCTAAATGCCCTATTAGTGAGCTTTCACGATCAATACTTCTAAAAGTTTGCCATTATGGTCACGAAAAAACACGTTTAAGAAAATACGCCTTCATGATCATTTCAGTCCCAAATCTCTGTTATTGTAAGACTTTTTTTAGAATCAGATAATGAATAGTGTTATTATTATTACGGATGAACACGATTTACGGCAATCATATCTCGAATCGAACCACTACTGATTTAGTGCCAAACGTATCTCTATTAAATGTAAATGTTCCTTAATGTATTTGTTCTATTTAAAATCTAAAACTTGGTTAAATGGCATTTAAAAGAAATTCTACTGAACGTAAAAGCTTAGAAATGAAATATCATCACCTTGATTTTTGCAGCTTATTGATTTCGACTATTTTTCTCTAGCCAACGCTGAATATTCTCTAGTCAAAGCTGAATTTTCTTTCAAACACGTCGATCGAATGCTCAATTGCTCATTATTTTGCAATAGCACACTTTGTTAAGCAACGGCTGGCTAGTCACAGCGGTATAATCAAAGTTGCAATTTCACTCGCACTCCTAAACCAAACCTTTCCGCCCACCACCCATTCCATTACAGACGCTTAATTAAACTTGAGTGTACGACCCATTAAAACTAGTACGGAGCGTTTCAATTTTAGAGAAATTATACAGGCTGTATTGATTCCGAAAATTGATTCTTACGTCTCTAAGCATACTTGATTGGAAAGCGCGCACAGTAGTACCCCCATGCGGGGTCAAAGTCGCAATACACATATGCATATTTAAACTAGTATTTCTTTAAAGCCCTATAGAGTGTCATTTCGTAGTAACTGCTAGAGCAGCGACATTCTTCTTTCAGAACGCTAAATGCAGAACCTGCCTTCGAAGCTCTTTCTTTCGTCGATTATGCAAAATGTCAACATACCTCATCGTCGACGTCAGAGAGGTCCCGTTTGACTTTTCGGAAGCGAAAACCATGACTATGGGCCACCCTTCGCTGAAGGTACTGCTGAAAGTTATGGAAATCTTCGACGGGAGGTGGTACTTGCAGCCGATCAATCGACGGCACCGGGCGCTGGTAGAGCGGATAGAGTGTACTCGGCGCCGGTTGTGGGCCAGGAAGGGCTGTTGATAAATTAAGATTATAATTACAATATGTCACGACCGACCACAAACCATACCTTTACGCGCGCGTACGCATAATTGGGGACATTAAGCTCCATCTAGGTTTATAGGCTAGCATGGAAAGAAAAAGTATATCACATTTCAACGTCTAAGATTTATAGATACCTAATACAAAAAGGGAATATATATATATATATATATATCATCATATGAACTGTCGGGAAAAGCCTGGATATGCCTATGCAGCCGCTGTAAGCGCTTCTGATAAAAAAAGGGGGGACATGTGTATACAGGTAAAGCAAATAATAAGTCTGTCTATATATAAAATTTGTTCGGTTTTTTTAATGATTCTCTACGGACAAAACCGGAAAAACTTTTTTGTAGCCCTATGTATATATATATATATATAGGAGAAGTATAGATAAGTATGACTACCTCCATATTGGGCAATTAAAAAAAAGCGAAGTTAGATCTGCAAAGATGTCAAAGAAAACTTTTGGGGGCAAAGGGTACAAGATCGTGCGTTAGAGAATGCGCTACGCATAGCCGCCTCTATTAGTAGAAGTAAACCGATCTTACCTTTGATCCAACGTTCGTCTAAAAAATCATATTCGTGGCCGAACGCATAAGGCCAAAAAAGCACCAGGCCCAGATGCGGTCCCCCAAAAAGCAGTACATATAATCTTCATGCACAGCCCGAGGGTATTCAAACGCATGGTAGATAATAAAACGCTTGCTAACGGAGACTGGTGTAAGTCTTAGTAATCGGTACACTTAACCCTCGTATCGAAACGCAGCACCAATACCCACTGTAAGAATGCTTCCCTGCCAATCCAATGCTCCCGAACACAAATCAATTGCAGACAAAGGCGCTCACCCTTGTTTACGACACATCGTAGCGTCGTAGCTAGAAGATCGAGACAGAGACGGAGGCGTGAACCAAGCAGTCACAGACAGAGTCCCACAGGGACCCGTATTGAGATCAACCCGAGGGAATATAATTTACGATGGAGTACTTAAATTCCCACATCGCCAGGAGTCTACTTCGTCGCCTACGCGGACGATCTGGAGCTAATCATCACCGCCCGTAACGAAGATCCACTCGAAGGGACAGCCAAGAGAGCCTTGGCGAATATTTGCCAGTATCACTATATGCTAGGCCTCGAATTGTCTCCTGCCCAAAAAGCGGAAGCAATTCTTTCAAACGGCCTGAGGTGCCCTCCCCAGAATCTAAACTTAGGACGGGTAAAAACCTCAGTAACATCGGCACCCATGGCTAAGTCATGTATGAGGTGTTCCTGCGAGAACCTTATCTATGGGCTAACCGGGGCGTGACCCTAGATGAGGTTCACACAGAAACGCCTGATATGTGCTACGGAACAAAACTGCTGGCACAGCCCAGACAAAACTGCGATTCTCGGCGCCGTCATCAGCAATTGCTAACATCATCCTAGATGCCGCACGTTATGGGGGCGTACGACTACCAGACTACAACCTACGCCGTCTCCTCAACAAGACACAAACACCTGTGACGTTCAGTATTGCAGGGCGCCCACAGCATTTAGGCAAGCCGTCCCTAGATAGATTTCCTGGGACCTAAGGGTCAAATGGTACGCCAAGCCCTAAAAGAGGCGTTCTTCAAGGGCCATGATTCCTGGTGAGAAAAAGATTCGCAGAATTTGTCTCAGAGGCGAACATAACCGCCGCATAAAGTCGAGTATCCAAGGCAAACAGGCAAATAAAAAAAAACGTTCTAGGCTGAAAGTTAACACGTTTACTTACACAGGATTGTAATTAAGAAGGCAACATTGAGTGGTGGCCAGGTGAAGCATTCTCAAGCACTCTCAAGATTTCCTAGCTTGGCTTTGACAAGACGTTCAATGTGCATCTTGCATTCTACCAGTTATTATATTTAAAAATTGAAAATAAACTATATACGAATATAAATATATGTCTTTCATATTGAAGTTTTATCGTACATTTCCACCATACACAAGTATATATATATATATATATATATATATATATATATACATGTTTTTTATATAAAGTTGTAGCGTACATTTTTCATAGGGCGAAGGGCCTCTATGTGGATGGCTGTACGTCTGCGCAAAAGACGGATGATGAGGCGGAAGATGTGGCGGTGGCTTGGCTAGAGGCCCTTTCAACCCTCCGTGGAGCACTGGCCCTTGGCCGGCAGCGGGTTGCGAGGGCGGAACCATCGCTTCCGGGTAGAAGATTTCAGCGACCAGCAGCGATACCCATCGGGGACTCTCGTGGCACAATCCGCCCTCCACAAAATCACACGTTTGTGACCTGGAAATTAAAAGTGCAGTGATAATCAGAATCTGTTGGAGAAACAAAGTTTAGAAATAACTGTGGTCCAACATAATTCGTCTCTAATATTTATGACGAAGTATACTTATCGGGACATTTGTCCCTCTATTATTTATGACAAATAATTGTCAGGAAGTTTATTGGGCCATACGTTTTTTGCAAAATAAGAAGCTTATTATATAATTGACTTACACATACGTATATATATATATATATATATATATATATATATATTATATATATATATATATATATATATATATGTATATATATATATATATATAATTTGCTTACACATTTGTATATGTTTGCATATTTATATATATGCGTATCTGTATTTACATATATCTATTTACAAACACATATGTTTTAAATACATACAGTAATATTCACTACGAATATATGTCGTTAAGGTATCTATAGAGTATATAATTTACTATTAAACGTGGATTAGCTCGGCTCCATTCTGAGCGGAAGTAGAATGTAGTTGAGCGATATTAGCAAGTGTATGAAGACGAAGAAGAAAATGCTTTCCCGCGCTCACAGGTTTCCGTTTTAGTCAACGTAGATGAACTCAATGATGCTGCTATTGGCATGATTCCCACCAAAGCTTGCTTTTTCCCCAGAGAATTGTCCCCGATGTGTTTTTCTTATGATCAGCTGGGCGGATGTGGCGACCGGCGTTCCGTGCTTCTAGACAACCTTTACTTTCCTCTTTTTTTCGGCTAAAGAACTGCCGCCTAGATGCGATATGCAAGCATTGTCGCATTGTATTTGCGACTGGTCAAAAACGCTATGTACGGGTGAATACTTCTAAATTTCAGAACGCCACCTCGAACGAAATACAATCTATTGGCTTCAGCACCTGGGCCGTGGATGATTATAGTCTAACGATTCATACATTGAATGTGACAAATATATACTTAACGGGGGACAAAAATAGATAGAGGGGATATTAACCGTGCAAAAACGGATAGGTTACACGGATACAGGCCTTGTAGATATGTTGTTCTTAAGTGATTATGTGTGGTTAAAGAAGAGCACACGGAAGTAGGCAGCCTCGAATTGCCTTGCCAGTGAGAGATTGCTAGAACGCTAAATTTTGTTGTACGTTGTTTTGTACAATACAGACCCTTTTTAAATTCCGACTACGTTTACCAAGTTTCAAAAACGAAAATTAACTTTAGGTGCTGATCCACCACTACAAAGAAGTATTTACAAAGATAAATAATTAGAACAGCCTCAACCTGGCATATAGAGCACTATAAGTGGAAACATGGCGACTTGGGTGAACTGTACATCTATACACCAACGGCCCCTAGAATCTTCAGGAGCTTCGGGAGGTGTAAAGTGATCTCAATAATTTTGTTATATTCATTCTGTTGGAAAGAATTCGTCAAAGAACAAGGCACATAAGCGAGATTGCTACAAGCTTCGATTTATCTTTCGCCCACGTGTCGGGAATGCAACAGTTATATATTGCAAACAGCAGGTGGAGGGAAGGGGGGGTGAAGTCGAGGCTTGGGAGCATACTTGAGCTGGGGAGAGACGTAGCTGTGGCAAGCTGACTAAACAAGCAACGCAAACTTAGATGCTAAACTAACACAGAAAACCAATTCTATAGAAGTACCAGATTGCCGCGTCATTTTCGTCTCGTCTTACTAAAATCTTACCCCTTTTCACATGTCGCACTGACATCTTCAAGTTTTTGCTACCATGGCGGCGGCGACAGCACAGCCTACTACTATTAAAACGCAGAAGTAGTATGCTAACTAGTTCTCCAGGCAGAAGGAAAATGTTCTCCTACATACAATGGCTGGCGGCCCTATAGTAGCCCCCCTCAAGCCGGTCTGCACTTACGCTTTATCTAAAGAATGCTGCTTTCGTAGTCGCTCGCGTTGCGGTACTTACATGCAGTTGGTCTGCTGGATCGTCTGCGTTAGATAGCCCTCTTGGGGAATCTGCACGACGTATTTCCACACGCCTTGATAGTTGCGCGCGTAGACCGGAGTGACGTATTCCTCCATTGACGGACACGGCGTTGGCGGAAGCGCCGAGCCGCTGCGCGAAGCCTGTTCGGGCTTGTCACCCTTCACGTAGGCTTTCTCGTTCGACTCATCCGACTGCTTCTTATAGCGATTACTGTTGCATCACCATCGTCACCGTCATCATAATCACCATCATGGCAAACGTATCCCACACAATCGGTTTCATTGTTGTTGTTGTGTTCGTTGTTTATATATTGATGGTATTGATATTTGTTATAATTGTCGTCGCCGTTATTGTTGTTTTCGTAGTTGTCGTTGTGATGGTGAAGGTGACGTTAAAGGATTACAGATTTCATGTTATCAAAAATGAACTCGGGTATGCTCATTTAGGCCAGATCTACTAGTTAATGCGTAAGAGTGTTCCAATTAGATATAGCTTTAGCCAGAGCAAATAGAGAAACAATGAATCGATTGAATAAATCTCATAGACCGTCCGTTGCTACCTGTTTGCCTTATTTCTTGCATTAGCACTCACTATAAGGCACGTCACGTCAGGTGAAGGACTTGAATGAATACTGCTGCGTATCCTGAAATACTCTGCCTGACTTTGTCACCTGCATTTTTTAGAGCATTATGTATAACCCTTAACAATTGGATAGCACAATATAAAATTGCAATTTAAAATAGATCCTTAAACGTTTCTTACGCTAGGGGCCATTCAAAGATAAAACACCTGCCATCACCTTCACCTAGAATTCACTTACGTTTCAAACACATAATTTATTTTACGTCTGCACAATGCATAGGTTTGCTCATCTATTTGCAATTAAGTTATAAAGGAAACTCTAGTTGCCACAACGTATCATTATCTTTTCGACAAAATATGAAAATGCCAATTGCACTGTCACAAATGTTTCTACATAAGGGATGTCTAGTGATTTCGACATAATCACTCACAAAGCTCTGACAATGTTTGTGATTACGCACACAGCTTGTAACGAATTGGTATGTATGTATGTATATATATATATATATATATATATATATATATATATGGCGTAGCATGCAGTTGTTTAGTGTGTAGTGTTTAGTCCGCTCACCTGCTCGTG
Organism: Dermanyssus gallinae; assembly: GCA_003439945.1. NCBI lineage: Eukaryota > Metazoa > Arthropoda > Arachnida > Mesostigmata > Dermanyssidae > Dermanyssus > Dermanyssus gallinae. The sequence goes on from QVRM01005357.1 coordinate 33,991, forward strand.
TACATGTTGGCAAGAAGCTTTACGGGTGACGACTCCGAAGTCATGAGGTCGAGTACCTGAACGATGGGAGATGGATTCGCAGAGCTAGACCCGCTGGCCCCCGTTAGTGCCGACAGAACCTGGCTTAGAGGAGATCTGAACAAATCAACACAAATCATCGGGCCGATAGCCCCTAAATGAGTAAGTACGTGTTCGTCTAACAGCAGCTAATGGCTGCCCAACAATTCGTTTTTTTAAACTAATTAGACATTGCTAATCAAATATTGATTATTTACAACAACAAAAAAATTATGTACCCTTTCCGTAGTGCAGTCGTTGTGCAGCTTTCCGTCATCTAGCACACCATTTAACGTTGGCTTCTTAAACTGACTTTATGCATCGGATCTATGTAGCTGTGTGCAACCAATTTTTTTTCCCTAGAGAATTTGAGCCCGAGTTTTGCTCGAGAACTCCAGCGGTTACCTCTGTTTATTCGAAAATATTGGCATCTATCCTAAAGATTATCTATTTCTTATATGATTATAAGGGATGGTAGAAAGTCTTTAATGACTGGGCTTACAGTCAGGTTATCAGCGGCCACAACAACAACAACAAGCACAAAGTACTCAACGGCCTAGGTTCTTACAATGGAGCTCCCTGATCCTTCGCGTCGCCTAGAGCTGAACAATCGCCCAGGACTACGGCGACGACGACAACTTAGATAGAAATAGGAACGACTATAGCATTAGCAACAACTATGAAGAAGAAGAACCACTGCTCCCAGCGGTGACGGCAACACGTCAGTGTAATCGAAAATGTCCACTTGTGCAGAGCTTTTCTCAGTTGCTGATACCAACAGTTGGGAAAGAGGCAGGCAAACAATGATGATGATGATGATGAAAGAAAATTGGAAATTAACGACGACGACGACGACAACAATAGAACAAGAAAGACGACCAAAACACGAGGGGGGACATTAGTGAGTGCGTGTGAGTAGAGGCGTCAGAAAGCCAGCCAGAAGTCAGAAAACAGACGAATATATATATATATATATATATATATATATATATATATATACAATTGTAGATACCGTTCGTATATCATTTATGCGTGTGCCGCCATTTATCCATCCCCTAGCAATATGTCGTTGGATCAATATATATATATATATATATATATATATATACTGGACCGATAGGAATCGAACGAATAATACGAATTGTTGCTTGTTCCTTTTGCGGATATCATAACGGCTGTGTTTGTGTGCGCCTTAATGGGGCTGGAGCAGTGGGATCGGCGGGGGTCGTTATTTCGTCAAGCGGCACGTGAGCGGTGCAAGATCGCGAATGGTGTGGGGTCTGGACTAGGTAGGATTCGCACGACAACACTCACTCACTCACTCACTTGCTTGCTTGCGCACGCTTGCCCAGCCCATTGTGTCGCTGTGCTCCAACTGCCCTGTGCCGTTACCGCCGCATTTGTCGTAGGCAGGCAGGTGCTGTAGTGCGCTACCTTTGTAGTCGCGGGTGTAGTAGTAGGGCCGAAGGGTCCGAAGTCAGTCGTCTGAGCTCAAGCTATGCTAACCACCGTTGCACCTCAGCGGCCGACGACAATGGCAAATGCATTCATTAATGACGGACTCCAACCAACAGCAACAACAATAAAATAAATAATAGTATGCAACAACAGACAAACAACAACGGCAATCAACAACAGCAACAACAGGAACAACAACAGCAACAACACAACAGGAGCGACAACAGCAACAAAACTACAGCAACAACAGGAACAACAACAGCAAAACAAAAAGCAACCACAAGAGCAACAACAGAACAACAACAACAACAACAACCAACAACAACAGCAACAACAGCAACAACACACAACAACAACAACAACAGCAACAACAACAACAACAACAACAACAACAACAACAACACAACAACAACAACAACAACAACAACAACAACAACAACAACACAATACAAGAACAACAACAACAACAACAACAACAACAACAACACAACAACAACAACAACAACAACAACAACACAACAACAACACAACAACAGCAACACAACATAACAGCAACAACAACAACAACAACAACAACAACAGCAACAACAGCAACAACAGCAACAAATACAGCAACAACAGCAAACAACAATACACAGCACAATGCCTAAAGAGGTCAAAGAGGTCGATGCTGTCGATCAATGCCGTTAACGTTGACACTGTTCACATATGTTGATGTAGATGACGGCTACGATAGGAAGATGATCATCAATATAAGGATTAAGCGCAATTACTGTCGTCGCCATCAGGTCGTCAGCAGCATCGCTGCGGGGGCTGAAGAGCGGACGTGAGTGAGACGCTCCGCCCTGGCTGCGTTAAAGTACCAAGGATCGACACGGGCAGTTAGATGCGATATATCTAGGCTGTTATTGTTGTTGCTGTATGCTGTTGCTGTCGTTGCTTCTGTTGCTTGTCGCTTCTTCTATTTTGTTACTGGTGTGTCTGTTTTTCCCTTGTCGTTTCTCGTCTTCGTTTGCTACTGCTGTTAGTTGCTGTGTCAGCGGCGATCTGTCATAAGGCGACTGGAAGTGACGCGTGCCCTGGGGCAAAAAATCAGCAAAAACCGACAGTATGGCAGTGTTTGCATTATGAATAGCATCTGCGCATCATCACCGCAGCACCGCGATGTCTGTTTGTGAGCAATCGACACGTAAACTTACTGCGTGCGTTGTCGCCTCTCGCACGCAAAGTAAAATCAATCAAACCTAAACAAATTCATAATCACGGATACGACCAACACAAGACTCGATGTCGGTCTAAATCTAGCTAACTACAGGTTGGTAGTATGCTTCTCCGCATCAGCCGGCAACGCGAGAATTAAGCTCATCAATGCCACGAGACGGGCGATGTCCATAACATGTCTACAAGGTGGTGTAGTGGTGGTGGTGGTGATGGTACTACAGCTCTTACTTATCAAGTGTAGAATTTTCGGCCGCTGAGGTCGCTTGCGCGAAATCACTTGTCGCATCCAGGAACACACGGCATTAAAGGCGGCAGCATCCAGGAAACAGCATCAATGCAGGAAGGGCATCCAAGCGTTGTTCGTCAACACATTTTGACATATGACATCGCATGCTTACAACCTGTGCTGTGGTGTTGAGCAACAGCCGCACACTTCCTGTTCCACTCTTAGATTTATGAGCATAATAATTCTAGTTGTTATTGAACTTGTAATTTGTTAGCTAGATAGTGTTATTGCACTGAGAGTCACTCTGAGACGTTAATTCTCATTTGTACCGCTACAACAACGATACAACAATAATATGTGACTACTACTTAGGTTACTGTTGTTAGTCTCACTACTAGCATCGTTACGACGCGAGCATTTCCAGCTAGAGTACCTGGTAACGACGGGTGCCGGCGTAGTAGAGTCTTGATTGACGGCGTTGAGAATCTCGCCGGCGTAGCTGAGCACATTTAGAAGGTTCGTGGCTGTCGAATGGCTTCCTCCACCGGGCGCGTCCGAACTTTGTACCTGTTGCGGGGTCCGCAGCAAAAAGTAACCATGGTTTTTAGTTGCTCATTTTCTGCCTGCCTTGCCAAAATTAATCTAGGCCTTGCTAGAACCCGGGTGAAATTAATATCAAATTGCTTTTCAGCGCGACCCAAATCCCGGAATCAGATTGAGGCTTGTTTGTTTTACTTTTAGCAACAAATCGTCATAGTCTGCAAAACTAGTTGGGCGGCATAATGCATTGCTGACTCCAGACAACTACACGTGTGTGGAGTAGAGTAGGGCATAAGGTTGTGTCATTACTTTAGCACATTGTAGCTCATCCACAGTGAATGAGCCTCTAATCTCTGGAAAAGCACAGAGTACATACTGTTGCACTGACTGCGCTTTTATATCGAATGTTGGAAAAAGATTTAAGCACGATAATGCTATATGGGAAATGTAGCACTTCTACCGACAGCCCAGGATACATACAGGTATGGGGTAGCGCAAGGGATCTAGCTTGATTAGTTTAATCGTAACGTAACGTTTGCAAAGTGAGCAAGTTGCCAGTATGGTCTGGTATCCACAAAAGTATCAATAAAAACATATGCCAGAGGGCTATTTTATGGTCTACTATCTTCAGCGGTGAGCCAGTTTACTCGTTCTAGCCTGTATCATTGGCTCTGGTTGTCTCTTGTTATATTGAAATATTTGGCATAACGGCTGGTTTTACGTTGAATAGCTAATATTATAGAACGACTTACTATTGAATACTTCAACTCGGTACTTACCTAATCATGATATTAATGGCAATCATATTTGATGATTATTATTAAGATGACGAATATTACCTTATTGGATATCTGTGGAGCCTTGGCCAGGCTAAGTAGGCCCGATAGGGCATTGAGCATCGCCGCTGAGGATCCCGAACGTTGGCGCTGCAGTTGACTCATCACCACGCAAAGCCTGCAATCAGGCCAAATATTAAAAAGTTGAAAAAGGCCGATCATCTCACTATATATATATATATATATATATATATATATATATATATGTAGTTTTTTTCATGCAAACAAACAGCTCCATCACATATAGGCTTAGACGGACCCGGAAGTCGAATGGTAGTAGTGATCATCCCTGCTACGACACGTCCCGTCAGACGTCTAATATAAGGCGTTGTTTGAAGAAAACTCTGGCCATGTTCGTTGACATTATGGCTGGCGGCTGTCCTCCAGTCTTCGTCTTTCGGTCGCGTCAACTGGTCGCTCAGTGGTGGTCACAGGCGGAAGATGTGCCATTCTGCTTGTTATTGCTGTCGTTGCTTGCTGTTGTTGCTGTTGTTGTTGTTGTTGCTGTTGTTGTTGCCGCTGTTGACAATTGTCCCGTGCTCAGGGTGTTTACTAAGCTAGAGCTGTCAATGCCCTAATCACCATTCTAATGGCGGTGGTTGTAGTGGTTATATGTTCGCTGCTACTGCGGCTGCTGCTGCGTCTTCATCTTGTTCCTGTCAGATGGCGCTCTTTTATGTTGTTGTTCTTGTTGGTATTGTTATTCGATGGTGATATTGTTGTTGTAAGTGTTGTTGATATTGTTGTTGTTAGTGTTGTTGATATTGTTGTTGGGATCAATGACACTCACGTCGTGTCGTTGTCATCGGACGGACGTAAATCATCGCCGCTCGAGTCATCAGGGCGGTGGTGAGGGCTGGCTTTGGCCTGTGTAGCGTTGCATTGCTGCATGATCTGGCCTTTCTGCCCTGCTGCTCACTGAATGGTCATAACATCATTGTCGCGTCATCTTCGTCGTCGTCGTCATCAGCATTTCGACATCGACAACAACAACTTCCGTCACATATCGCCGATGGTAAACCGAGCTCTCTCCCATCTATCGTTCTCTTTTTATATTTTCTCGTCTCCCCCCCTCTCTCTCTCGCCTTATGTCTTTGTCTTTCTCCTTATCTCCGTAATAAATTAGTTATGCGTTTCGTTCCAGTCTGATCCCACCTGTTACTGTCTGCGTACCACCTTTGCGGCGGGACGCAGGAACAAGCGTTGCGAGCAAGATCTACGCGTTCACCGCCAAGTCGCCCCGGTCTTATCTCCCTCTCTGTTCGTCTCTACCCATTTGTCCGACGCCAGCCGGTAACTGCCTTGATCTCTCTGAAGCAGAACTCATGAAGTGCACTCCCCAATTGTAGAATCTCTAATCGATTAACATGTTTCCGCATATTTTAGTCAAAACAATTATGGGAAAGCACTTATGTGCTTGCAGTGTTACTTCTCTCTCTCTCATGCCTTCCAACATTGTGTGCTTCATGCGTTATCTGCCTTGCCTTGACACGATGCTTGCCTATTCCTCGAGAGTTAGAGTCGCCCTCCTCGTCCCTGTAGTCATGTGTTGCGTCTAGCAGGGCCCTGCAGTTTACGCGACGTCGATCGCTCTACGTCCTGCCTGCTTTGCAGCCTCTCACAAATTTGACGTGAGTTCAGTTTTTGATGGAGACTTTCTGTCGAGGGATCTAACGCTATGGATGACGACTCAGCACAGCAGGCTATCGACTCATCGCCAATGTCATCTGTCTGTTTGCGCTACCCGGCTGAGACGCACATGGAGTCGGTGGCGAGTACAGCTCGGTTTGAACCAAAAAGCAGGGAGCCAGTCACCACCTTTACACCCAGCGCCAAAAAATGCTGCATATTTTCCAAAGAATCTGTTCTTGTCATCCTTGCAATTGCTTATGTTGTCAGTATAAATATATTAGCAAAATGTGATCATATTTGTTGTAAAGCTCTGACAGGCCCAATGCGCTTTGTTGTGGGAAATCGAGAGCTATCGATGCCAACTGTCGAAACGCTCATTAGTAGAGGTTTTTTTAAGAATGACCTTACGGCATTCTGCTACTTTGTTGGGCTACATAATTATTTCCTAAAAGAGAAAATGTTGCGTGTTAGATGTCCTTCTACGTTGTATTCTAACAAGACTAATGCTATTATATTTGCTATCCCTGCTAGTAAAACTGATGTAGCACCACTCACGTTCCCTGAGCATTCTGGCAGAGTCCACTGATAGTGGCGTTGAGCATACGATTGAGGTTCTCGCGCGAAAGTGTTGTCCTTGCGTCCAAAATCGGCGTAGTCTTCAGTTTGACGCTAGCAATGCTCTCCGGACCCTGTGAAAAGTCCACATATATATCGAAAGGTCACCCAAGCACTTTGAAGGATATATCATCATTCGAGAGAAATCTATAAAAAAAATACATTGTTTCCATGGGCAACATGCACGATTTCACGCCCATTTGCATTCGAAGCGTTTAGAGTTAGTTAGCCGAACCTCATCAGAGAATCATCGGGCAATTGATTAAGAATCTTGAAAAATCCATCCCCCCTCGCCACAGGGGAGAAGATATTGGAGTAGTATTTACGACAGACGCCCTGTTGCAACGTCCGCGGGGGGCCTACACCGCGACAGTTTTAGGCACCCTGCTGAGCTGTGACGAGCGACGGTGAGAGGAGTCACGTGTACAGAATATGCGCGTTTACGGGGGGGGGGGATAAACTATTTACTGTTAATTTAACTAGAAAACAATTGTTTCATATTGCAATACGTTGCCATCAGATATTTTCAGAGTTCAAATCTGACTTTTAAACAGATCTTCGCGCATATATAATACTACTACATCTATATGTAATCATAGACATCATCTATTACATTTAGATAATACCTATAGCAGACAAGATGCAGACAACCGTTCCTACATGCAATACAATATTTGCGCCAGTCGGCGGCAGACGCGCAAGTGATATACGAATGGTGTCTACAACTGTAACGGAGTTAGATACATTTGCCATCGAGTTATACCTGTCCGCGCACACCAGATATATATATATATATACAGGTGATGCATATAGCGGGCAGGATGCAGACAAGTGTGCCCGTCTGTTGTGTATAAGTCTTCTGTTTGGTTGTGCAAGCCTGCGCTTACCCCATGGTTGTTAACTAGTACCGTGGACGTGGATGAGGAAGTGTTGAAGGCGTCCGACGTCGTGGACCTTCTGAAACGGTATCCGGGCCCCGTGGCGGAACTGCTATGGATGGCTGGCACGGGCCGCCCGAACGTCGGGCCAGCACCGCCGCCGAAGCGGCCACCTTCGGAAGATTCGTCTGTTCCTTGAGAAATGGCAGCGAGCGGGATAAAAATTCCAGCGTTTTCTTCTTGATCAGCTCACTACAACAAAAACAACAATGACAACAAAAACAGCCACGCCCGAAACACAAAACCGTCAATTTTTGGCCTAATGGATAATGTATTATATATATATATATTATCTATATATATATATATATATATTATCTATATATATATATATAAATATATATATATATATATATATATATATATTATATAATATATATATATATATATATATATATATATATGTATATGAATTATATATATATATATACATACATTTATATGGTACTGTTATGATGTCCTGTTAACCAGGGTTACATCATGTGTTGCAGTATCAATTAAATAATTTCCATTTACTGCATCTCTCTGAGAGACACAGTCATGCTTACTTGCTTGTTTTGCAGTTGGATTGGGATTCGACTGAAACTAAACCAAACACCACCAATTCAATACGGGGTATCTTCCTTTGTTGATTAACAGCTTAATTGACGACGGTCCCTAACCTATTGTTTGCATGTATAAGTTATTCTTCTTTATATGCAGGGTTTCGGGAGTGCCTGATGTGACTGCATTATTGCTGGGAGTTAACATACTATCTATTAGGTATATCATTCATAAACGAAATGATAGCCATGTCCGCCTTCATATATATATATATATATATATATATATATATATATAGACCAGGTCATTTACAAAGTTATATCCGCATTGATACCACGTCGGCTAGAAGATATCTTTGAAACTACCGAGTGCTTGCCAGAGCAGCAACACGGTTTAAAGCGAAAGGGATCGGCTATAACGGCTTGCGCTGTTTTTTCTCAACATCATCCAAATGGCCTTCCGCGGTAGACGAAACCTTCTGTTTGCTGTCTTCGGAGACGTTAGGGCGGCTTTCGATAGAGCGCCACGAAAAATAACCCTCGAGAAGTTAGCGTCATGTGATGTTCCAACGGTAATACAAAAGCTATTACAGGTTGTGCTACAGAAGGAATCGGACGAGGGAGTAACGGAGCACACCCAAATATATCCTCTACTCTCGCAGTCCATTTTACCTGCAACAATAGCTTGCACTACTGCAAAATTTGGTTAATCTTGACTCTCTAGTGATAAATGGATGAAAAACTAAGCCGACTGGCCGGAAACGATCAAATTTGCTTGAGGTCAGCATGGCAACAGGCACAAAGATATATGTTGTTTTCTGTCCAGCGTATTTGTTTGGCTTTTGGCTTGCGCGTGCTTCGCTACCCACCTTGGCTCAAATGAGCGTGTGATGCAATTAGAAAGCCGCTGTTGTGCACAAAACCGTTGCATCCGAAGCTAAGATTTCCCATGTGACCATAATGCAATGGTCACCCCATTAGGTCTTGGTTTGCCAGCAAACACTTAACTACTCGGTTCGAGTGTAGATGGTGTGCGGGCTTTTCTGAGAAACCTTATGGTCACACTGCTCAGTTCAGAACGCCTGAACAATCTACCGACGCTCTTTAGGCAACTCAGTGAGTGTAGGCCACTGGAATCTACCATGTCTACACACGATTTTCTCAGAAATGGCTCACAGGCAGGAGCGCCGATCCTAAGTGCTGATAAAAGCAAAAAAAGTTGGGATCCAGCATGGTGCCGAGCTGTGGCGAGGGTAAGGCTTTAAGCCAACCCCGACTGAAGCTATCTTGTCAAGCTAAGAACACGGCGCGGTCTCTCCGGAAAACAAGCCCCTCTAAGATCTCTCAGCTCCTTTTATGCTTTTGAGCTTATCTAAGTTAAACTGACTGGAGGGTTTTTCTAAAAGGTCCGGATCCAGCATATTTATGAGAGTGTATCGTTCTTCACTGGTTTCATGTTTTATTTGTAGTCGAACTGCCTTCTCCACAAATATGGCTGCCATCGGACAAGTGAAGCAGCGTTAAAACTAAAAGCACGTTCAACATTTGACTTAGGATGCCTCTGATGACGTCAGCATAGACAATTAGGGCAAAGTAAGACAAAGACGCAATATATTGCTAAATCTTGATGACCACGGACTATCTATCTATCTATCTATATATATATATATATATATATATATATATATATATTAGCTGCTCGAGATACTACCTCTACCAGGCAAAAACATAGTCACAGCAATATCATTACAGTCCACTGCCTGGACACCAACAGGGGCAAGCACGAGCTCTTTACGTTAGCGATTACAACTCTACAATAAAAACTCTTCAATACAGAAAAAAATCACGTTTACATAGTAGGGCTTCCTTGTTGATAAGAAGTTTTAAACTCTTTGTTTTAGAATACTTTTGGAAGAGTAGTTGACGTAACATGTATTTCGCCAAGGGTCAGATGACACATAACCCATTAGAATTATGCGTTATTAAACTAAACAAAAATTTGCTATTCCTACGTTATATTTCGATCAGACATCGATGTTGTTCAGCCATTGACTAGCCCTCAAGCAAACTGTATAGTTGTTGGCAGCTCCATGCACGCAAGAAGTTTTTCGTTTTTCAATCTGATCTACCAGTCTATGATATGTAAGCGAAAATTAATTGGATATAGGAAAATGAATAATAATTTCGAATATAACAACGATTTTTGCCTTATAATGTATTACCTTTGCTAAGCTTCCCCTCTTGATGCTGACTATGGCTGCCCTATTTAATATTTAGCTACGTCCGATTTTGCCGCGAATTACCCCAGTAATTAGACGGTTTCAAGCATGATTTTTTTGGTTTTCCTATAGAGATTTTCATACGGTGCCTGTATACAAACAATATGCTTTTACTCACCTTTATTGTTCCTACTGAACAGTCTCATTCTGCCCACTTAATGGATTGTCTATCCAATCATGTCTAACAAAACAGCCAGGCATACTATACGATTACAAACGCGAGTTTTTCCGTTGTTTAAGTAAGAATCGTTCTCGAATAAAATGCCACTTTGCCTAGACGGATGTGCATGTACGGAGTTATCAACATAACTTAGATTGTCCAACATATCATAACCAAGGTTGTGCCTCAGAATACGACTAGCGAGGAGCGACTCTCGACGAAACCCTGTAGCAAATGGTAAAGTTTCAAAAAAGCAATAAACACAGATCTGTACGGCACGTTTCTGTTTGTATTCGTACTGGTCTCAATTGTGTCGGTTCAGACTTACAAAGGATAGGGATCGTTGATAGGCCTCTGTCCCATAGGGTTCATTGGTATGACGCCCTTGTTGAGGTCACCGCACAAAGTGTCCTTCGGGGAGAGTTTTCCATCGACAAGTCTCTCAACGCACCGAAAACTCGCGCGGTGATACGGAGGTTTGCGAACCTTTGGCGGATGCTCGTAGTCCTCAGCCTAGATGAACACAAGCAAAAAACACTAAATTTATCCTAGACCACTGGTTCACACAATGCAGTTATCTATAAACAGTATACATTATAAACAGTACATAAAGAGTAACAGTTGTATACAGCTGTAAAGTGTATGGTACATCTTGCCCCATCCAGTGTTGTCTTTTTTCACATCACGAGGCGTACAATTTGGCGTGCTTTGACGATTGTATTGTAATTATGTACCATCTTGAAATGTAAAGTTATTGTGAAATAAACAGTATGAATGTAATTTGGCGTGCCTTATTTTATATATATATATATATATATATATATATTGTTAAGCTTTGTTTTTATTTCTTAAGCAAGAACTTCTTTTCAGTTGCAACTATGTATGGTGGACAACTTTCTTAGTGAAGCTGTCTTACACGACGCTAAAAACAAGAACGACTTGAGTCTCAACAAAAACAACTGTGTTTTTGTGACTATGAAATGTATGATTACAACTAACGGAGTTAACTAAACTAAAGCAACCAGAAACTATGTCATAACAGCAATAACAGGGTTGTAGGTCTAAGAAATTATGCTCGCACCTCAGAGGTTTCTTACAGTTTCAGACAGGGGTGACGTAAAATGCCAAACGAACGAACGCCTTGAGTTTGATTTGCTGCCTATTTAGTCCAGCTTGCTGCTTTTTATTTCCGATGATTTTGATGCAGCATCGAAATTCTGGTGCGATAAGAAGAAGAAAATAAGTGGGCCACACTTATTACAGAGTTGACGGCAACATTTAACTTAGTTGCGGTCAGCAAAGACAACTGTGTCCACCGAAATGGAACTGAGTCGCAAATCGGCCTTACTATCTGCAAGACCATATGCGTGGGCAAAGTTGCAGAATGGAAAGTTCCGGAGCAGGAGAAGAACATACGTGATCGCTATTTCATAGAGTACAATAGTTGGCAGGGGCGACATGGAGGATTAAGGGCGGAAGTGGTGGCTCACGATATCCCCTCAAAAATATACGGCAGACAAAGATACTAGACGACCATTATGCAGACTAAAACGTTGAACAATAGAAGCCACCCTACTAACTATAGAAGGCTCAATGGGGAGAAGCGTACGAGATGATCGCGCACGGCACGTTTATACGTTCTATGAGAAAGCGTCACGTGGAACGGCACCACTGCTAAAGTATGGAGATTATACCGCAAACTCACAGGAACGTGTGCCATTCTTGTGTTAGTAGTTACTCTAACGTATGAACAGAGCTAGCACGAATGCGGTATTCGGGGCTGTGTCGTTCAATAACGAGCTAATAGCACAAAGCTGGGAGCAACACTCATCAGCAACTATCCACTGCTTGCGGCCTCGTGCGGCAACGAAGCTGTGTGTAGACGATAGGTACAGGAGACACGCACAAATGAAATTACTTAGTTACTGGTATGCCTGTATACGCGTTTGTATAGCAATTGTTTAACGGGTCTAGTAAGTTGTCGAACACTATTGTCAGTAAAATAATTGAGTAGTTGGCAGAACAAGCAAAATACACCCTACAAAATACATAAAGTACACACTATACAAAATACACCATTTCAAATAACTCTGTGGGAGGTGACGTTTGACTTAGGCGCGCCTATAACGAGTCTCAAAATGTTCTTAACATGGCGACGCGGCTATTTTAGGGGAGACAAAGTGTCCACATGAGGGGATTTGTCTGGGGCCAAAGTTTTCTAGCATGTTGTCGTTGGCAACACTGTCGCTAGTGCTGGTCAAGTATAAATATACCATCGGCTACATTTAAATACTAGGCTAAATACGATCAAACAAGGAAACAATTTAAAAATGCGCTGATTAACTGGAGGCACATTTTCTGTTGAGCCATAGATAATCTCGTAATTTTCCATATAAGCTTATCTAATAGTTCGATCACTACGCTATAAGGAACAATTGTCCAGCATAGTGATAACTGCTCTAGTATATATATATATATATATATAAATACATATATATTATAGGTTTCAAACAAAACTGTACGAGACGTCGTAACATGAAAACCGGTTGAAATTTGATACTGGGTATAGCAGGGCCGCTTTAGGGTACCGTAGTAAAACATTTAAGACTCGAAGGGAGTGTCCAGCGGCAGTTGTGCGCATAACGGAGAAGAGAAGCAGTTGTGTATCCCGTCTAATTGATACGCAGTGCGTGTGTGGAGGGCATGGCATTCACATATCAAAATTCGACGACAGAGAGGCAAATAGATGTCAGATTTGACTGACTGCGAAAAGTGTTCAACCACTTCAGATATATATGACTTATGTGTAAGTTAACGGAAAATGTGCGCGCAGTAGTTCCGAAGAAGCTTAGCGAGCCGCAAAAAGAACCGCGTATGAAGCTAACACTGCAACACCTGTTCCGGTGTCATGAGGGCCCTGGTTTTTGGAGTGGATCGTCGCGTGGGTGACGAGGGTTGGCGCCATCACTTCGAGTCAAAGACAAAGCGGGACGACATGTAATTGAAGCCTTAACAAATTTAAGGCGCTTTAGTTTTAGACGAAAACAGTGGAGGACTAGCTCTTCATCGTCACATCCGCGGAAAATCTGAGAACAGGAATTCCTTCGGCTTGTAAAACAATATGTTAGTTGTGCTCAAGCCTCTCGTAATTACCTCAAACACAAAGACTTTAATTCTGCCCACAGTATCATATCGTACATTTTCATTTGAACAGGTGCATATATAGCAAGTAACACTTTTAATATGAATGAGATCATCGATAGGTGAAGTGTGCTTGACCTTGCATATATATGTATATATATATATATATACCTTGACAAGGCGTAGTAGCCCTGTTCGAGCTGTGGGTCAGACAGTAATCTGCGGTCCGGCGGGGTCGAAACTGCGCCTGTCCAGCGTGCAGAAGTGATGCC
>QVRM01005358.1:0-58262 GCA_003439945.1 Dermanyssus gallinae
GCTGCCGAAACTCTCGCTAACGCTCTCGTAACGAGGACGCTGGAGCAGCTCGTTGCTGCTTGAAGCTGCAGTCACTGTCGTTATTCGCATTGCAACGTTGCCGTATGCGTCGGTCGGGTTCGTACGGTGGCAGCAACAGCTATAATGGAACTTGCACTACTGCTGTACTTAATACGACACCGCCCGGTGTTGTCCGTGGTGCCGGGACCCCCGGGTGATCTGGGCTGCTGAAGGCCGCCAGCTCAACTCTGGAGCTTCGGCCCGGCCCGACCCGACCCGGCCTGGCCGTCGCCTAGAGTCTGGTTGTGGCCGCACTAACCTCGTCGGGCGTGTCGTTGATATCATCATCATCATCATCATCATCACGATCACTAACGTCATCGTTATCATCATCACATCACCCAACGGCAATCGTCGGCAGCCTTAACAACGTTCGGGCCGGCCCACTCGTTCAACGAATCGCCTAGCTACGTGACAGGTTTCGACTGAAGCCTTCTCGAGTTTCTGTCTCCTCATTCTCTCTCGTTTCTTCCTCATCCCCTCTCTCCTCCTCTCTCTTGTCTCTCTCTCTCCTCCTCTCATCCCCATCTCTCTCTTCTCTAATTCTATCTCTGTGTTCTGCTGCCATCCGCCGTTTTCCGCCACCTTCCGCCCTATATGATCCGTATACACAAATAAAGCACACCTTTGTATTATACGAAGTTTACTACCTTGCATCGACAAGGTATGTGTATGTATATGTTATATATATATATATATATCTATATATATATAATATATATGCATGCAAATTTTGCATGGTTTGCCAATCCCTTGTAATCAAGACTGTAAGGATCCCCGGCACGACCGCTTATATATAGTACCATATAGGCCGTGCATATATATAATATATAATAATATATATATATATATATATATATATAGGCTATATCATTTTATTAACCCATGGCGGGCAAGAGGGGCAGCACACATGAATTCCGCTTATCGTTTTATGGCTCTCATGCATAGCGGAGCTAGTGTCGTGTGTACACGCGCGACTAGCCCCCCCCTATACATCGCGTATGTATCGTCCCGGCTGGCCGCTCCCCCTCGCCGCCCAGCTTGGCGTGTTGTTCCACATGATCCTCCTCGAACCAGGCACGGCCTGGCCTTCCCGCTGGCTTGCTAGAAACGGTGCCTGGTAATACCAGTGCTCTATACCCCCCCCCCCCCCCCCCCCCACACCACGTCTCTACTCTACCTCACCGCTTCTTTCTTTTCTGTCGGCTCTCTCTCTCTATCTGCTTCTTTTTGCCAGCCAGCTGGCTGTGATCGTCACACCGCTCTCTGTGATCGTCGTAGCAACGACTTAATAATCCCCTCTGTCCCCTCGACCCGAAACAACGACTCGAACAACAAATAATTTCTCTTTGTTGTTGTTCCTCTTCTTCCAGTACGGCAGGGGTTGTTGCTCAGATTCGCGAAGCGAGCTAGCGTCGCCCGGCTCCGGTACGTCCGCCCAGATCGAAGGTGTCGTAGCCCATAAATGCGATGACGATGAGAACTTTCATACCCTCATTCGTGCGTGCATGTTCGTATGCAACGACGAGGTAGAAAACATTGCGAGCGGAGCCACCCCCGTAATCGTACCGAGATTATTCCGTTCCAGTACCTGGCAGGCAAGCAGGCCGTACTGCACATACCATGCAGTACGGCAGCCCTTTAGGTTCGAGTTATGTTTATGGTCGTGGTGCTTGTGTGATTAAATCCATAACTACTCGCATGCAGCACCGTACGCACGCAAGCAAGCGCAGGTGTACGCTCCTCGGAACATGCTGGCGCAGGAAAACGTCCTGCTGGAGACTCCAATTTAGGAAAGTCGCTCCGCTGCCATTCAAGGACCTCTCGAACTGCGTTCACACAGAAAGACAGACAGACAATAGATTCCCGTCGTAAAATAAACGAGTGTATAGGCGATCTCAAGTAGTAGTATCTCAATAGAAAGCTGGGCGGCAGCAGAGACCACACGGGATTGCTGTCCTATTCATGTTTGTGTGCTATAACTAATTGGCATGTAGCGTCGGTAATTGATCGACACATCGTCGGTTGTTGTCGGGAGCTGTCGGCGCACCCGATTGTGGAGATTACGTGTGTGGAGCTCTCCGATGGGCAGTGTCGATCGAACTACAAGATACAGATGTTTCTTATGCACTGTACTTCGGACTGGGACACGATAGGTAACACGAACATTGTTAAATAACTGTGTTTGTGTTTTTCGTAATTTCGTTTATATCAAGAAGCAGAATATTCGCCATCACATGTCAATATGCAGGACGAACGAATATTAAGAGAAAGGCAAAGAGGAGAGAGAGAGAGAGAGAGAGGTTGGCGGATCCGCTTATTATAAGCTCACGCATAAAGCCTATTTTGTCTTCGACACAGATCTCTGTAGTTTATTTCACGTGCCTATAAAAGCAGTAACAATAAATCACAAAGTACGAGTCAATCAAACAAAAACACGTGCACTCATTATCTATTCAATATGTGTGCGTAGCCTGAATATTATCTTACCTTACGGTATTATAGTATGTGGTACTACAGTGGCGTATGTGACTACACTACTGCAAGTGCAGCTAATAAAAAATACTTGTTTTCCACCTTTGTTAGTAAAACCTCTGACGCCACATGGCTGAAGGCGTGCGGCTTGAATGATATCAAACTCTAATTACAGAGTTACCCACTAGAGAAAAAAAACGTACCTATTGATTATGAGTTGCTGAAAGCTCATATCTAATCTTTGTTAATTTATGTATATTTCAGAAATTAATTTTGGACTAGTGTTGTGTATGGCAAGGATTATGTCCCTGTTAAGCGACTGTTTGTATGCATAACAGCACGGTACTACACTTAATGCATATGTATAGAATTACCGACCAGCGATTACTCAACGCCTATAGATCGATAGATAAATTGAAAATGATAAATCTCATGAACAGACTGAAATATTTTAGGAATTTTACTAGAAGTCGTAGGAATTAAGTCTGTCTGTTAAGGCCCAAGCCGTCGTGTTTGCCGTTTAGTGTTTTTTTTTCTTGTGGTCGAATGCAATAAATATGAGAGAGCTTTCAGCAGACATATTCGTTTGCCGCCGCGGTAGGGGTGCGAGAACCATCTGTGGATCTTTGACGGACGGTAGAACTTGGCAAGGACGACGTCAATGATTGGGGCCGACAGCGCCGTCGTCCCGGTTCTGCAGCAATCGCAACCCTGGTGCATTGCCGCAGCGACTTGTGCTGGCGCTGCTCAGCGCGACGCCCTACGCCGTATCTCTCTGAGAAGACACAACGAGGGCAACATGTATGTATGTGCTGCTGGTAACTGGTTCCGCCAGCTTGCCCTTACCCGACTATCAGCCGGGCAGGCACGCATGAACGCGCCGCGACGTATTGTGTAGGAAACTACCTGTGTATCTCCTCTCGCACGTTGTCTGCTGCCGAACAAGCAGTCTCCACCCCCCCCCCCCCCCCCCCCCCCGGCTCTCTCAGCAGACAATACAAACACGTGTTCTCGTCGGCCGGAAATCGAGTTCGACATAATAGAACGCTACCATAGCAGACTAGAGAGAGACAACGATTGGATATCTTGCCGATAATCATCCGCTGGCTACAACACGCTACATACAACATGGTGTCGTGATGAGACATGTCATCGTGTCTCTCGCTCTATCTCTTATTGGATTACGTACGGCAAACGACAAGAGCCCTCCCTTCCTTGCTAAGTGCTGCGACACGTCCATCTCGATATGCTCTAGCCAACTGTGTGCTTGCTGCCCAGTGCTGGAAAGTGGACTCCGCTGACACACAAGCGAAAATCTGGGAGATTTCCTTCTAAACTGCTTGTGTTGTTTCGATTACTTGGCATACGTACTGCTCATACAGCACCATGTATCCATCTAATCGCATATTGATTGAGATGATAACGTAACGCCTTCATCATCTTTACAGGTGCAATGTCGCTGACACATTGCTGACACATAATTGCGATGCTCCGAATATTCTTATTATTACCCAGCACATGGCCATGCACATAAGCCGTCCTTATGAGGAGGCCTAATGGCATTGCCATTAGCATTACAAACCCCACAGCAGCTCTGATATACGTGCCACTACCGTACAAAAAAGTCTGTATGCCATCTAGAAAACACCGCGGTCCTGAGGTTTTGATGATGCAGAGGTACTCTTAGTATGAATCTCTCGCTTGCTTTTGCCTAAAGGCACACTTGGTTTACTTGGCAGTAGGCTGATAAGACAATAGGTCTACATGGTGTGCCAAAGTTCACCGTGATGTGTCGAATCAGCACAACAGCGAATGCATAAAAGATGTGCAACACAATTGCCATCTTAGGCTTCGCCTTTATTACGAAGCCCGTCCAGATCTTGATGACAAGTAAGCGTTCAACTTCCATCCATTTAGAGCTTGCAAAGTCGCATTGACCACTAGTTGTACTTAAACGAATTATATACCACTTTACTGACTAATACTTTGTGTATAACCAAACATTTTAATATGCTTAATCGTTGAAAGCAACCGGGCTTGCATACATGAGTTGGCAATTAGTAGAACAAGTACACCCGCATAGACGACAAATACAAATGTTTACCGCCTCATGGAAGCATGCACGGGTACAGACATTGTGTGTGGTGAAATTCGTACATCCCGAAACGTGGAATACGATGCCGTTTTTTTTCTGGCAAGGCTCACTCCAGGCCTCCGGGAGAAAAGCGCTAGTTTCGTAGAACTCTGGATCGACGACC
Source organism: Dermanyssus gallinae (assembly GCA_003439945.1). NCBI lineage: Eukaryota > Metazoa > Arthropoda > Arachnida > Mesostigmata > Dermanyssidae > Dermanyssus > Dermanyssus gallinae. The sequence continues at coordinate 4,794 of QVRM01005358.1, forward strand.
GACAACTTTGCTTCCCAATCTAGTATATGACTTTATTCGTGGCATTTTAAGGGCAAGTATTCGATGAAGAGAGCAGTTCATGCCGGCATATTGAATTGATTTGCTTCGCGGTGAGTACATGGATCTTCACAGGGTTAGGCTGTTTTCGAACTTAACCTGGCTATCCTTATAATGACACTCACATCGATTTGAACAGTGTCAAATTAAAGCGGACTTAATGTATATGTTGTCAGAAAATATTCTAGTTTAGTTACGTAGGCTATTCGTAGAACTGAGGTTTGCTACCAGTATTATGTAGTGCCTTACGCAGCACTCTAGCGTTATTTGGTTCTACTGCTTTTACGACCACTGGGGCCGCTGGGTCGTTTTTTCAAAAGCTTGTAAACCTGCCAAACTGCGTGTCCAATTGTGGCTACATATTAGTTCTTGTAAGATGGGTCGTCGCTCGACAGTCAACTCAAATTATGTTTAACACGCCTTATCTCTAAATGCAAAAAACGTCAGGATCATGACGAAGGTGAGAACAGTTAGCACGCTTTCTGCAGAGCAGTTGCCCCGACCATACCGGCGACGTTTTTCGTGTTTCACACAAACTCGCACTCTATTAACCTGCTTAAATGTGGCGTTTTTTCGAGCTTCCAGAAAGAAACGCGTATGTAGATGTGCGCCTTTCCTGTAAGGTTGGTGACCAGCTGCACGCCTAGGTATTTTGCCTGTTTCTTCAGGGTAATGGGGAGCCTACCATCTCTAGATGGGTTCCGCAGGTCTTTTGCGCCTCCGTCTTTTGCGGGGCAAATTCAAAATGGTTCGACACCGTCCGTTCGCTGATTATATTCAGAGCGATGTCATCTTTAGCGATGTTTCTCGCCATGCGGTCACCAGCATCGCCAGATGTCGTCTTATTTAAATAAGACGACACGTTCCGAATGAAGTAGGGACTCTGGCAATTATCCAGAGCGTTTATAGTTATGCCCCAGTTTACCGTTTCAAGCGCGTTCTTATCGTCTAACCAAATAAGCAGAACGTAGTTGCGTGTTCCGCGCGACACGGTTGCCTCTTGTCCCACCTGTTGGAGGATGTGCTCGCGTCGAACCTCTAGCGCCTCGTTGACTCTGTCCAGGATCACGTATTCCACTAACTTATTCGAGGGTGGACCCCCCGGGCCCGATGAGGTGTTAGGGACGAGTGGCAGGACCTTAGGGTCCTTTGTCGCCATAAGCTTCACGCCCTTATGGTGAAAAAAATGGTTCATCCTCTTCCCGGAGCACTCCGTCGGGCTTGGGGGACTTTCCGCGGGGAAGACCCTTAGCTTTTTTTAGAATCTCCTCATTCGTTACCGTGGAAACTGGTCCCGGTCGACGTTGTATGCGCAGGGGCTCTGGGGGTCGTGTGTGGGGAAAAGGCAAGAGACTAGAGTGCAAATCTTCTGTGCGGGGAGTGGGGGAGAGGGAACTCAAAGGCGGCCCATTACTATCTTGTATGGAAGCTCCCACAGGTTAATCTGGACCGACTCAATTTGGTCTTTCCAGGTTTCTGCCTTTGATGTGAAGATGAGCTTCCCAAGCTTACGACGGCGGTGCCAGTACGTGTCAATAAGGGCTTCTGCCTTAAGTTGTGACTCTCAGAGAGACTCGAGTGCCGTCCCTCTCCGCGTGCGAAAGGCAATCCAGGAGCGCACCCGCGTGGCTGCGCGATTTGCTCCGATGGCGGGCTTCCTCGATTCCCTAGTTCCATCAGCGTTTCGGAGAGCAGCGGGGTCACGCCTCAAGAATCGTCCCGCCGCCTGACAGGCGAGTGCAAACCCGTCGCCAATGTGGTCCTCATCGACGTTAAAGGTCTTTGAGTGGCTCAAGACGGTTGTGCAGAGTAGAGGCAAAGATGGCCATGTCCATCCTCCTCATTTCGCCAAAGGTCCAGGGCCTGGCACCATTGGCTAGTGAAAAGCTAAGTATCGATGGCCACCTAAGGTCTCTTCATCTACCTCTACCTTCCATTATTGTACGAGGTCTGTTGCAGTATCGTTAGCGAGCGTAATATCTAAGTTTGAAGTTTGCCTAACCTCAAACCTAAAAAATAGCTGCTATCCGTGTACATGTAGCGAGCGCGAAGGTGGGTCAGGATTTGCATTTGATAACTATTTCTGCAATCCACGACGCCTTTACTAATGCAAGGCTGCAGGTAAGGAGCATTTCTAAATTCCTTCTCCAGTTACGAAGAATGTCACCGACCGTCGCGTAGTGGGAACCAAACGGTATGCCGTTGACGCGAGTTCGGTAGAGAGTTCGGTTAAAAAAAACCGTATACGGGCATTAGCCTTACGGAAAATCTAAAAAAAATCGAGAGTTCAGTCTCAACACAGTAGCCCGACGCAGAACACTTGTTTCTGGACGTCTTCGTTGCTTCCCTACTAAACTTCGAACAAATAACCAGATCAGAGGCATGTACAGGGACCCTATGCCGTGCAACGGACGGCGCTCGTGCAAATTAACTTTCTTTTATTTGAGAGACAATATTTTAAACGAGAGGTGTGTGACTTGGCTGACACACTGCACGCGGCTACAGGAGACAACGTATATGCATCACAATTCAAATATGACACGAGTAAGAAGTATCATACTTATTTTCTGTAGATTGCATGAAAGCTCATGTAGTTCTCAGCTTTATTTTTGCTAGCAGCAATAATGCAGTGGTAGAATCAGTAGACGCTGTTGTTGTTATGGCAACTGGTATTTGTAGTAGTGTCGCTCTCGTTGTTGCTCGTCGCTATTGTTGCATGACATTTCTAGTATCCCCCCGGGAGCGAGCACGGTACGCAGGGAAGGAAGCATAGACCAAAGCGGGAGGGGCTGAGAGAAGCGGCAGCAGAACGCTGAGGCGAGACAGTGGAGCGCAGCGGAGCAGATGTGAGTGACAGCCATACGAACTAACGCACGCTAGCGTATTCATCGACCTGCAGCCGCCGCCGCTGCCGCCAGCAAGGAAGAAATGCTGTCATTTGTTTTCATCAGTCGCCTCTCGTGCGGGCAGGCGGGCGTGGGGCGTTGGGGGTGGTTGAGGGGTGAGGGAAGGTCCTGATTCGCCTATCTGAGTTAGGCCGTCTGCTTCGGCCTGATCTGAGAGGTCGGGCTGATTCGGGCTTCGGCTACAGATGGGGTGGGATCCATCCATCCACCCACCCGTTCGTTCTCCTTCTGCCTCGATCCTCTTTACCTCGTAACCCTCGCGGGAGGGGGGGGGGGTGGCGGCGAAGCAGATGGGCGGTGGCAGTGGTAAGTGCCCAGCGTCGCCTCCAGCATGGTCCGACTGTGCCATGTGCCCTTTGCCCACCTCTGCATCAATCGTCGACTGCGCTTCACCCGTATATCTGCCTTCGTCCACGAGTGCTCGACGCAGCGATCCGCTTGCTCGCCCGCTCACACACTCACTCGGCAGAAGGACAGATAGACAGATAGACAGACAGGCAAATGTGTATATATCCATCTCTACAACCTGCATAGACTCGTACGACTGCTACCACTAATCGCGCTAATAGAGCGTACAGGGCAGATGCATGTATGTAGTATGCTTGCATGCGTTTGGACGGCCCTCTGCGTGCCAAACGCCACTGATGATACTACACTACAGCAAGAAAGCTCCCTCCTTCTATCCGGGCCTATCTCGGGTTCCTCTTTTTCCTGTATATGGTGGTATGTATGTGCTAAGTAATCACACTAGAATATAGTCTATTGGTTGTTAGAACGGTCTTATTCGTGTGCTTTGCGCCTGGTATACCTGTCCTTTTAGAAGCAGCCTCTATACACGACAAAGGGGACCGCTTAAACAGCAACAAAATCACGACAAAGGAAAACAAGCTGCGGTCAACCTCGGCATTAGACACGTCATGCAATGACGAAGTTCCTTCCACTGACTCGTCCACAGTGACAGATATAAATCGTTATGTCAACAAAGTATGTGAGGTAACTAGAAAAATAATTTCCTTATTTTCGGACTTTATTTTGTAGTTCTCGGCGGAGAACTGGCGCTCTGCAGACTTAGTTGGCGGTGTTTCAACTTTCTGTCCCGTCGTAAAAGTAATACAACCCTTCAAAGCACGCGTTCAGCGCGGCGATGACCTTGTCATTGAACAAACATTTTTTGTCCCACGAGTCTTATTTTGAGGTTTTAAAACGGAGAAGTCGCAATGAGGCCAATCAGGAGAACAGAGTGGATGACGTAGAAATTCACATCTGAATTCGTACGTTTTTGTCACCTCAGGCGGCAACGGTCTGAGCTGGAGCGCTGTCATGGTGAAAAATGACTCTTTGCCCACAAATCGCGATTGTATGATTTGCCTTTTTTCGTGCACATGGAAGAAGTGTGAAATAGCACGCTTCTGTGCCTGCTTGACCCCTCTGTAAGTGGTTTACGCAGGTTATTCCTAAAAATCCCCAAAAAAATCAAATGAGATTTCCACGTAATAATCATGATCTACCCGACCGACATTAGTATTTGGCTTTTCGGTGCATAATCACGGCGGTCTTGAGAGCGAGTGTATGCATAGTGGTAAATTCCGCAGTCGCAAATCGATGTCAAAAGCATTGAAGGATTGCGCGTAAGTGTCGCAAACACTGCAGTGTCCATACCTAGAATTAAAAACATTTTTTAAGGAGGTTGTTTTTAATTCTAGTCTATCCTCCGTCCCCTACGGGCTTGGAACTTTCTCAGATTGGAACTTAACCTGAGGTATATCTTCAATGCACCAAGGGCCGGACATGTTAAGATATCTAGGGTTTCCTCAACAGTCCTTGTGGCAGCATGGCCGCTGACTCTCAGCGGTATGGTTTATCATCTATCCTCAATGAGCATCGCTCAAAGAAAATTCGATCAACAACAGGGATCGAACCGGCGACACCCCGGTAGATGACAACCATGACTAGCGCACTAGTCCCCTAGACCACGCCGCAGTGTCCATACCTAGGCACGTTTCGCATACCCACAACTAGTTAGTTTCAAGTAGACTGGCCCATGCAACGCATTCACGACATGTTCAATATCTCGAGTATATAATTTGTAACACTATCGACGAGAACAGTTATTTCCTTCTTGTGCACTTTGAAAGCCAACCCTCCGTCGTTGATCTGCACATAAAAATCTCTACTATGACAGCAATCAAACTATCGTCTTATGGTACAATCGCGCTTAGTGTTGAGTCCGTAAACAGCACAAATCTTCCCGTCAAGACGGCCGCAATCAGTCCTTCCAGTGATTACGAAAAAGCAGGGAACGGACCGAACTTTTTGGCCCAATATATCGTATGCTCTTGTAGTCATCAAAAACAAAGAGAAAAGAGATTCATCAAAGGAGTTCACAACAAAAACGGAAATATCAATGAAGAGAGAGAGAGTCAAGAAAATCTTGCTTCCTGTTCCGGTCAAAACAGATATAACTCCTAAAAAACAACAAAATAAATAGACCGCACATTTTTTAGCACTACACTAGCAGAAAAATAGTACGACCTGTCTTTTAACGTAAAAGAGGCGCTAGGCGTAAAAGAGACCTACGCAATCACAGGAGTGTGACAACGAGTAGCGCAATATGTAAGTTACAGAAAATCCTAATAGTACATAGACCTTACACAAATGCGAGTTCCCTATGCTCATTGACCAGCGCAATTTTCTCTCAGAAAAATCAAGAAAATAGCCGTAGAAAAACTTACGAAATGCATAGCGAAAGTATTGAATGATTATCAAATCGTCCTGCTAGAATTCAAAACACTATTTGATTGCTTCTTCCTCCTGTTTGGAGCATGTTATTAGGACTTCATGATTTGAACGAGTAAAAATGACAAACTTTTGCAGCATTATATTACATCATTATATATCAATACAAATAGAGCTCGTCATATCGGCTACTCGGTTGTTTTTCCTTGTCTGTATAATTTTCTTATTATACAGACATATATATACATGTTCCAAGCAACGTTTGGAAACTTATACTTCTCGTATAAGTTTCCAAATGTTGCTGGGACACTAAAGCGAGCCCTAAATTCTATAATATACGTCGCCGGGCTGGGCGAAACGTCGCAGAAGGTAAGAACAGAGTATTTCTCCTAGATCACTTATAGCTCTATTTTGTACATTTGTGTACGACAGTCGGCAGCTGGAGCTGATGCTACACGGCGATTGAACCGCTTATGAAAGTTTTCAGAACGATGGTAGCGCCAATTATCTTCTTCCGCCTCGACACGCAATAAAGTTATCTCGTATATGGCTCGTATATAAAACGAGTCTTAAAATTTGCCGCGAAACGCCTCGACCATACTGACCCTACAGCTGTGCAGAGAACATTGCTAATATTTTCAGGAGACTGCTATAGAGTAGGATATCGTCTACATAAAATAACGCAACGTGCATCGTGTCTCCAAAAACTAAAACAGATAAAAGGCAGCTATGCAAAACAACCTATACAAATTTAACTGGCGCGAGTACCACTAGAAAATCTGCCAGAATGTTTACTGTTTTGACCTTGATGATTATGTCTATACAAATTGCAGGACTATGAATAGTGATAAGTGCCGTCTGCCAAAAAAAATTGGAATTGGGCTCTGCTTTAGCGGTAACGTTGCAGATGCCACGTACAGTGACTAACTATAATTATTTACCTTCAATGAATAACGATTTGTGTAATAACTACTAATACATAGCCAGGTCTGCGTAAAATCCAAATTGATGTTTAAAGCAACCATAACGACAGTGTAAATACGTTCCCGCCAGCTAGCTGAGTTATCTAAAAAATGACTCGATCGACGAGCCACCGAAGTGATCTAATACACAGGAAACGTCTGTTTATAGGATCGAGAATTTAAATTGTCCTATAAAGCCAGTCTAAGACGTCAACTGCAACGTAGCAGGTACATTTCAGCTTCGAGCATCGCAACGACTGTTAGCGTTGATCGCTATCACATAGAGGCTCTATGTTTTCAAGAGTTCACTCTAAGTTTAGAGCAGATTTACTCTAAACGTGAACACTGCTAAACATTCCGTTGAATACTATAGAAGCCTTGGTACCCTATTATTGTTTGGAGCCAACCCTTTTTTCTAAGGGTCGATTTTCCTGCTAGCTTGGCAATCAGGCAAACGTTACAAAATATGTGCACGCACGGTAAACAGAGAGCGAGACTGTGACTGTAAAGGCAATCATCGTAGATTGACTCGTTTGCAGAAGTAGATATTGATAGATGATCGTGTTGTACTACGGAAAAGCCTTAGAAGTCACGGACGAATGTAAGGCATGGTCAATGTATCAAGGCATCAAACGCCGGCGGCTGACTTTGATGCGATTCGCGTATCACGATGTCGAGCGTCAAGTTTATGTCGAGCAAACGATTCAAACGAACCGGCCAAAGAGCTTCTAGCATCAGCGGTATCAACAGTATTGAGGAAGTCGACCCTCGAGGTTCTCAATTACATTGCTCCTCCACAAGAGGAGAGCTCCTCAAGCGGGTCGAAATGCTGACACAGCTCCCTCGCCCCCTTGTGTCTGTGTGTGTTTGTGTGATCAAAGAGCCCGTTGTTATGGTAACGTTTCAGTCCGATGGCGGAAAGTGAACAACCGCTAAGTCGGAGCTAACGAACGGCGCGCGACGTGATTCTAGATGTCGAGTTCGTATGTTGGCCTCAAGCCTGCCGCCAATGCGCCACATGGACATTTCTTCTCTCTTGCTTGTTTCTTCGAGCGAGGCTCCTACTCAAAGGGACTCACTGAGTGTTCCAAAAATCCGGGAAAAACGTTTTACCTATGACGTTAGCATCTTAAAAGTTTGATTTGCTCTACTAGAAAGTTTGACTGAATTGTTAAGTTCCTAAATAGAGTGAAGAATTGCAAGTGGAAAAAGTGTCGCCTGATATGGCATATCAAACTGATAGTCCGTGAAATTGTCGCAGCGTTAAAATTTTTTTTTTAATGTATCAGCTATTACCGCTTGTTAGATCAATAGCTGCGTGGCTTTACGTGATTTTAATATAGTAACTCTCATTATGTATATATATATATTATTTGATATGCTTATTTTTTTGGAGTTAGAGGAGTACACGTTCACGCGGGCACAATTGTTCACTGCAAAGTGCTAACATAAAAAGTTATATAAATAAATTATTTCGTTTCGAGTTTATAGAATCAACTGTAAGGCAGATAGCGTGATAGTCCACTATCACGCTATCTGCCTTGGCATCTCATGGCATGCTACCGCTAGATGAGTTATCCTAACTGCATTCTTGACAACGGTGTCCCACTCAAATCTCATTTCTACTCTGTCAATTTGTTCTTATGGCCAGTAGTGAGCGTAGTGTGCTCCGTTTCCGACGGATGGCTGAGTCTGTACCTTCTTTACGAGAGATAATAAGACAGAGAGATGAAAACAAATGAAAACGAAAAGGAGTCAGCTTACAAATACTTTACGAAAGGGAATACAACTATTTCCAATTGATTGATTGTTCGCTTGGCATGTTTACCTAAATACACATGATGTCACACTTTTATATTAGAAGCGCTTAGAGCGGCAGCATATATAAATATATATACATATATATATATATATATATATATATATACCCTTCCAAGATCTGATAATTGCTGAATATGTACGATTTCCCTAACACCACTGGGAGTTCGATCATAGGTAGTCATTTAAAAACATATATCACTGGGCAAATTCGTTGTGGGTGCAACTGAGTAGGTTGTACATAAGAAGGTTTTAAAAAGCCATGTCGCGGTAGGCGGAATCTGGACTAGGAAACGTGCGGAAAATTTACAGCATATGCCGCTCATCTCTACTGGTATGAAACGGTTTGTTCCACGGTGCATGCAAAGCTGCCAGTCGTGTGCAGCTCAATGCACGACACTTCGCTGACAGAAGCGTGCAATCTTCATGCGTAAGTCCCAGACGCTAGTACCTCTGTAATCTCAGCACGGAAGGTATAAAACTCTGGAAATAGAATAAACAAAATTGCTTTTCGAGGCGAAGTGGATTTGCCGGTCTCTGTCCTTTACATATCCCGTCAGCTCCACCATAGTCACCTTCCACTTCAGCCGCGGAGCTCACTATATGATTCAAGGACTTTGTAACTATAAGACAGCTCGATTTGACTAAATCCAATCGAATAGTCGTAGGGCGGTCTAGAGTCATAGCCTTTGACGGTTCTTGATTATGTTAACAGCAGACAAAACGCCTTTCGTAAATATATTGACTAAATCATGTTCCACTCGGTCTTAATTCCAGATGCGGATAAAAACTGGGTAACGAATTTGGCTTCTTTCCCTAATGATCTGATTTGATTTTGGCCTACAATGTCTCTACCACAACGGTGCTTCATAACTTCAGTTTTTCATAGTAGAAAATAGTAGTAGTAATTATATGCAGTGCGTATCTCTCTACGTAGTTCACCAGCGTCACTACTTGCTAAACTGGCGTGTAACCGGCTTTCGCAGTAAATCACTACATCGTCTGCATATTGAATCACTTCAACCGTTTCCTGCTTCTTCCAAAGCATCGCCGAGAGATCGCTAACGACAAAAAAAATTAAAGTGATTGATGATGATCTCTTGATGTTTTTCGGCTCTTGCCGTACCGTCATTGGACGGAGCTATAAAAGTCCATAGTTTCTGGCCAATCATGTGACGGCACATATTCCTGCTTCATACATATATTTTCTGCTTGCATGGCGGTACCCACTGAGCCGTGGTTTAGATTTTTGTCGACTTCTATGCGCTATTGCGGCTATTGCCAATGCGTAGAGCTTACCAACGTCCGTGGCTTTGTCTGTATATCTGCTTCCCGGGACGGCTACATGCGTGCGTATGTAAAAATGTCTAATAAGGTAGAAAAACACCTCATTAGACATTTATATACGCACCTCACCGGGCTCTGTACCGAAAACTGTTAAACCCACAGAGACAAACAGTCTCGAGCAATATAAATGCTGCGACGGTATGAATGGTCGATGAGTCTTAATGACTCATTGACCTTGAGTCATTGACCTCTTTTAAAATTCAACAGTTGAAGTTGAACTCCTTCCTCGATTCTGTTTGCGAAAGTAAACAAGGCTTCCTGGGGACTGGAATATACGGCAATAGCATTGATCAAATTTGGGGTTAGCACAACAGTCTTCATCTGTTTTTCTGGCGCTAAACTCTAACAGCTTATTTTTGTTAGAAACAGATACGCCTGTACCGGGGGATCTGCCTTCCGTTCTTTGAACTGGCTTATTCGGTTAGTAGAAGTCTAAGAGGTTAACACGAGTACCCATTGCCTCTATTATAACAACAATCTCAAATCCATTTTCGACGGTGGAAAGCACGGTATTTCTGAATTACTTCGATTTTTCACTGAAGGGCTCTCAGACAAATCATATGAGAGTTGCAGACACGGGTTCTAAAACCCCACCTATGCGTTCTGACTATTAACCGCGTGTATCAGTACGTGTTGAGCAATTCGTAGATTGACTGGCTCGGGTGTGCCTGTTTTGCTGTTGCACCTGCCCCGCGGTGCCTCGATGGTCTTGAATGCGGACAACGACCCCAAAATCCGGAGAGTATTGCCGAGAAGCTCAACAGGCACTCAGCCGTTCGTTCAAGTACCATCGTCGCCCTTGACATCCAGACAGATATTCGGGCTGAGTTAGCATCGATCTGGCAGACGGATCACCAGGCCCCGGTGCCCGGCTTCGCCCAGACCCGGGCGCCGACGGACCCGCCCACGGAACAATCACAATTCGTGGGCAGACGGCGCGTCAGAACACCACAGCTCCGGTTACCTAACGGGGACTAGATTAGTGATTAGCGGGCGAAACAACCACTCAACATGATTAGTATGCTTAGCTAAGGGCAAACTTGAACCAGGGTGTCGGGCAGTTTGTGTCGAGATGAATATTCCTATGACCTCTCTCGGAATCAAACACCGCGCGGCAAACGGCGGACGGCGAACGCCTACAGGGAGAAGTCGGTTAACACGACGATATGGTAGACGGAACAAAACACAGGTATCACTCTCTATGACATCGACTCTGCGTCTAGGTTATTCCCTCATAGCTTACAGCTTTTACTTTTTACCCAACAAGTTCCTCGGGTTTTTTTAGCATTCCTAGACGGATTGGGCACCTCAATTCGCTCAGTGGTGGCGATAAGGAGTTTTAAACGCTTCATACACCACCTGGGACGCAACTCTCACAAAAACAGAAGGTAGGTTTTCGGTAATTGTATGGAGGCCACGGTTTGGCTCTCGTTAACCGCGGCAATGTGCGTACCTTCGCACAAGGACCTTACCCTCGCAATGCGACCAGGTTTCCCCTGCTCTAAAACTAGACAGTGCAGGCGATCGAAGAGACGCTTAGCGACCATCGTTATATAACGTTTATAGTGGTCCCAACAGAAGTATATGTACGCCGTCTCACTTATCTGGCATCCAGTAGATGCGTTAAATATATACGGCGGCGCTGGGCGAAGTACTTGATTAGCAGGTCGACCGCCTTTGTAGTGCGAATCCCATGCGGACGTTATTGCACAGGTACTGAGTACGGCACGCTGGGCGTTAGGTGGTCCTCCTCGCGGGAGGGGGAGACGAAGTCCACCTTAATCCGTAGTGGACACCCGGCGGGCCTGTACTAGGGCTAACCACATTTTAACACACCCGCTCCTGGATAGCCCGCAGGCGCCGAGGGAGGGAGCCCACAGAGTCTCTCGTCGCTGATGCTTGAGAACCCGATTTACTGAGCGATGACAAGAAAAACGCCAATCGGTCAAGGTCACGGAGGCACGCGCCTGACAGAGGCGACATGAAACGAACTGGTGAAGGAAGTGGAAGTAAACCCCTAGGGCTTGTCCTGCAGGGCGGTTATGGACAAGGTCTGTTGCTATGCGACAATTCGCAAAGATTAGTAAGTTTGAGACTCCTGAGATCAATTTGCCTGTGTGAGACTTTGTTTACCTTTTTCAGAAGTTGAGTCTCCTTCTCATCAGCAAGTCGACGCTTTACCTCTGCCAGCAGCTAATTGTATTCGGCCCTATGTTGTTCACGTATTTGTCTACGTTCTGCAGTTGCCTGGGGGTCGGAGTGTGAAGCCCTTGCTGAGCGCAGAAGCTCCAAAAACCTTGCAACGTTTTAGGCAGCATGCCCGGGTAAATTACGGGCTCGCCCGCTTCCGTCGAGGCCCCCGTTTGACTATTGCAGTCTTTACGGCAGCTTCCGGGGTGTCATTTTCCTGATCTACGCCGATTGGCTTCGTCCTGTATTTGGACCAGATGGCATCTATTCTTCCCGCTACTTCTACTTTGCCAATTCTTTTCTCTTCTCCTTGGCGTTTCTGTTGGCTAAAGTGTTTCCGTGCCGGGCTCCAATGCACCATCTTTATGCCTCTGCCAACTCGGGAGATCACCAGTTCTTTGGCGTAGCGTTTTTCGTCGTTTCCGGACGTACTAAAGCTGACGTAACCTTCTCGCATGCTTTGTAAATGATTTTGTCTAAGCTTTTCTATTAAATAAATAAATATATATATATGTATATATATCCACAGGAATATGAAGCGTTTTGAAACTCCAGTTTGCATTCACACATCGACTTCGTAGTCGCCCAACGCACTGCCTGCTGTTGCGTTGAGATGTGCTATGTTGAAATAACAGCCGCAGCAGCAGCAGCAGTAGTTGCTTTGGTTTGTTCTGCATTGCGTTGTTGTGTTTGTTGGACCACTGTAATGTGGCGTGTGTGTGTGTGGCCTGTGGCTAAGGCCAACTAAGCCAGCCGACCGAATAGAGCTAGGCCAAATAGCGTGCAGGTGGTTGGCCAGGGTGTCCTCGTGTCCCTAGGACCCGACACGAGGACTTACTATTGTGACTGACGGCGGCGCCTGTTCGCCGTAGATCTCGTTGACGTCCGAGGCGAAGGCGAGGCCAAGTCCGGTCATCATGTGCGGCGTCGACTTATACACGTGAGTGAGGGCCAAACGTACGTGGCCTTGTCACCGACTCATTTCAGCCACCGCGGGAGGAAGTTAGGGACAGACCTGCTGCTATGTCCCGCCGAAACGGCGGCCGCGGTGGTGCCGGTTGTGGTAGACGAAACTCAGTCCAAGCTGACCCGCCAACACGCTGGAAGAAGATGGCACAATAGCAATGACAGCTCGGCCTGCGGCACTGTGCCGCAGGCCGAGGCAAGTTTGACAACAAAAGCTTCACTAACGTCGTCTCCCGCCGCCTCCGCCTTTCCCATGTAAATGCATATATTTTTTCTCTCTTTATATATATATATATATATATATATATATATATATATATATATATATATATATAAAGACAGAAAAAGGGGCAAAATCACACAATCAACAAAGGCTAAGATAAATTCTTGTTAAAATTCACTTATATATATTTTTTTGTATAAAGACAGAAAGAGGGGCAAAAGCACAAGATCAACAAAGGCTAAGATAAATTCTTCACTTATATATATATATATATATATATATATATATATATATATATATATGCAAATACACAATACATCCATACGCGTATATATATGCTTATACACATGTGATGATATATACGAGGTAGTTCAACAAGTTCTTAAAATGAAAACCAAGAATTTTCCAAATCTTGTTTTTAATTTTTTCTTATTTGATATACTCCCCGAGAAGCTCAATACACTTTTCCCACCGAGATTTCAGAGCATTTATACCTCTTGAGTAGAATTCCGCGTCTTTAGACTGAAAATAGGCATTGACAGCAGCCTTAACCTCTTTATTGCTGGAAAAACGCTTTCCACCGAGACTATTCTTCAAATGTCCGAAGAGGAAATAATCAGAGGGGGCCAGGTCTGGAGAATAGGAAGGTTGTTCAATAAGTTCGAACCTCAGTTGGGCCAGTTTTGCCGTTGCTTGCCGCGACTTGTGTGCGGGAGCATTGTCCTGGTGAAACAGGACAACCTTCTTCTGCAAAGCGGGCCGTTTTACGATGAGTTCTTGCTTCAGGCAGTCCAACAGTCTTGCATAATATTCTCCCGTGATCGTTTTACCGCTCTCAAGGTAGTCGACCAGAATTATTCCACGTTGGTCCCAAAAAATCGTAGCCATCATCTCTCCGGCCGATGCCGTTGTCCGCACCCTCTTCGGAGGTCCTTCACCAGGTGCACACCATTGACGAGATGCTTTTTGGGTCTCGGGAGTGTAGTGATGGACCCAGCTTTCATCGACGGTCACGAATCTGCGCCAAAAATCCGACGGATTTTTCGACATCTTGGCCAAATTTTGCTGTGAAGCGGAAACACGCGCGTCTTTTTGGCCTTGGTTGAGCAAATGCGGCACCCATTTTGCTCTGAGCTTTTTCATCTTCAAGTTTTCGTGCAGGATGAAATGCACACAACCCAAACTGATCCCCAAGGCCTCCGCTATCTCCCTAATGTTCACTCGCTTATCTGCGGCAACGATTTTCCGCACCTTTTCCACGTTTTCCTAATCAGTTGCCGTTTTTGGGCGTTTCGAACGTAGTTCATTCCGGTGCTCCTGCGACCTCTTTTTAACTCATTAATCTAGTTGGAAACAGTGGCAAAACATGGCGCAGAGTCACCGTACACCTCGTCTAACTCAGTTTTCACTTGGGTCGCATTCCAACTTTTGAAATAAAATGCTTGATAACCACTCGAAACTCTTTTTTCTCAATTTTTCAAAATCACGCCAATACGTTGCACGGGAAAAGCGATCAAACGAAATCGCAACGGCCAATCACCATAATATTTTGACTGCTGGCAGTCGAAGAGTTGCCGTTTCCAATAACGGTGAAAGCGCGCCAAAATTCGAATTCTGAAAAGCTCATTTTAAGAACTTGTTGAACTACCTGTATATATATATATATATACGCGTATAGATCTATTGTGTATTTGCATATATATATATATATATATATATATATATATAAGCATTAGACTTAGTAAGGGCTAGTCCAGCGTAAGAGGTTTTATGATATATTAACTATGTAATAGTGCACGACGATTTGCATGATATTTATATATATATATATATATATATATATATATATATATGTGTGTATACGCATTTATCTATATATTTATAATGTATATTTTGTTTTAATTTTACGTTGTTCTTCATATATATATATATAACATAGTCTAAGAAAAAGCCAGATTTTGCCCGATGCGCCAATCTTGTGCGTTTTTGTACTAATTTAGTGTGATTAAATCAAACCAGTTATTCAGTGTGATCAATCATAAAAGGATCAGTTTACTTATATAAACCAGGGCGGATCAATAAGTTTCAGTACCCTGAATTTTAAAACTTCAATCGACACCACGAAGGTTTTCCGGTTTGTTTTGCATATACTGGTCATTTATCAGCGATAAATAGGCCAAGTTTTGCACTAACAGGTAGCGGCGTTTATTGTTTGAGTTTGGTCCAGAGAAGTGAAGAAGGATCGGAATTTTTTTAGGAGCCGAAAATGAATGAGTAACGGATCTGCCTCAAATTGTGAATTAAAAACTAAATCATATGTTCTAAAACACTCTCAATGTTACAAACTGCTTATGGACATCAAGCAGTATTGCGAAATACTGTAAATACGGGATACCACGGATTTCACGACGCCACGATGTAGAAGGAACCTGAGATGATCCCCGTTCCAAAAGGCCATCGTCGCCAATAATAGAAGAAATGTTTGAAAAGTTTGTAACATAGTACTCAGCAATCACCGATTTACTTTCAGGAAGGTAGTTACGAAATTGGATATCTTCTGGAGTTTCTCTCAGTTGTAACAGCCCTGACCGATACTTTATGCGTCTGAAAACTGGAAGCGAAGTTCTTTCTTCTAACAAATGGATGACCGTCGGAAAATGTTCGTATTGAACATTCAGGTGATAGAAGAATACTCTAGATTACTTTAGAGAGTGATTACAGGAGACGCATGTTTATATGGTTCAGACATCGAGACCAAAACCCAGGTCTTCTCAGAGGAGCTTCCGAGGAAAGGGTCCTGAGATCATTCAATTTCGGAAGACGCGTTTAAACAATGTTTCGCAGAGTGGGAAAGAAGATCGTCCACGTATTGCAGCGACCGGGAGCTACTTTGAAGGGAACAAAAGCACTTTGGAGGACTAAATAAATGTTTCATTTTTAATATGTATCAAAACTTTATATATATATATATATATATATATATATATATATATATATATATATATATATATATATATAATATATATATATAAAGAGAAAGCATGCATTTTGTGTCTTTAAAAATACAATTGTCTTATATGAACGTTTGGAATTCTTATACAAATAGTAATAAAAGTGGTTAAAGCTAACCTCCTGTGTGTCCGCATCTTTCCTGCGCCGAGTCGCATCTGATAGGCTATTCAACGACGACACCGCAACACACGATGCCGCGTGGTACCAAGGACATCTTTCACCACATCTACTACAGATACATATATCTGCAGGTGCATAAAACCCCCCGTCCCGCATAAAACGTGATGAAAGCCATGCACAGCAAAGCGCGTGAGAACGTGTCGGTTCGTTCGTTTGGCCTGTTTCCATGCCTCAGAGGTTTTTGCACCCGTGCTATAGAAATCAGGATTGACCTCCGCCATTTTCTCTTCCTAAAAGCTAATGAATTGCACGTAGGCCGGAGTGGAAAAGAGTTTAAACCTACGTTTTAGGTCGTCTATAAGCAACGACGTGTCACATAGGCGAATCTGTTCAGCGATGTACGATGCAGACCCAGAGCTCTCTTTAGGAATGCGGGCTTAATCCGCTCAAACTTTTCGAGTTGGGCCGACGAATAAGGATTCCAGATGACCTGTATACCGTAGGAGGCGACTGGAGCTACCGTCATGTCAAAGCCCGCGTCGCTCGTAGGAATAGTCTCGAAAGAGTTTGCATACCAACACTTGCAACCAGCGCTCGACACGCTATGTCCGTAATGTGCTCCACGAAGGACCGGCCGTTTGTAGGGAGTATCACCCCTAGATATTTGAAGTTGTTCACATATTTCAGGGGTGTTCTGTTTATGTACAGCGCGTCAACGCCCCAAGATGGCCACCACGTCGAAATGTAATGGCACCTGTCTTGTCCATATTTATCAACAGGTCAGCCCCTTCCGCATACCCCGACAGCCTTGCCAGGGCCTGCTGTACGTGAAACCGATTTCTTCCGAAAATTACAAGATCATCGGCGTAGAGCAGAGTTTTCACGTGACCGAACTGGTCTTGAACGCGGCGTGAACAAATGATCACCCTGTGCTACACCAGTGGACTGAACAAACGGGTCTAGGAGGGCTACTCCATTGTCAATCGCCGGGTGATGAGAAAAGCCAGCAGCTTGTAGCAGCAGCTCTTCTTCACGATCGCCTGCCATGATGCTGCGGTATGAGGGCTGCCTTTGTTCTTCGGGATGATGCTAAGGAGAGCATTGCTCCAGAATGCTGGCAGACGTCCATGTCGTAGGCAGGCGCTAAACAGACCCGTCCAACAAGAAAACATGTCAGCCGTATACTTTAGGTGTTCGTTGCGGATCAGGTCCGGCTCAGCCACCCTGTTTGACTGAAGATATTCCAGCGCACGCAGCACCTCGAACAACGAAAATTCGGCACCTAGAGCCTCACGCATGAGTGGCGTTTCCTCGTCCCATACACAGGCATAAGATGGGACCGCTAGAGAGATGGTATCTGTCGCCGCGTACATCCCTCTAAAGTGCTCTATTAGCACATCAGAACTGGTAGGGCATGCCATCGACGTGTCTCTCGTCAGCCATCTGTACAGCTTCTTCAGTGCCCTTTTCACTAACTTGTTCTCTTCCCTTGCGAGGTGCTGCTGGCGCGCTGATTCGAGTATGCGACGGTTCTAGCTACTTACAACGATGAAAAGAGGTCTCAATACGCAATGCCGTCGCGCCAGTTCGCGAGTCAGTTTTAATGCAGTGGAAGCCATTTTACAGGTCGCATTAAACCACGGGCGCAGGCGTTGCGGCCTCGCCACGGCCATTGACGATTCCAGGACGTCGGTTAAAGTGCAGGCGTAAGAGTCCATGTCTGGATCGCGTGTAACAGAGAACAAGGCTGCCAGCTTGGAGAGAAACAGCTCGATTCCCACTGGAACGTGCCATCTTAGAGAGCTCTGTTCGCATAGCGAATTATTCTTGCCAATGTAAAGAGATCTTTCCGGTCGGACGTTTTTAGCAAATATGTCGGTTACCGACCGCCCCATGAACCTTCGAACGTGGAAATGCCGCTATCGGAAAGTAGACGACATCCGAAGTCCTCGAGCAGCGCGAGCAGAGTGCGTGTACGTTGTTCGTCCGGCTTGCTAATGCGTGTGTTTAAATCACCGGCCAGGATAAGTGCTGTGAACAGAGAAGGAAGGTCATGCATTGCGCGAGTGATCTTGTCGATCAGAACCGATGTTTTCTCACTGGTCAAGGGACGAACATATACTGATATGATACTACATCTGCTGCCGTTCAGTACCAACAAATCTTTCTTTGCAAGTGCTACTCTGACATTCCCAAACCACTGGTTGTGCAGCACCGAAACTCCGCCGTTCAGTCGAACTCGCCCTGAGGGAGGCCGAGCCAAGCAGTGGGATACGTAGAAACCCGGTAATTCAAATGGCTTTGTTTCCTAGGTCTCCGTAAGAACGATGGCATCGATGCCTGAAAGTGCAGATTGTGGCAGTCACGATAAAGCCCGCGAAGCGCCTTTTTCAATCCATTGCACGATGGTTATCTTGTCAAGCAACTTTCCGCGATCTGCGCCAATGCTTAGTCGAACCGACGGCCCTGGGTCCAACCTCTGCTCTGAGGCCGATGGCGGTCCCTGCTGGAGTGCGCATTGTTGTGCTGCGGCGTCCGTTGTGGCTGCACGTTCGCAAGTATTTGCTTCGACACTGCTTCCAGAGACGAGAGTGCAGCTAGAGACCATTCCTTCTAACCGGATGAAGTTCTGTCGACGGGACGCGGTTTGTGACGAGTGGCCCGAACACGAATTGATGAGCGGTGGCGAGGCGTGGGTGGCGGTATCGCGAGAGACGCACGGAGTGGAAGGGTCGCTTTGTTCTGGTGCTGATATTCCCGTGGCTCGCGGATCTCCGGAGGTTTCTCGAGTGTTGCATTCCCTGGTTCGTACGTTAGGACTTCTTTCAGTTTCAGCAGCTTTACTTTTAAAAAAGCTTTTATTCTCCGTATCAGGATTGCCGCGATTTTCATGGAGACGTCTCTCTTGTAGGAGTAACAAGCGCTTTTAACAACTTGTCGCTGCATCACTGTCAACGGTAGT
The DNA here is from genome assembly GCA_003439945.1 of Dermanyssus gallinae. Taxonomy (NCBI): domain Eukaryota; kingdom Metazoa; phylum Arthropoda; class Arachnida; order Mesostigmata; family Dermanyssidae; genus Dermanyssus; species Dermanyssus gallinae. Next base: position 24,093 of record QVRM01005358.1, read on the forward strand.
GCAAGAAAGGTTGCATTTTCCTCAGCTGCCTTGGAAGAGATAGTGCTATTTCCGGTCTTGCAATCTGCCGAGAACGGCGGGACGGACAGCTCATGAAGTTCTGATTCGGGTCTACTTGCTTTCAGCTTTGCGCGAAAACTTTCTATCGTCACAATGTAGGCAAACTGTTTCCCTTATTGGGAAACAGTTCCGGCAGCGCTGGCCGCAGTGACTCTACTACACTGTCACCAACTACCAGTATCGTTTTCCTTGGAAGGCGCTGGATTTCGGCTCTGGCAGTGGGAACAGAACCCTCTATCATCTTCACGTCCGTTCCTGTTGTCACAATAGCCTCACATCTCCGATCCAATTCGGCCACCTCTACTTCGAGCGCTAGTATGCGATGGAAGAGAAACGACACATATCCCATAGTTTCCGTGTCGAGTAAACAGGCATTCAAACATTTCATGAAGCGCTCTATCGCCCAATCAGCCGTTGGGACACTGCACATCCTGCACCGCCTGATAACCGTGGGGCAAAGGATGAGGCCACCTTGAATCTCCTCATCGCACCTCGAGCAGGTTCTAGTATCACACAATCGACTGTCTTTGGCGCGCGGGTGTTGTGTTGGAAACGTTGTGCGTTTGCGATTAGTAGTAGTTAATGCATTCGCCAACACAATTTCCAAACTGCCGGCCAACTGGGCTTGTTTTTGTTGATTTTGTGCATCGCAAGGTCCTTCACATATATATATATATATATATATATATATAAAACTGAGCTGCATAATTACATAATATATTGAGCTTTTATATACGATTGTAGGAGAACGTATAACTCAATTAAACAACAACAGACAGATGTACATCTTAATTAAGTAACTTTGGTATCAAATTGATAGAGATCATGTATCCGCAAACCGTTCGGCAGGTTCGGTCGAGCTCACTTTGTTCATTTTACTAGTCCAACCCCTCAGAGGCCATAGTGATACGATTTGATTTGGTTTGGTGCCATTGACCACACAAGTAAGGCGTCGGAGAAGGTTTGGCGGAATGTCCAAGCGGAGGTCGAGGAATCCTTAGAAGAACTCAGAGTGAAGCATAGAGCTCTGCGTGAAGAGCACGACGAGCTTAAGGAGGCTTAAGGAGATGGACTAAAAAAGATTTAGCCGGCATGGACAAGGTAGTCAAGACGGGAGAGCTCATTAGGGGAGTGGGTGAGACAGGTCGTTCGCCATGTTAAGACTACCGCCGTAGGTCGGACAGCCCAGAGAGAAGTGGCAATAATAATAGTTCAGGGGCGATAGCCTTTCTACAAAATGTGTGTGTTTCTACAAAAACGATGATGGACAAGAGGGCGCACGCCTTCTTCTCCCAGCGACTGTCCTTGGAAATCCAAAGAGGTAACGCGACATCAGTGCTCGGAACTATGAGCGACTGGATGGACCCGGACCCTTGGCGCCGGGGGCGGGCAGGACTTCCTTACGGGCATGAGAGATAGAGCGGCTACGGCGCGCAGAAGGAGCAACTAGGTTGACAAGCAGCAATGTCGTGAAGCAATATATATTCTTCTAAATTATAATAAACTATCTTAAATATTCTCGCACTAAAAAAATGAGAAATTACTAAATTTGAATGCAGTTGCCGTCCGGAGAAGACGGTCTCATGAAAAACAGGCCAGACTGTTCTAGACGAGCTATCTTAGTAGATTTCGTCGATTGGACCACTCGCAGAAATGCAGGTAGGGACCAGGGAGCTCTAAGTTAAGGAGCAGCGGCGCGATTGAGTTGCCGGATAAACCCACGGCGACCCAGCGGTTCTTGGTAGTGGATGTGGTAGGCTTCGACGAGGAAGGTGAGAGACAAAACACCAAACCTCGAACCGTACGCTTGCTGGGACGTTGCTGCAACTGTCCAGTGGCAAGGCCAGTGGCCTTTCCTGTATGCCTAACCGTTGGACGTGTACTGAACAGGGCAAACAGTATGCTCCTGTCCGAGCAAGAGCAGAGACGATCCAGGTAATCTGAGACACAGTAGCACCAAGATCGGTACGAGGAGGCGCAGACTGGAAGAGTAAGTCACTCTCCCTATCTGCTATCGCTGCTATAAATAGCATTAAGAATGTAAAGAAAAGGAGGTGGCGGTCAAAGACTGCCACCGGTGCAGATATGCACGCTCCTAGAGAGCCAGGAGGGCTTGGTGAGGCCAAAATGACTAGCTCCGACTAGAGCAGATTTTCTGCTAGAGGGGAACAGTGAATCAATACAAGCAGACCTATGGGCCCTACCTCTCAAAGTGATTATGAGCAAGATTTACCGACACGCCCCGGGCCGCCACTGGAAGTCATGATCGACGTTGTTGTAGCGTTTTTCCCACACAAACTACTGAGAGCAGGTAAGAACATTCAGGTTTTCACAGAAAAATTCCCGAGGTAACGCTTAACGAGGGTGGCGCCGCCCAAGTAACACCTGGCGCTAGGTAAAGTTCTATTGGCTCGACAGAAAACCTCCCGATGTGTCTATGCTTAAGAGGGTACTTCCCTAGGATATGAGAGGGGCCGACCTGAGTGGGTCAACCTAAGTTCTTGTCCCTAAATCTAATGGGCACACGACTTAAGGTTCAAGGAGACCCTTCTCTAGAGAAGACCGAAGCATTCCGCCTGGGTGGCCCGCCACCTGATTGAGATCGAACGCGACGCGAGATACGTTGGAGTAAACCTGGATACGAGTCTCAGATCTGGTTACGGGATCAGCCCAAACTATTTAGAAAAAAAAGTTTAGATGAATCGAAATCTCGCAAGCTTGAAACCCAGAGACGAGGAGGGGCGTCGAAAGCTAAGAAAAACTCCTGAAGACTATGGCGCAATCTGTTGCACTATAATATCTGCGGCCCCTATTTGGGCCAATATGACGCCTCAGACAGCCAACAACCAGCACAGACTTCGCTCGATCTGGAGGACAATGGCCACAAAGGTGAGTCGGTCGTGGCGCTTCGACGGCCGTCGTCCTGGTCCTCGTTAGAATATTTTCCTGGGCTCTGCTGGCGAGTAAAGAAGGGGACACAGAACTAAGGTAAATCAATTCATCTCGCAAGCCTCTGGGCGGCAGCCATGGCTCTTGCCGGGATGACTAGAAGCGGACGGAGTAAGAACGATGTACCAAGAATCACATTCCGGACCTTTTACGGCTGCAGCTACGGGGGGCTCTGGTATTACGCTTCGAGAACACGACGATGGCAGCATTTAAACTTTATTATATCACCGATAAATTAGACGGTTAAGAGTGTCCAATGTATTGCTATCAAAGCGTGTATAAAACATATACATATTGTATATTTATGAACATGCATACGTACGTAAGCATATAAACGCACATGTGAGACACACTTTATATTCAGGGTCTCCTAGAAATATTTGAAAAGCGATATAGGGAATTGTAGATCTCGTGGTAGAAAATACTTTTCCAATGGGACATGGTCCCGGAGAAGCCTTGTTTTGGAGTGAGAATGATATTCCAAAAATCCGTGTCATTGGTGTTGTTGGCCGTTGTGTGAGAAATATTTACTTTACCTAGCTTTACAATTTTCTGTACAAATCTGTAGACCAAATCTATCTAGGTATGGCCGTGTGTGGCCCAACGCCAAACATTTACAATTAAATCGGGCGCGGAAATATCTTTGTTAAGGTTGTGAGTGAAATTTGTAATTTTTGTTACATATATATTTATATATATATATATATATATATATATATATATATATATTTGAGTAATTCCAATATCACACCCAAACACGTTCTATCACTTTCTTAAAAATGTGCACCATATACTGCCACAGCCTGATATTTATATATATATATATATATATATATCTACATGCGCACTTCTATGCGTATGTATGTGTGCACGCTCTAACCTACAACAATGATGATTTATTCTGCCGCTTCTTGTCTCCTTCTCCGCCTACTCCTTATCTTTGTTCGTCTGTTTCTTTCTCATCCTCTGCATGTTTTCTGTTGTCGTGGCTGCGTGAGGCTGCGAGACCGGCGGAGAAGATGGCCGCGGTGGGCAGCGGATGGCTGCCGCGATCTCATGAAGCACATGAGCTACACTCTCTCAGCATCCGACTCCCATCCACGTCGCTTATTCTCGTTGTGATCTCGGCGCTGATGGTCGCCGGCACGAGATGGGTGGATCCGCTTCTGTCTCGCTTTTTTCGTGCTCGTTCGTGTTTTTACCGTCGTTGTCGTCGTTGACGATATGAGTAATTTCCTTACTGATGGCGGAGCACGCGCTGATGGTGATGATGGGAGGTAATGGTAGTGCCAACCACGATGATGCTGGTGATGATGATAAGAGTGATGATCGTTACCTGCTCTCACAAACCCACGATTCACCACCCGCTCACTCAGCCATATCATATCCTCGATTCTCTTTCGTCTCATGATCCGACTTTCCGTCGTTTAAGCAGGCAGCTATGCTGAACTGCGGGCCCGGCGATGGCGCAGAAGCACTAGTAGTATTTTGCCGACAAAATTTCCCTCGTTTGCTCTTGAGAAGCTGGCTATGTAGGAGCTAATTGAAGAAGCCACGTTCCACTACGATGCTACGTGCCTGCTGCCACAAAAAAATATTTGAGCGCGATTTTTTGTTGTAGTTTTAATCTTGTTTCGATTGCGGCCCTAAGGCTGGCCCGGAAGCTGGTTTCCAGAGGGCATAACTGTTTACAGTTGATACGAAAATGCTAAACGTAGTATTGCTAATTTTACAATGCAGCTTGTTGGTTTCAGTTATACAGCAAAATGTAGTTCCAGACTAGAAGACTAAATTCGGATTGTTTTTCATTATGCGTTTTAAATGAGAGACCTGAGAATTACCAGATATGCCGTACCATTTTGGATGTTTGGATATACCGTATTACTTTGATGTTTGGTCTGCCTCCGTCAAAACCTACTAACTATATATCAATTCAAAGAAGGGTTTTCACCTATGCGACAAGCCAAAGTCCAAAAAGCTCTCGTTATTAAAAGAAGCATGCTCAACATTTTAATACAAGTATGCGGTGACTGCTAAACAACTTGGCAATAAAATCAACTCAATTGTATAAACAAGTTGGAGAACGCTGTCAGTTCAAAGTTTCCAGCAATGTACCCCGCAGCCTACCAGATGCACAGAAGCCCATCCAATATTTTCTAGGGGGAATAAATCGTACTCCCCAAACATGGGTACAGCAAGGGTACCCTTCCGGCTTAGAAGTTGGAATTTAAGCCGTGGTTCTTAGACGATAAAAAAATTGGAGGTACTCTTGACTCCGCCCTTAGTGATATGGAAAAGTAAAATATTTCGGTGTCACTTCTGGAGAACAACTTAATGCTTCAAAGTGTAAGCTGTACGTATTGTCATCCAACTACGCCTTCTGTAACAAGTGCTTGTGTCGGGTCTGCTTCCTGACATCAAGCTATGCACCGATGAAAACATCGAGCTTCTTAGAGTTCCCCTCACAATGGCCTCCGCGAAACTCGCCCTGAACAGGTAGTGCAAGCTAAGATATCCCACAGCCAGTGCCAGAGCTATATGTCAAGGATCAAGAAGGCCATTAGCGATATCTGCGTACTGTGCGACTCTGGAGAGACGGACAACGTGAAGCATACTGTTCTGCGGTGTGATGCTCTCAGGGAAGCACGGAACGCAGCACTAACCGCTGTGAGAGGCCGACCCATCAAGGAGGTGGTCGCCCATATGATGACTTCGGCGGACACATGGAGGGAGGTGACGAACTTGTTCAACGCCGTTTTGACACTAAAGACAGCCAAGGAAACCAGGCGGGAGAGGTTTGAGCGGGTCTCTCGGGAGAGTGGTCGAGACGAGGAGCCGAGGGAGGGCGGAGGGGGTGAGGAGCAGCCAGGCCCTCATGGTCTCGACGCACCATCACAAGACAGGTTACAAAATGGCATCCCCCTATCCAACCACAGGTAGACATGCCGGATGATAGTCAGGAATAAAACTGATTCAAGGAGAACGGCAGAGACGCCTCTTCCACGGCTTCGAAGTAATGCCAACGTAATACCGAGCCTGGAGGGTGGGGAGGAATCCGGGTTTAGTAGGTTTGCGTGTCGCACACTAGTCACGCAGGCTGCTAGTGGCGCATGTGCATCATGCATTCCCAAAACCCCCAGGAAAAAACCAAAGCTAAGATATTTACGGTGTTCCAGGTTGGAGTCCCTGGATGCACATCCCGCTCTATTCTTGATGCAAACTTTTCTTTAGATACCCAGACTATTTTAAATCATTTACTGCATAGACGCGTTTGCATGGAGGAACATACTAACTTTGGACGAGAACCAAAAACATTGCGTGAAATGGGTGTTAAATCTAAATTTAGATGGAGTGAGTTGGAACCTGGGTAGCCTTCCCACCTCAGCCGGATCTCTAGGAATTCGACGTGCAACGGATCTGGCGCAGATCGCATTTTTGTTTTCAATCACTACTTTTTGATTGAGAACTGATTTCAGCAAAATCTCCTAAGAACGCTAAGCCACTCTTAGGACGCGTTATGGAGTTCAAGAAAAACCGTCGCCGCCACGTGGTGTTTGATGGCACACACCAGTCTGCCCTTGATGCTGTCGTAGTCGAGGACACTCCAAAGAAACCCGTCGACAGCACGGTTGATGCACGTGGCACGCTACGCCTTTTGCAATGCGCTATCGTGTCATGCAGGAAAAAGCCAATCGGACTCAGCCCTACGGCTAGACGGGATGACCTTAATACCGTGGTCCTCTGGAAAGGCCCTTGTGTGGGACGCACCGTGTGGAAAACGCTGGTTGACGCCGTCTTACATGAGTCGAGCTTCGCGGTTAACAGGTGTTGCTGCCAATTTGGCGCTGCAGCGAAAAAGTCTGTACTCGCGATAGTACCGCGGGTTGTAGGCAATTTTTACAGTACAGCCAATTGCGATAGAAATGTTGAGGGGCAGAGGCAAATCCACAGCAAGATTTTTGAGAGAAATTGTGAAAGCGGCAAATGAGTACAGTGAGAAGAGGGCAAAGTAATTTTTGCTGCAGAAAATATCAATCAAAGTGCAAGGTGAAAATTCTAGCTAGGCTATCTCGCCCTCGGACAGTTGTTCACCGCGGTTGACCTGATTATGCATTACAAATATATTGTGTAGAATGTATAAACAAATATTCTATAGGCGGTGGACCCGATGACACTCCGGAACACACCGTGCTGAGGTGCCCAGCATAGGCGGAGCAGCGTGAGAGCTCTTAAAGAGCATGAGCGTGACATCATCAAGAAAATGACGGAATCAACATCGTACAGGCACGAAGTGTCACAGCTTTTAAAAATATACTACATGAGAAGACAAGGGCCACCCTCGCGCCTCCTGGTTGACTGCTTCCCCGACTGTTTGATGGTATGCGCAAGCAGTTTCCAGTCAGACCGGGGACGTGACTGGTATGTAGTGGGTTGGAGTCCTGCACTACCGGCCCGCACTTGCAAGGAGTTTTCCTTCCGCGGTGACTTTGTGTGCAGCCGGATTTGCCAGCCAGTCCTAATAAAAGCATTATTTAAAGGCACCCGCATTTCAAAAATAGTTTTTTTCCGAACTAGCACAATCAAATGATGACATATACTCAGATCAATGCAAGATTATTAAACATATTTTAAACATTTTTTTTAAGAATATAGAACAAGCGGTAGAATGCGGTTTGCTTCTCTTAACAAAAAAACAATTTGAAACAGGGATAAAAAGATGGTTGTACTTCGATGAATAAAATTACTTTATTGTGGCATTTGTGCATGCCCATATCGTTGCGGATTTTTTTTGAAGGTCTTGGAAATGCATAATGCACAAGCGCTACTGGCCGCTAGCATCAGCTAGTGTGGGACTCGTTCCCACTAAAACCGATATCCTCCCCGTCCCCCAAGGCCCGGGATTGCATTACTTGGCATTGGCATTACTTCGACAACTCTGAGAGGGGAGTCTCGCGTTCTAACGCTCTATGCGCCTAGCCAATGCTTGCCCACCATAGGAAGATGCGTCGAGATCCTCCGGAGGGCCTAGCTGCTTCCCCACTTCTCCCTCCCTCGGCTCCTCCTCTCGACTGCCCCTCAAAGGGACCTTTTCGTAGCGGGCTCGACTCGCCGCCTCCAGGTTCAGCTTTTTCCTTATGATGAGGTCGAGGTAGCGTCGACTTATTGTTCAATTCGTCTTGCCTTTCATAAAAGTCCACCACGTACTGCGGAGTCTTTCCCCTCAGCTCGGGCGTCGTGGAAGCACGATCGTGTGTTCGACGTCTTCCGCGTCCCCGGAGGAGCAAAGGACGCAGATGTCAACCGGGGCCTTGCCGATACGCATCATTTATGTCTGTAACTGGCCGTGTCCTGTGAGCACCTGCGTCGTGGTGTACGACAGCTCCCCCAGCTGCTTGTCATACCACCGGCGCAGATCCGGTATCAGTCGGCGAGTCCACTGACCGCCGGCGTCGCCCCGGGGAGTTGCGGACATCGTTGCGGATTAAATATATATATATATGAGTTTTCAAGCTGTATGTATTACGTCGTGTGAGATACCTTACTGATATCTGGTCTTCGACGGCGCACTCTAATACTGTGTCAACCTTCTTAGTAATTTGTCAATTTAGTGGGTTGCGGTTTAAAACGCCAATGGACGGGACCAATAAGAAAATGTAATTAAAGAAGAAAGAATACTCCAAAGTGCTAACATAAAAATGTATATAATAAATTAAAGAATAATTCGTAACTTGGTTTGACATCGGAATGGGTGCCGCTTGACTTATCTATTACATATATATATTTTTTTTGCTGTATTTTTTTCTAACTGCACAGCAACATAAAAAGTGTCAATCTACGCATACATTTTAATACATACAATTACAGATAGGTATCTGCGATTTATTTTTCGTTTTCACGTGTGTTTGAATTGTTGTGAACTAGTCGTTGCGTCTGACATGCTAAGCCTCATGCAGGGCCCTTGTTAGCGGTCAGTCACTATTAATATTCTTAGAAGCTTGGCGGCTTGGCCGCCGAAACTCATCAATGCCTCCTGAAAACGTTAGATATGCAAGCATATGCTCATCTCTTGATGTTTACTGAACACGTAGGTGCTGATATTACGTCCTAAGAACCACAACTGCGATGCTTTAGGGTGTTGTCGTAGTATTTGCAAAGGAGTGCCTCAATTGGTACGACCACGTCGTCCTTCTTTGAAAAACTGTTCGGTCATTTGCGAAAAGCTTATTTAATTCTCCCTTGGCAGCAACCGGACCCGCAATATCCTGCTATTATGAAATATTGACCAACAACTAGATATTGAAAAACTCATGAATGCCAAATCAGTTCCTTGATAGCTGAATGTCAGCCTACGCAGTTAATTCCAGAGTTCACTAAGTGAGTTATAATTGACAAATCCCACCAAGCGGACACCTTGACCATCTATGGAAGATAAATAACCTGCAAGTGTCATTACTTTTTTTTAACTCATATGCGCTCATGTAGAACTGTCTGATAGTACCTCCTTAGTTCGTTCTTTCTGTACATGCGAGTTGGCTCTCCACACCCTGCCTCGTTCCCCTTTTCAAAAACCTTAAAAACTTTTCGTTTCTTGTTCGACATTGAAATATTTTTAGTAAAATCCTGCACTGCAGAGCGCTCGATCTACATATACGAGAATGTGTCCGGTTTCGTGTAGTCTCATTCACGCCCGCACGCTACGTATTGGTGTGCTATCCAAGGAAGTGTGAGGCAATCTCGACTTGGTCGTACAAACCGTGGTTTAGCGAGAAGTGCTGACAACGATCGCAGTAACCCCGCTGTTGGTTGGACGACAGACATATACACATATATTCGAGTATATAAATCTAAACATCTGTCGTCAACAACGCCCTGCAGCTGTATTTAGTGGCGGTAGGACTATTCGTTTTTCGGACGTGAGCTTGATTTTAGCCTTCAGTCCGCCACCAGCTAGAGCCGAACTTGCCGAGGGCCACTCGTTATATTGATTGCAAGCCGGGTGTAACGCGTAAATATACGACGCCGACGACGACAATAACAACAACTCTCGACACCAGTCTCGGCAGTGGCTTCCTTCTGCTTTCAAAACTCGCTGATTGCATCAAACACGATTTGTTGTTGGCATTCGGCGAGGTCCTGGCGGTCGAGGCCAGGTGGAGCAGAGCGCTCGAGACGAGGCCACAAAATGTGGGACTTCAGAAGGGCTTGAGGGGACTGAGAAGGGCTTCATATATGAGGGCTCATATAGGGCCAACACGGGCCGCGGGCAATTGCGTTATCCAACGTCATGCTTTCAAGGCCACGATGCAACAATGGCCTGAAGCTATTTTCAAAGCGCATCTACCCTACGAGATGCAACTGCAAGTCACCTGTCACACAGGCGAGCCTGCGTTCCTCTTTGTTTATCTCGTGTCCATGTATGTGCCGTTCGCTAGCTGTTTTGGCGCTCAGATGCTCCACTTCGATCGCGCGAGTCTAGCGTGTTCACAATAGGTGCAGATTTATAAGGCGGCCTGCATATATGCGCATGCGGTTCAAATGCGTAGCAATAGATTATGGTATTTTTTTATTAAAGCTTTCTCAATACCTTACAACCGCCTGTAAGTAATGACTAAGGCCGGCCAGAGGCCTGTCACGAATGGCGTTGTTTCATCATTCATCTGTTATATAGGGCCACAGTTATATATATATATATATATATATATATATATTGGCAGGTCTTAAATTGCGATTCGGATGGAAGGCTACGTATGACGCACTCCTCTTTTCTGTGGGCCGCCCCCTGCTCATATTTTTGTCACCCGTGTAAATCTCGACGAATACCAAGACACAATGCATTTTGGGATGATATCGCCATACATTGACACAAACTTTAATTGACTTGAAGACTCCCATTTGGAGAGGTTACACATGTCATACAAGTATATATATATATATCTTCCATCTGCCATTGTTTTCTGCCCGTTAATGACTAACTCCCAGTGTCCATTAAACGATCCGCACACATTTTGCTCTTTTTCTCTCTTCACGGGTCAGTAGCAAATTTCAACCACTCGAATCTGTAGGATTTTTTAATGTATAATATGGGTGATTAAGTAGCGACACCCCGGATGGCGATGCTGGATCGGCTACGATGATTGTTCCAGGGCGGCGTCACGAGTTCGAGTGCGCTTCTCTACAATGAATGACCTTCCTTGGGTTTTCTTGGGTCACCGACAGACAAGCGCTGTCGCTCGACCAACACCGACGACATAGGCCATCAAGTTTTGGCGTTGAAACGTATTCAGCAGCTCATTTTAGACTTTAGGCCATAGGTTCGGTTAGGTTTTAGGTTACGCACAAGGTCATTTAGTAGCACTAGCCCACTGAGACTGAACGCGAGAGAGAGAGAGACTTATGACGAAGAGCTGTAAGGAGTCTTTAGCACACTTCTTGATCCGAAGAAAGGCAATGAAGGTAACATACAAGTACGCCATGAAAAGGTGCTACATCTTGAAAGAAAGGCTGGCATAATAAGTAAAGGTGACATCTTCGCAGCCTTACATTGAGCACCATGCTCGATAAAATACCGGTCAAATGTTCCGCGCTCGGCCGCAATATGATGGCAAGGATCACCGATATTTCTTCCGTACAGCTATATAATGAGCAGAATCTGCTGCAGTTCAGTTAGCGCTGCTTCTCCAGTGGCCACCAGCTGTGACATAAATGCCATAGGCAGCTCAAAACATGCACTAGCTAGAAAAATAATCTCATTCTATGACGTGCCTACGTAGAGCGTGTGCACACGTACCAGCTTGTCTATCTGCTCACCTGCCAATTAGCATGTGTGCTTGCAAAGACGACATAGAATTGTGTAAACTCTAATTACATTAAGAGAGGGTACAGGTGTCACGGTTCTGTACGCATACTGGTCAATCTCAGCCGTACAACCTCCTCATAGGTTGTTGTTGTTGTTCGGGTGTTGACGGGCACGTTTTTGTTTTCTAATTGATGCCCGACATTTGTCGAATCGAATTAGACAACGTTGCCGTTGATCATCAAGAGTCAACACAGTGCACGTGACTTAACGATGCATATTTTCAGATCTTGCTGTCGCTTTGGCCTTTTCTGGTCTATAGCAAAAACGCATTCGTGTTACATTCTTAGGTAGCGTAATCAGATTAATTTTACTGCACGCAGATGGTGTAGTAATCTTGAGTTGTAACCTTTTCAGAGCAAAACAAGCAATGGATCGGCTAGTTACATTCATGGATGAAGAGGGCTTAAAGGTTAATTGGGAAATTCCGAAGGGGAGGCCGGGGGTGACGTGCGTCAAATCAGGGGAAAGGAATTAAAAATTGTAAATAAATTCGCATACATAGGGCTCACCTTATTAACAAGGGACAGTCGATTTCGATCACACATACAGGAGATGATTAGGAAGGTCACTATCGCAGCCGCGGCAATTTAATGCTCACATATGCTTTCGGTCGATGCAGCAGTAGCTTTTTTTGGGGTACAGATAGCATCCATCGCCGTATATAGTATTTCACTAATATGGAATAAAGTGGGAGTAGACGAATTGCGTTTAATTAATGGGGGTAAGGTTTTTCTTTCCAAAGAGGGCTTTTGCGCTTTCAAATACATGCAGAAAAAGGGTAGTCCGCGTGTTGGAAGGTGACCCACTGCTGACAGAGGAGCTGCAAAACGATGGAATTAAAAAAAAACTATGCAAAACTGGCAAACCAAAATTAGCGAGGTAGAAATAGAAATTTATGGGACAGCAGCAATCAGAAACACTGGGTGGAGGGCTAACGGGGTGAAAGACCGGCATTTAACAACGGCCTTTGCAGCCCACGGATATAATTACGTTCTATGCAACGTGGAGGGCTTCCATGAATCACAAGACGAATGTCGATGCAAAGAATGCTGGAGTAAATGCGATAAATACCACGCCACGGTTTGTCCGGCGGTTCGGTCCATAGCAGAACTGGCAAAACGCTAGATCGATTGTTGTGTCGTAGCACTGTGATACAATCTAAACACACTCACCCAGCCAAGGTGTTAATAAATACACAATAATCGGATTATTTTTTAATTGTAATTGTAGTAGTTTTATTAACCAGGGACTCGTGTACACATGTAAATCATAGGCGTTACATTTCCAGATTTAAAACAACGGAATTGCTCGTTCGCAGCGCTAAAGGTGATATATGTTACCCGGGCGGCCACAAAGTTTGCATATGCACTCCGGCGAAAACTCTCAAAACTTCTCACACACACACTCTCCATGGACGGCAAATCTAGTGACTAGGTGCTTGTTTTCCCAATCGGAGATGTATTCTCTGAAGGCTGTCGTCTTCAGTATGTTGTGGATTCTCTACAAGTTCTCAACGAATAACGGCGACGACGCCAGTAGGTATACTAACGTATTCAGGCTAGTGGCTATTCTTAGGAAGCTGGCTTTGAGTGGGTGAAACGCTCTTAAATTCGGTCTCGAGAGTAGAAGCCGAATAACCTGAACATCGAAGGATGCAGTGGGTGCAGTCTTCAGGTTAAACAAGCTTTTCGGACTCTACATGTAACATGCCTGGAAAAACTTGTACCATGTGGGGAAGACACTACCGCCAGGTACGGTAAGTAGCGAAGCGATTTCGACTGTTCCTGGGCCCAGTCGGTCGTCATCGCTTTTGACCGGTTTTCCTCCTCGTCGAAATTTAATCGCGTTAGTCTTGCATTCATCTCCAGTTTGTTCCAATCGACACAACGATGTACAGTTACACGTGAAAGCGACTTCAAGAGACCAACACTAAATCATCGGCATACATAAGCGTTTTACATGTAAATGCCAATTGTGTATTTCCGTTGGAAGATCGCTTACCAACATTAAAGGACTCAGATTATCACTCTCGGCAACACCGGTGGTCTGAGTCATCGGTGTGTGTTCAGCAGCCCTGTCATCTATTATAGGTTTTAGTATGCTCAATGGAACTCCACAGTGCGCCAACTGGTCGAGAATGATTGTTCGCGCGGCCGTTTCGAAGTCTCGAAATCCACAAATACAGCGAGTAGATAACTTCCCTTGATATAAAGTGCACGATACACAGAGTTTAGATGTACGCAGTCATTGTTGATCTGCTTCTTCTAAACCCGTGTTGTTGCTCAGGGAGTGCCCCCGGCAACCTCTAAAGGTACTTCCAGGCGACGGGTTAATATGGCCGACTTGTGCGGTGATTGATGTGCCTCGAGTAGTTTGTACTCACCTCTCAGCTCTTCATGCTCTTTTATAGCGTCATTCATCATGTTCTTGTAGTTGCGACTTAGTCAAGTTTGAAATGACGTCATCTCAGGGCGTATACGGGCTAGGATGTATGTTTGCACCATGTAGTGCTTGCAGGAACAGCACTGCTGATTATACCATGGGGCATATCCACTACGAACTCGTTCCGGTTGGGTGCTGTCTGTTGTTGTCCATTGTCCTTATTGTAGGCGGTTTGGTTGCCAGGAAGTTTACTGTTATATACGACAGCAAATTCTCCACTCGTTCTACCTGGTCTATCTGACTGGGCACCGAGACATTTCGCTACACGCTCATTGGGGATGACCGAGAGCTTGGTGGCCCAGGTCTCGGTATTAACTAGCACATCGAGTTGCTTCGTTAAGGAAAATATCGTAAACTCGATTTGATACCCTCACAGTTCTACTGAGAAGACCTCACTAACGACTTTTTGCTTTGACAAGATTGTGGTTTCTTTGATACTGGGACGTCAGTAATTATTGTGTGAGGCAGTCACGATCCGCGTGGAAGCTTATCGTTTTTGCCTAACTCTGTACCAAGCCTATGCAACAACGCGCAAAGTGCGTCTTACTTTCATATTGAGACTCCAACGAAAGTGCTGTCAACAACTTTAGACGACTTGTCACTCTTCTCTTCTACGAAAGCTCTGGGGAGCAAGGAGGGAAGTAACTTTTCAACAACGTTGGTAACTGCTGTTTGAACCACTTCTATTATGGAACGATTCTGTCTAGCAGACCCTGTACTAAGGTCGACCCTTCGGTTCATAACCTTGGTGTCACTCACCTTAGTACCTTTCTTCAAAAGCAGACGACCAACTGCGTCTCGTAGAGATTTCAGAGGCTTGAACCTATGCGACGGGGCGCAAAGCGGCACGGCTGCCGCTTTTGGTTGTTTCTCGATTTCGTTACGCGAGACTCGCTTTAACATGTCAATACGGCTCAACCTAGCGGGGCAAGAGCCCCATGTAGCCTCGTGCTCGCCATTACATAGACAACACATAGCATGAGCTTTAAACCTCTTTTTTTTGGTTTAAAATCAAGCCACCTCGATCACTCACGAATATTTGTGAGCAGCTAGTATGATGCTTCTAGAATGCTTCTGAGATAGAAGGGTGTACACCAGATAGTTCACTCTTCACAGCATAGAGCGCTCCTTCGATGTAATGCCAAAGTAATACCGAGCCTGGGGGGGTGGGGAGGAATCCGAGTTTAGTGGGTTTGCGAGTCTCACACTAGTCACGCAGGCTGCTAGTGGCGCATGTGCATCATGCATTCCCGAAACCTCCCAGAACAAAAAAAAAGCATAGCGCGCTCCACTTACTCTGGCAGATACTGCAATACCAGACAACTCTTGAAGCGAAAGCAGGGTGCCTCTATCCTCTTCGACTTGTACTCGTACCACAATGACAAGCTCCCCGGTCTTTGTAAAACAGGGCTCTTTAATCTTCCCCTTAACACGGCTGGCAATACAGTCGCAGACTTCATTGAAATTATTCTGCAGCTTGTCTTCATCAGAGGAAAATATTACTGCTTCCTGCGTAGCCACGACAAATTTCGGCGTTTGTGGCCTCCTGCCGCAGACCACCATGATGAATCTTGCCTCGTCAGGCTACTCCTCGTCGACCTGAGGTTCATCTCTAACCTCAGTCTTCGCATTCACGCTGGTATCAGGCAGATTATCTTGCGATACTCGCACGTCTGTCACCCGCTCGTCTTCAATTGGACTGGACGCTGCGCATCTTTCTCCTCCAGACCGAACTGTAATATATCAGTTGCTCTGGAGCGTGGACAGTCTGTTTATGAAAGTTGGAAAACTGTGCTTTCCAAGGCAGTAAGCAACTGTGGAACATATCTAGGGAGTTCTAGGAACTGCACTCTGTCCGTCACGATATAGTTTCACTTTGTGAAGGCTGCAAAACCACCAATAAAACTACCGTTTTTCAAAACACAACAAATACGTCAAAACAACAGCCGTGAACAGCTGATTATTACTTGTTCTATTGTATTGCGCTGAACCGTTGCAGCAGTTCGTGCTCAAAGGATTGCGAGCACAAATGAATCTGATCGTGATATACAGGATTTCATCGATTATGTACGACACGTTCGGCAGTCACTACCATTAAACATATATAAATAGAGTCTCCCAGAAGTTGTCGAACAAAATTTGGGATCTAGTATAATTCGGCGAAAAATCAAGTAGAATGCAATTCAACATTTGCGGGAGTATCTATGACTCTCTTACCGGCCTTGGTCTGCTGGCGCGCGACTTCCGCGTGCTGCGGGGACCTTCACGGGGCCCCTATGTAAGTTAGTCAGACGGTACAAACTCCCAATAGTAACACTCCTGTGTGTTAACAACTAACCGGGGGGCAAGGCATACGATAGAGATTGGGTGTCAACGAATTTATATTGTCATCCTGTCGTGGCCCATTCGAGGGCTGTTAAGGCTATTGCCAATACGGGGGGACCGTTCTGCACGAGGACCCCCGGGCTGGACGGTTAATGCCCCGGGTGACACCCGGTGGTACCGTCCGGGACGCCTGCTGCCTTGGCTTAATAGGCAAAATGCGTGAGAACATTTTTGGTTTGTCGAAAGGATGACTGGGGCTCCTGCAATTGCAGATTTAGTGAAGATATGTCAGGATAAAAAGCCTGATGCAACCAATTTTGTAATTTCCCTCTCACTTCAAAAGAAGGCATTTTTCTTCCCTTGTTTCATTAGAAAACATATTTCTTTGCCGAGTTGTACTAGACCCCAAAGCTCCTTCGACAAATTCTGGAAGACCCTACATATATATATATATATATATATATATATATATATATGTAAAGGGCAAGCTTGTGTGCAGCTCTGGTCGTACTTTTACCAGGCAAGCGTTGGTGCTACCGCTACCCAACCTTTACAGAAAGGTTCGGGCAGCTACGAGCGCGCCTATTACTAGCATATAGTTCCATGAGAAGCGAAACGAGAGAACCAGAATACTTTTCCTGATATTTTTCATGCTTAGATCCAATGTGGTCGCCATTGCGGTAAATGTTGGCATTGAGCCGCCGAGTCATATACTGCACTGCACCGCTGAGCTGTCTTCGGACGGGATGCGCTTACTTATGCAAGCAATGGTCCGGAAGCGTAGAATAAATTGCCAAAGCCGTGTGAAAGAAGAAGTAACGAATTGCTAAAAGAGCTAGCTGGTGCGGCTGTGGGCACTGGTACAACATAAAAACGATTACCGTACCGACAACACTAAAGGCAACAAAAATGTGACAACAACAACTGCAACAACAACAACAACAACAATATCAACATCAACAACATCAACAACAACAACAACAACAACATCAACAACATCAACAACATCAACAACAACGACAACAACAACAACAACGTCGGTCGTAATCTATAGGCTGCATCACAGGAACGCAGTGCAGATGGAACGAATTGGCAACACTAGACGTTGTGGGCAATGACACACGCCATAATACATGATGACGACAACGACGGAGCTACTGAAATTGCTATAGAAGCGGAATACCGAAATTGAAACAGAAGGCTCCAAGCACACGACGTTAAGTGAGCATCGCATCGGCGGCGAAATCGACTGTCTGAGTTCGCCCGCTAAGGCAGCGTTGAAAGCCAACTGGTTTTGACCGCTGGCGACCGGCATATACCGCGACTTCATTAGGTGGCTAACCCTTTAGAGGCTGTTTATCTGTACTCGGTGGATAACAATACGACCTCTAGCCTCTTCTTATGAACCGCAGCCGGATCCCACTACTGTCTACCCAGCTGTGGTTGCAACTGCCCGCTGCCAAGCCGGATTAGTTACGTAGGGTGTGAGCGAAGAATTGCATGAACTGCCGTCCGTCACAGATTTCTTCACAGGGCAGCTGATCCAGTAGATGCAGTGCACACAGCGTCAGAAATGGCCCGCGTTTTGGAACCGCAGCAATTAATCGCGCTAGATTCCTAGGAATGCGAATGCCCGGAGTTACGGATTTGAACTTGCCATTTTTTCATAGCCAATTGATCGGATAGTAAACTCACAATTTGAAGACGGAGTAGAAGAGGAAGAAACATGTCGCGTGGTGCAGCTTTGAAATATATGGTCAGGGATTTTAAACGCTTCCTAGTAGCTGTACGGCAAGAATAAGCTGCGCCAGTTTCGCAGTTGCTTACACGCGTCTAATCTGGAATAGCACACATGCCTTGCAACTTACTGCATGTACAATTGAATTATGCCTAGACATTGTAATTAATTAATTTAGGCAAATGACATCAATACGTTAAAACAATGTAGGTACAGCGTTTTGTCTGTTTGTCACCGTTTTGGATCTATCGCTGATATTCTGCTAATCACGAGCGAATCAAAGTAATCATGGATGGCAATGCACCATCACTTTTAATTGAGACATCAGGATTTTTTCCGATCTTGGTCTATTATAATCCACTCCGGTATTCTGTTTGTCTTAATTGAAAACCCCGAAAACCAAGGTAAGAGTGGCCGGTCCAGGTCTTGAACCCACGATCTTTTGAATGAAAGATAATGGCTTTGCCACTAAGCCACCTTGCTCGGTCCTAATTGCTACGTTAGGTAAACTCAGTACTGTTACATTTTAGCAAAAATCCGCCCGGAGATGACTTATTTTTATACTAGATTAAGTCGTGACTATAAAATAGTTGTAAAAAACGCCATAAAAGAATATGAAGAACGAAAACAGTACAAGCTGCTCCTAGAAGCGCAACAACGACCTCATAAGTGGCTGCAGACAGACAGGCGCGTTACTGCGTGTCCAATCCCACATGATATACTAAATGCTCATTTCCGGCAAATGTTTGCCAGTGCCATTACCGTTCCGAGTTGCGCTCCTGTGATAATGTCAGTGTGGGACGAGCGCGTCACTGACGCCCGTCAAGCCCTGTCGCGGCCTTTTAGCAATTCTGAAGTTATCGACTCAATAATGAAAGCACCGTCCGGGAAGGCCCCGGGGCTCGATTTGGTCACAAATGAGCATCTCAAGCAAGCGATTCACCTTGCGCCTTGTTTTACCAGACTTTTTAACGAGGTGATGAAAACGGTCCAACTACTCTCGGAATGGAAAACCAGTCTTCTTAGCATTATCCCTAAAGGAAAAGGAGATCCGTTGGCACCGTCGTCTTACCGAGGTATCGCAAAGAAGAGCGCAATCTATAAACTTCTATCGGCTATTCTAGCCCGTCGATTAGAACATTTTCTTGAGATTAACAAAAAGCTGCCGGAGCAACAACATGGCTTCAGAAGAGGCCGGTCAACAATGACAGCATGTGCTGTACTACTAAATTCGATACAACGGGCACTTCGAACTAAAGGGGCTTATCTATTTGCTGTATTTGTAGATTTTAAAGCGGCCTTTGATACGGCCGCACGAACAATTATACTTGACAAGCTGGCTTTTTGCGGGATCTCATTGAATATTTTGGAGCTCATTAAAGGTATTTTACAGGAAGGACAAGTTATTATAGATGACGGAGGCGCTAAACACATGGCGATCTTACAGACCACTGGTGTTGCCCAAGGTGATAATCTTAGCCCCCTGCTGTTTTCGGTGCTGGTGAGAGACCTTCCCGAAGAGATACGGAGTCGGCATTTGCAGGTAGACGTCCTTATGTATGCAGACGACTTGGTGCTATATTCTCGCAGTCGATTCCATTTGCAACAATCCCTTGCGACCTTGCAGCATTACGCTCATCGAAACCAGTTGGAAATAAATTTAGATAAAACAAAGGCAATGAAGTTTAGACTTGGAGGGAAATTGGCTGGAATCGACGAACTACGGTTAGGTTCAAAATCTATAGATTTTGTCTCGAACTTCTCATACCTAGGGGTTATGTTCTCGTCTCGAGGTACGAACTTCTCGAGGCACATTGATGAACGAATTCGGAAAGGACTACAGTCCTTTCATAGTATCCGAGACCCTCATAAACTATCAATGGACGTTGCCGTTCATCTCTTTAACCTGAAGATTGCGCCTACTGCTTCTTACGGTATACAGGTGATATGGCCGCATCTGACGAAGTTAAACTTTAAGGCGCTTGACCAAATCAAGGCCGCTTTTCTAAAAAAGGCGCTAAGAGTCCACCGCACTAGTCTCAACAGATTAGTCCATTTACTGGCGTCGACTCCGCTATTTGTTGAGAATTTACAAAAAATGCACGTGTTACCGAAAACGGCAGCTTTCAACGAGTACATGTCTGAATGGGAGAATAAGATGGCAGACATTGACCCGCTCTTCTATGAAACCCAGGCAATGACGTGTACTTCATGGAAGCGCTGCAACTATGAGAATAGACACCTAATTGCACGATTTGCTGTACATGGCTTCCACATGAAGATCTGTATTCAAGAGAAGTTCCATGAAATTTCCTCGTTATGCTTGTGCAAACTTTGCGGGAGACAGTGTGACTTATATCACCTTCAACGATGCGATAGAACAGTTCCGTTGACTCGACTTTTAGAACCGTGATGAATATATGTATATGTGAATGTGTGCTTTATCTGTACGCGCAATATTGTAAACCAACCATCGGTTAATAAAGCTATTATGTATATGTAGTACTGTACATGCGCTGGAAACTGGTGCTTCTCTACTATATACATACTGAATTCGTTTTTTCCAGCTGACTCTCAGCAAACATTTAACGTCTACGGATTTGTTTTTGCATTGCTTCGTAAGATGGACCCCATAAATACAAACGTACAACGGATCAAACCCGTGCACCTATTGCAAGGCGCACGCAAATACATCACGCCACCGGGCTTGACAGGACCGGCATCTAACACGCCGAATCTGCGCCCTCACGCGCCGACACACTGCGCGTTGCAGGATGCTAGGTGTGTTGTTTTCTCTGCGATGTGGGTTTACGGTTGCAAACAATACGGTCTGCTTTTGTACTTTGGACACGTTAAACGGAATCTCCTTACACGTCTGTAAACATTATACGAAAACGTTTAATGAGTGTAAAGTTTATAATATACAATACAATACAAGTCTCTTTTATTAAAAAAGGGGTTTTAACAAGTCACATATTTTGTCGTCGTCCCGTGCGCGGCGGGCCAGGCGCCACGCAAAAGCATTGTTAACGACTTCGGCATTGGCTATTTCCAGTGCGTGAATAGTTACGCCGCTCCGTAAGTTGTTCGTCTGCTATTAATTAAATATTTCCTGCTTTAAGTAATTTACTCGCTATCCATTCTTCTGAGGAGTTTATATATATATATATATACCTGTTGTTTACTGTCCCATATGCGGGTTTAGCGAACAAATTTATTGGAACGCAGGAGTTTGCGTTTTCCTGTGGTATGAGTCTCCTCAGCCGTGACTGTCCAGGTTACTGGCGTGGGTCTCGTGCTGATCGTTGCCGCTCGAACGGACGTCCGCTCCGTGTCATTTTTGGTCTACTAGACTTTGCTGTTATCGTGACATCCGTGATCTGAACAAAAAAAAAGGTTAATGACGTGGACAGAGGCGAGCACCCCTACTACATCCGCAGTGACTCCCATACCCTACCCGTCCTACACAAACTTGAATTGAAGATCGCATTTAAATATATTTGGTCATTTTGCCCGTAAAACAAACAAAACATTAGGTAGTAGCATATAGTATCTTAAAGGCAATACATTGCGAATAAGTGAAAGTATCTACTGAGAGTACTTGCTTTGTTAGGTCTGACAGCGTCCTACCACTGGCGGGGTAAACGTACCCGGAAGCGCAAAAGCTAGAATAAACATATAATATACCAAGGAAACAAAAAAAAATCCACAAGGAATATAAAATTAGTATACACCCGTCCGTGGCAGTCTTGTTAAACGTACGATAAATTTAAGGTGTTTTTTACTTTTTTAATAAGTATGTTATTTTAATTTTGCAAAATCTGAACTGCCAAGGCACCGGTGTTATAAGCGGCACGACTAGGAACCGCTTGTATTTAAATTGACTAGATGTTTTGCCAGTACTGTGCACTTAAGTTTCATAACGTACACGTCAAAACCAATCTTATTGCTAGTCAGGAAAATAGGAAAAATTGTGCAAGTTAGCAAACATTCTTTACAAAGTGTAATTATAATTTAAATCGTCGTACTTTTATTTGTAAATATAAGTGGAAGGATGTAATCGTATCTTTTACCTAAAATCTCAAAGATTGAAATACCTACTAAAGATCTCACCTGGTGTACTTTCAATATAAATGTTTTGTCGTTAGCTAGCAAGCCGTTGTATCCGACAAGTCGATTTTAAAGTGCAATAATTGCAAGACGTATCCGTTGTGTTCGTTCGAATATTGAGACTCTTTAAATATTTTTAGATCCAATGAAGTAAAACGAAAGTAGTTCCGTTGGAAATGGTTGTAACATACATTCAATAAAAAAAATATTTTTAGATCGATCAAATCCTGCGAGGCCATCGCCAGTATCGGTATTACAGCTGGCTAAGGTAAAAGGTCGGTAAAAACAAAAGGGCATTGCTCCCATATTATTTGCCCAGCGTTTTTGACCAAATGCCTAAAATACACAAAGCACATCCAATACCTATACAGATGTATTTCCTTTCCTGGTGCATGAAAAAAACAGTTGATGAAG
This sequence comes from Dermanyssus gallinae, assembly GCA_003439945.1. NCBI lineage: Eukaryota > Metazoa > Arthropoda > Arachnida > Mesostigmata > Dermanyssidae > Dermanyssus > Dermanyssus gallinae. The sequence continues at coordinate 46,988 of QVRM01005358.1, forward strand.
ACGTAGCACTGTCCAACCGATTCAACGTAGCAAACCGCTGTAGATCGGAGCACTAAGCAGCCCCAGATTATCGAAGAGATCGTGTGCGCTGTAACTGCGATACCGAATATCAGGTAAACACGTTGATTTTTCTTAGCCTAATAGCCGTTAAGCTACGCTGCAAAAAATGGGCAAAATCCGGGGTATAATATTATTATTATTGTGTGTACACCATTATATATATATATATATATATATATATATAGACATACATACATACTTATACCGATTACTGACGGTACATAAAGCGAATGACCTATACTGTCCAGTCATCCTGCATCAACTTTAGTCGTGTAATGAAAAAGTAATATAAGTTGTGCCCTCAAACGGTGTCTGGTTGTCATGTGTTCATGTTCAATTTCGCCCCCCGCCCAGCCTAGTACAAAAAGCAGGACGAGCATCGACAACGAATACAGCTCCCTAGATTCGAGCACGAGGTAGAGACGTGGGCTGGTGGTGGTTGTGGTGGTGGTGGTGGTGATGGTGGTGCTCCTGCTGCTGCTGCTGCGGTTGTGGCTGCTTCGGCTGTGCGGTCAAACCAATCCTATCATGCGTTTCGCAAGGCCCCCCCGCCTAGCAATAGAGCAAGAGGGGATAGCGGGAGCTGTTGTTGTTGTTGTTGTTGTTGCTGCTGCTGTTGTTGTTGTTGTTGTTGTTGACGTCATCGTCGCCGTTGTCGTCTATTGTCTAGGTATGCTATGCGCGGTAAATTAGCCGGCGTGGTGTTTTCGCAACGAGCGGCTCAGCGCCGCGGCCGAATCGACGCCTCTTTCCCCCCTCGCTCCCCCCCACTCTCTCTATATCCAGCATTTCTCTCTCTCTCTCTCTCTCTCTCTCTCTCTCTCTCTCTCTCACTCTCTCTCTCTCACACACTCTCTCTCTCTCTCTCTATATATATATATATATATATATATATATTTCTTTTTCCCTTATTTCCTATTCTTCCTTCTTTTTATTTGACTCTCTCTATCTCCCTGTCAGGCCTGCTGTTCGTCTTTTGGCTGACTGCGGAAATGTGACGACGATGGGCCGCCGGCGGTAGACAACAACGACGAGGCCGCTGGCACTGTCGTTCGCCGCTGTGCAACAATCACGATGGCTGACTGACTGCCCGGGATAGTTTGCGGCCGAGTGACACTCGAGTCGGGACGACGACGACTACATCGAACACGGTGAGCCTTTTCCGCCGCGCCTTTTCCGGCCTTAACCAGCTCGACCACCTGTCGTCGTCGTTGTTGTGTTGTTGTTGTTGTTGTTGTTGTTGTTATTGTTGTTGATGTTGTTGATGTTGTTGTTGTTGATGTTGTTGTTGTGGTTGTTGTGGTTGTTGTTGTTGTTGTTGTTGCTGCTGCTGCTGCTTGAGCTCTTGTGGCTCTTGTTGCTAGTGTTGTTTATTTATACGTATTGTTTTTTGTTGTTGCATGCCTTTGTGATTATTGCTGCTGTTGCTGCTGCTGTTGCGATAAGTATAAGTGTTGTTGTTATAGGTAAGTCGAGTCCGGTGTCGTGGTGCATTTGCGTGCGTCATGCGACCCAACAAGACACAGCAGTGCACGGGTTCAACTACCGCCGTTGCACATTTGTATGTATTGGGTCCGTCTTCGAAAGCATTTCGCGAAAGCGGTTCCATGGACGTTACATGTTTAGAGTGGAAATATATATATATATATATATATGTTTAGAGTGGAAATATATATATATATATATATATATAGTCTTGCTCGCCTACCTGCGCTGACGATACAGGACAGCGCGTGGCGTCCATCTGGCCGGACGACGTCTCCGCAGATGCAGGCATAAGTGTACACAAGGTCCGTCCCTAAACGAAATTCGACCGCAATCTTCACCGACTCGTCACTAACAGGGTCCCGATCCGAGCACAGGGTATGGGGTGGAGCCATGCGACCGCCCCCTTGAAGGAGACGGCGCGCAGCCTGTCCTTAACGGCGTCCGTGGCGCATTCCGCAAAAAGGTCTTTCGACTCATTGCCCATATAGAGTTCCTGGCCATTCTCTCTGGTGTCCAGCCTCGGCGGGCTCGTGGCCATACAGGGCAACTGCTCTGCGGTGACTTATCTCTAATCGAGCTTCTAAGTCTGTGAGAGCAACAGCATCGAAGAGGGTTCTTGCCTGTTGTATAGACCAATAGAGAAAAGCTACCAGAGCTACCTCCGATAAGACAGTCGCGCCAAGTAACCATAGGCCACCCCAAAGCACGGAGAATAGAGCTAGGTTCAGCAACGCCTCTAATGTAGCCAGCACGCGGTCGTTCAAAGATTTCTGAAGCTCGCGAACAGTTTGCACCTCAAAACAAGTAATTAAGACGAAGAGCTGAAAATGATGATCTCAGAAGAAAAAGGCCTCGGCAAGAACCTCGGTGAATGCGTGACATTGCATTTTCTAGTTTGACCAGAAACTTCTCGAGGGCGTCCGGAACTTCTTGCGGAAATAGGGGGACGCCTAGCAACTCTAAATCCGTGCCGACTGTCTTGCACTCCGGGAGAGCCTCCAGCACTTCGGAGTCGGCAACAACCTCCTACACATGGACCTTACACTTTGCAGGGTTTAGAGCTAGGCCATTCCGCTCTGCAAACTCAATGACTCGGTGGATGTCCTAAACGTATGGTATTTGAACGTTTAGAGGGCACTCAGGGGAGTCGACTAACCCTTTAACAGCCAGGCAGAACAGGGGGGGATCAAAAGGGTCGCTCTGCTGCACCCCAGTTTGCGACATTATGACATCATGCGGCAGGAGAATACAGGAAGGCTTTTTATAAGCTAGTTCTACCGCGTGAAACATACTCGGGCATAGGCTTTCACCGCGCCCAATAAATGGTCCCTCCGAATACTGCTAAACGCGTTCCTGAAGTCAAACTTGACAACAAGAGTAGCCTCAGAGCGTGACTCAAGGAAGGACCGAGTCGAGCGCACTGCGGTTTCGTATCCTTCCGTTGTCGCAAACCCAAGCTGATGGTCACCAAAAGCACATGAGATGTCTGCCTTGTTTTCAAAGATGCCGATTTTTGCCGCCAGTCTCCGGATTGCAAATAAACGTGTCTTCTGAGAAATAAGACCCTGGCCGCCGAAGGAACGTCGCTTTCGAAGAACTTGGTAATGGCTAACCGGACGGTGTCAACTGCCCGCTGCCGGGGACGTAGGTTTGAAGGAGGCTACTGGCATCGTCAAACCATCTCCCATGAGCAAAGTCGCGGAGGTTCTTCCGGACGACAACCGCCAATGACCGGTCATCCTTCCCAACATTGGGGAGGCGGATGACAACGAGCGCAAAGGAGAACAGGGAAAACCAGGCCGTATCGTCGTTGTTTCCTACGACTAAGCACAGAACCTTGGTGAACTCTTCGGCTACCTGCCTACGTACTGATTTTGGCAAAATGCGGACTAACATCCAGCGGCGAGTGACATCTTGAATAACGCTGATTTACTCATTCGCGGTAACCGAGAGTTCGAGGGCTGTGACTCGTCGTCAATGTTATAGGCAGCCCCGTCGTGCTTGGTCGTTATGTGTCGACGTTGATCTCGTCGTGTAAACAAAAGCCTGCAAGTTAGACCGCCTGTTGGGATCCAAGCCGCGGTTAGGTGTGTTGTCGCTGTGGTCTGTCATTACAAGGCGAGACCTTTTATCTTGCCCACCACGGAAAGCAGTCCCTCTAGAGACCTCAACACGGCAGACAATTCAGGTCTAATTCCCTGCAGAAGATCAGCCAGTCCCGAAAGCGACGAACCAGTATCGGCGCTCTGGCGAGAGTTACTTGTTCTCGGGGTCTTTCTCGGGCGGCGGGAGCTGTGGGTCCTGACCGTAGATAACCTGTAGCTGCGTTCTTTCCTCTGAATCATTGGTATAGGTTTCGGGTTAGATAGAACGACCTGTGGATCAACCCCCGCAGCTGGCGAAATTTTCCTGGCCACAGTAGCGTAGGTGGGACTCCGTACCTCGGAAGACGGGCCCTCTTGGACGGAAGCCATTTGAAATTAGCGTTTGATAGTATAATGTTGGTGACCGTTACGAGGGTGGAGGCAGCCAATGATGAAGTTAGTATTGGAGGTTGGTGGTGGTGATTGTGATTGTGATGATGAGTGTAGGTAATCGTTAACTGAGGTGAATGGCTATGAAGATGATAATGAAGATGTTCTAATAACGATGATGCTGAATGTGGTAAATGGTGGTAATGTGGAAGATTAAGCACAACGATGAAAATAATGACTAGGATGTTGATGGACACGACGATGACACTAATGGCGGTGATGGTTAACCTGAAGCTGACAGGGGTGCTGGCAAGTGATTATGGAGTTAAGCGGTAATGATGATAACAATAATTATTCAGGTATACACTGCACGTATAGTTAATGCGCTCCAAATTGGAAGCAGAATCGCGCTAGTTGACTCCTCTAGTCTCAAGGGTTTCTGGAAACCCGTATCTTTGTTTGAATGGTCTAAATCTACTGATGCACAGACGTGGAGTAACGACTCATCCTGCGGTTATCTGCAGGTCCTTGAGCAAATGATGTCTTCTGCTACACAGTTCAACGTCGAAAAGCAGGATTTAAGCAGATATATCCAAAAAATTCATCATTTTACGATTTACGTCCTTAATAGTGCTACGTTAAGAGCTATTCATGACAACATCAAAGGACCTGCTCATCTTGGATCTGTCATCGAAAAGGGTAGGACCCAACATTTCTCGACGGATATTTTAAAGCACTTACTAAAGCAAGGAACGCTTAGCTTAAAAGTAGGACGGTTTCTAGCAAGTGTCCTACTGCCACAGGCCACCAATAGAAAACTGTATTAAGGAGTTTACTATTCAGGATTTTTGTTGGCCAGATTAATTTATTTTCTATCCCCGGCTTTACATGCATTTTACACTGCACACTATCAATTGTGCGCCTCCATACAAGAAGGTAATGAAAGCTGTTGTGCTTCCTACACAATAGTTTTTTTTTGGCATTTAAAACGTTAGAACGGCCTGGCCTCGTGACTGAGAGGGACACTGATTTAGGACCATATTAGGAAATTCACCTTTGTTACAAGGGAGTCCCAGACTACAAGGCTGACGCCTACAATGTGTACACGCTTACAGCGAGCCTACTGTAGTTAACGTATATGTTTATTAAGAGGCCATATTTAGTTTAACATCAGCAACGTGAACGTAGTTTGATGTTTAATTTAAACTAAAGGTGACCTCGAGCCGCGCGGGAGTTCTGAAACAACTCAGGCAATAAGCACTATAATGGCTTGTCTTTACCTAGGCCTGCATGTAACTTCATGAATTAAAAAATGTCTGCGCAAACATTGGAATAACTGTGATAGTCTTAATTACGCTCAACCAATGTTATGACAGTTTCGTCTTAAAAGAGAGTCATGTTTGATAGACGCTATATGTACAATTAAATATCTACATCGAAAAAAATAATATATATATTTATAATAGAATAAAAAGAAAAAGTAGGAACATCGTAACAATTCTGATTGAGTTTTGATTTTTTTGCTTTAGGGTAACGTAGTGAGACATCTAGGGACGCGCAAATCGTGATTTCATTCATTATTACTATGGCTCGATTCGACGATTGAGGAGCAGCAAGGTGTCATCCGATTTCTGACCGAGAAAGGTGTTCAACCGGCCGATATTCATTGCCGGGTGGTGGCCGTATACGGGAGAAACTGTGTGTTCGACAAGTGAGTGGGAGAGCGGAGTGCCCGTTTTTATGAAGGCTGGGGGTGCTTGAGTGATGGCCCGAGACCAGTCTAGGCAAATACGGTAATCACGGCCAAACTCATTGACAACACAAACGACCTGGTGAAAAGTGATCAAAGTGCCACAATCCGAATGTAGGCAGTGATGGCAGAAACCGGCGTTGGAACAGTGTAGACAAATTGTGCACGACACGCTGGGCTACCGGAAGGTGTGCGCGCAGTGCATTCTAAGAAGCTCAGCGAACCACAAAAGAAACGTGCGTGTGGGGTACGACACAGTAACACCTGTCCTGATGTCATGTTGACTCGACTTTTTTGGAGGCGGATCGCCACTTACGACGAGAGTATTGGTGCCCTGCAGCCCGTACTGGCTCTTGTCGTAGAAGCGGGAATCCTTCGGCACATTAAAAAGTGGAATAGTGTGCCTCTGCTGATTACTTTTTAAGACTTCAGTTATTCCCACAGTGTCGTTTTGTTTCTTTTCATTTGTATCTTCCCCCCTCTCATATATATATATATATATACATCACAAATGTATGTTTTGCTACACACATATATATATATATATATATATATATATACAACAACTGAGCAGGAAATTTAGTCGCATTGTGCAGTTTTACTAGGAGAAGCTCCATGTCATGCATGTTGTTTAGTCCGCATTTTTTGTCTAGAGCTTCGGTTAACAATACTACCTGGTAATCGTATTTTTTTCTAATTTAATTTACTTAATTTACCACTGGGATTTTTTTAGGCATTTTACAGGGTAGAAAAAGCGCATCTTTCTTGGCATTTCCCTATCAAGTTTTGACCGATGGCTAGAGTTCAGCATCTAATAAGGTCCCCTGTCCGATGTACTGCGAGTTGTACACTCACCGTGGCCTCCCCAGGCACATAACATTCAGGCGCTCGTGTCAAGCGATAAGAAGATAATCCCTCTGTGGCAGAGCGCAGTGCAGGATGCCTTGAAATCCACCCGCATTATTACTAAGTGGGTCAAAGGCGCGGTTACCAAGACCCGACACGGGCCTTACAGCGGTAGCTTTACAAAACGAATATGACGCTTGGCTGTCGTTGTTTGCATTTGCCCGAGTCGTCCTTCAGAGGTCTTCCCGAAAAAACGGTACGGTCATTTCTCCTCCGTTATGCCGCCTGTCTGATTTTAGTAGTTGATATCCTACTGTGTGGAAACCCTTCTGTCACTGGAGAGGGCGGTGCATGCCACCCGGTTCTTCCTTCTTTCCCTCACGGTGGTTGCCAAACTAGACATTCTTAGCGCGGTCCGTACCGCCGCGCTGGTTTTGTTGCATCACGCCGAAGTTGCCTGTCGAGAGTCTCTCTCATTGTTTCCTATTGTTTCCTCCTTGTTTGCCTATGGTCACACATAGACTCGCAGGGAATCACCAGGGAACGTCTGATACCTAGGATTACGATTGGCTTCTCGTAAGAGACCCCTTAGTTGTAGCAGAGGGTGCTCAATAGGTGCTAGACTTTAAACGAGTCAGTGGTCTTAAGCTTAACCCTAGGAATTGAGAGATACAGGTAGTTCAACAAGTTCTTAAAATGAGCTTTTCAGAATTCGAATTTTGGCGCGCTTTCACCGCTATTGGAAACGGCAACTTTCGAATGCTAGCAGTCAAAATGTTATGGTGATTGGCCGTTGCGATTTCGTTTGATCGCTTTTCCCGTGCAACGTATCGGCGTGATTTTGAAAAATGGAGAAAAAAGAGTTTCGAGTGGTTATCAAGCATTTTTATTTCAAAGGTTGGAATGCGACCCAGTAAAAACTGAGTTAGACGAGGTGTACGGTGACTCTGCGCCATGTTTTGCCACTGTTTCCAACTGGGTTAACGGGTTAAAAAGAGGTCGCAGGAGCACCGAGGATAAACTACGTTCAGGACGCCCAAAAACGGCAACTGATGAGGAAAACGTGGAAAAGTGCGGAAAATCGTTGCCGCAGATAAGCGAGTGAACATTAGGGAGATAGCGGAGGCCTTGGGGATCAGTTTGGGTAGAGTGCATTTCATCCTGCCACAAAAACTTGAAGATGAAAGAGCAAAATGGGTGCCGCATTTGCTCAACCAAGGCCAAAAAGACGCGCGTGTTTCCGCTTCACAGCGAAATTTGGCCAAGATGTCGGAAAATCCGTCGGATTTTTGGCGCAGATTCGTGACCGTCGATGAAAGCTGGGTCCATCACAACACTCCCGAGACCCAAGAAGCATCTCGTCAATGGTGTGCACCTGGTGAAGGACCTCCAAAGAGGGTGCGGACAACGGCATCGGCCGGAAAGATGATGGCTACGGTTTTTTGGGACCAACGTGGAATAATTCTGGTCGACTACCTTGAGAGCGGTAAAAACGATCACGGGAGAATATTATGCAAGACTGTTGGACTGCCTGAAGCAAGAACTCATCGTGAAACGGCCCGCAGAAGAAGGTTGTCCTGTTTCACCAGGACAATGCTCCCGCACACAAGTCGCGGCAAGCAACGGCAAAACTGGCCCAACTGAGGTTCGAACTTATTGAACAACCTTCCTATTCTCCAGACCTGGCCCCCTCTGATTATTTCCTCTTCGGACATTTAAAGAATAGTCTCGGTGGAAAGCGTTTTTCCAGCAATGAAGAGGTTAAGGCTGCTGTCAATGCCTATTTTCAGTCTAAAGACGCGGAATTCTACTCAAGAGGTATAAATGCTCTGAAATCTCGGTGGGAAAAGTGTATTGAGCTTCTCGGGGAGTATATCAAATAAGAAAAAATTAAAAACAAGATTTGGAAAATTCTTGGTTTTCATTTTAAGAACTTGTTGAACTTCCTTTATGTATACCGGCCACGTTAGCGGCCTTCAACTTAGGGGTAATTCCCTCAAAGCAAAAGCTTCTTCGGGGGCATTTTCGTACTTCTGGTCCATCCGTTGGAGCGTTGTCCGCTGGTAGGGGACCACTGAGGACTTTTATTGTTTTGGTGTCATTTTCGGGAAGCAGAGTTACACATACACAAAGGGGCTTGTGACTTCGTCGACGGACGGAACCGAAATCTACTGCAGCCCTTTAGTAACCTGTTAACGAACACCCTTACCTTGCCAATCGAATTTGTATCACACGCTGGAGGAGAGGTCTTAGGCTTCCTGTGGCTATGGATAGAGTGGAAAAACTCCATGTAGAAAAATGTCATCGGCGGTGTTTGACCGGACTGGCTGCCACTAATCTAATAACCATCGCCATTGTAGGTTGTACGACAATTTTTAAATTCTACGTGACTTTGGTACAAGCATCGTACGTAGCCTCACTAATATAGCTCGCTTTTTCTACTCCATATTTACTACTGACGTCAATGTATCACATTCTCGGTATAACATATACATGACAATATGCGAGATCGAGTCACGAGTAATTTGGTTGAGGTTCTTGGAACTTCACCAAATACGTCGCATCTCAGAGTGAGTGGTCGGCCATGCTAGCCGATTAACATGCTTGTTTACTTATTGATCAAGCTGACAGTGACTCTACTAGGGCTCGGCTTAGGGCAACCTCCGCAAAACATGCAAGCGATTGGCTACACGCCCTACCCAGTGCATCGTTAGGAACCTTACTGGATGATGCCACTACAAGAATATGCGTTGGCCTCCGACTTGGTACGCCGCTCGTTCACCCTCACATATGCCGATGCGGGGAGCCAGTAGGCATTAGAGCTCACCACGCTCTATCCTGCGCCCTCAGTGAAGGTCGTCGACCACGTCACGCGGCTATCAACGACACAATAGCAAGGGCCTTAAGGACGGCCGGCTACCCAAGTACGCTGGAACCAACTGGACTAACCAGAAACGACGGCAAGCGTCCCGACGGGATGACTCTCATCCCCTTTGAAACGAGGCCGTACCCCTCATATGGGATGCTACCGTAACCGACTCACTTTCACCCTCAATGGTCGGTTTCGGTTCACTTAGAGCTGGTCACGCCGCGACCCAAGCAGAAACGAACAAGATGAACAAATATGCCGAACTGGCAAGAGCCCATAACTTCAGCCCAGTAGCCTTCGAAACCTTGGGACCACCGGGCCCCTTGACTGAAAGAATACTTACTAAATTGGGCGAACGATTAAAGATAACTACTGGGGACAAGAGAGCCGCACATTTTTGCGCCAAAGACTTTCCATAGACGTCCAGCGGGGCAACGCATCTCAGTTTTGGGATTGCTTGCCGAATGGTGCACACCAGGGCTGTTATAGGCTGAAAGTTAACACGTTCACTTACACAGGATTGTAATATAAATTGAATAATAAACGCTGTCTGAAGTGGGCTCCTTTAGATTATAAAGATATTTGTTGATCAATCTCGTACACATGTTCTCAGTTAAAACAAAGCCAAGAAACCAAAGCATAACGTTATGAAACGTAAAAGATGTACTTCTTGCATGATCATACATATATATATATATATATATATATATATATATATTGTCGCATGACACGATCGAAAGTGTAACGCCAACAAAAAGGGCACATTTAACTGTAGTCTACTAATGAGAACGTTGCAAGAAGCGTCGATAACTCCTGCATCTATATTTACACACACACACACAGTCTTACCAAACAGATTTCTACAAATCCCCTACCCCAAACGCAGAATGCGTCTAACTGCGACGTTTGACTTAGCCAAGACATACTATTAATGGGCCTGTGGAGTGGACGCATCGTAATGTGAGCGGTAAGCAGGCGAATTCGTTGCAGTCATTGTTAGTCATCGTTGTCGGCGTGGTCAACGGTCAGAGCTACTGAAATTTTAGTTCGAGCGGAAGTAGCCGCAGCTAGCTGAGCTCGACGGTTTGTTTGCATAGAGTCAGTAACAGCCTATCATGCGGTCGCAGATTCACCGACGTTCCCTGCCGCCCACACTCTGTCGTCGCGCTCGTTGTCGTCATCATCATCATCATCATCGTCATCATTGACATCATCGATGTCGGAGTGCGGGCCGTCACGGTTTGTGTGTATGTTAGCGCGCATAGAAGTCTATCGTCTAGAGTGCGGAGCGGCTCAAGCGGAGCTTAGTTTGGGGACCGAGAATGCGGAAAAATGCGGGAACGAGTAGATGTGAGCGCGTGTTTTCAGCACTGGGCTCCCGCTCCTGATCCCGTCCTCCTTCTCCTATGCCTTCGGCCATTAATATGGCGTCGCTGATGGCGGCCGCTCTAGATGTCCTTGCTGCCATCCTCGATCCTGATGTTCTCCTCTTCCAATGACCAACCAGACAAACAGCTGCTAGCTTACTTGCCGGAGACTGCCGGATCTGGCCGGCGTATCGCGAAGCGGGTTACCCACTTCTATGCAAACTGCTTCCTTTCCTATGTCGGGCTGCTATCGATATTGTTAGCATCGTTCAGCCCCGGCGACCGGCATTAATGCGTTTGCCGATTTAAGTGCGTAGCGGTAGCACTGGCGGTTGTCGTAGTGGCACTAGTGGCAGTACCGGGTGGGAAAGCAGTAGGGGGTGCGGGAGTGGTGTTGGCGATCATGATCGTGCTGGCGTGT